>JADRCH010000073.1:12647111-12833027 GCA_019843965.1 Rhynchomys soricoides | reverse complement strand
AATAAAATAAAATAAAATAAAATAAAATAAAATAAAATAAAATAAAACTATATCAGACTCAGATCAGCCAAGCTGCTTGGGAAAAAACAGAGACCAGTAGCAGATCCTAGAAAAGGCTCAGACATCCCATGCTGGCTGAGTCACTATTCTACCTGTTGAGCAACCTACAGGTTGCTCTGTATGTTCCAAGTTTCCAGGTTTTGTGAGCCCCCACCCATGCTGGCGTGACCTTTTAGTGATACACCTGTCTTGAGTCATTTCTTTTCCTACAAGTAAACCATAGTCCCAGTAAAACCCATTGGTTCAAAAAGCATTAAAAATATCAGTATAACAACCAAAATCAAAACAAACGATATGAAAAAATTTAAGCCAATAAATATAAAACAACAACAACAACAACCAGATCTTAGGATGAGCATAAAATTTAGCAACCCAATTCCTTGTCATAGACACAAAGGAAAATATTCAGCATACCAAAGAGATATCTGAATAGTCACATTTACCTCAGCACTATTCACAACTAAGAACCAAAGCCTCCCTAGGTGTCAATGAAAAGAGACTTAGGATAAAGAAAATGGAATAGATATGTAGCTCATGAACTATATTATTCATGGAAACAGAAAAATAAAGTATTACTATATATACTAAATCTAAACAGAGGACATTAAATGAAGTAAAATGAGCCAGACACAAAAAAAATAAGCATCACCTACTCTCCTGAGCACATGGAACTAAGCAAATTTGACCTGAATGTAGAACAGTGTCTAACAGAGTTGTCATAGGACAGGAAGGCTAAAGGAGGTTGGATCTGATTAGTCCATAGTATATGAAAGATATCACACTGGTCCCAATTAATACACATAATTATTACATTAATCAAAACCCAAAGGCAATAATTAAGAGAAGGACTTTAGGGATAGGAGAGTCAGAAATTCGATTTAAATAATAAATGTAAAAGCCCTGAGAATTGTTTTCTTTTTATATTTTGTGCCTGCATAATTTTGACAAAACAAAAATTTTAAAAGTTATTAGTTACATTTATTCTCATTGTTAAACTCTATGCACATTGATATATATATACATATCCTTCTTTAAAGTTTATTTTTCTTCTGAAATATATTTCATTATACCTCACCAGTAGTTCATTCTTAGTATAATTATACCTAAAATATTTCATTTATCTGGAATGGTAACTCTGTTACATAATTAACTCTATTAGTTTAACAAGATATTAAGATTGATAAGTCAAGTTACCAAGGTTCTTTGTTACAAGTTACCAAGGTATGTTGGTATGATACACCCAGTCCTGTAAGCTGAGTGTGTTGTCACAGGAAAGAGGGAACAACAGTTAAACCTTTCTTGTGTCATGTGAAAAAGTGGAAAGCTTCTTTGTTGTGTGTTACACCCCTACCCTGTGGCACAGGGGTGAAGTGGCCCCTTCCTTAACATTCAGTTCTTAAACAGACATGGCTGTTTAGTAGGTGAGCTAAGTGTGGAGGATAATGTGTGCCAGTTTCTGTCTAGCAATCTGAAGAGCTGGCATGACACAAACCAGCTCCTGACAAAACAATAGAGGAATACATGGCATTATGAGGCTCATTTGGCAACACTTGCAGACTGTGTCAGGACCACAGGAAGCATGAACTTTACCAGTGGCTGAGTGTGAGCTGTGCTCTGAGTTCCAGCCATGTTCAAGCTGAAGACCCCAGCGGTCTTGTCCCATAGGTTTTCCCAGATGAGTTGTGGGGGCTCAGCACCATAAGCTAATATTTAACAGTGTATGTTTAAACCCAGAAGCCAGATGGGAAGACACAGCTGCAAGAAAGGAAACATCTGTCCAGGAAGGTATCCAAACAGCACAGGGAATTCATACAATTAATTAGTTTTAAACACTGCCATTACTCAGTGCTCAAAAGTACAGATCTAGTTTTGACCAGATCATATGAGAGGGTTCTGTTCCTCTCCTCTCCCTGTGTCTCAATTGAGAAGAGAGTTAGTTGTGAGAGGTTGAACACAATTAAGGAACATCAACTATGGTGTGAGCTTGTACAGTCTAGGAGTTGTTTGAAAATATGTTTTCTATCTTAGATTTCCCATGGAGCTTTTATTCACCTCAGATATATCAAAGGTATGTTAATTTTTAAAAAGAAAAGTAATTTCATTCTCTAAAAATATTTTAAAGTGAAAAATGAGGGACCAACTGCCTTGAAATTTTGCCATTCTTCTAGTTGGGTCTATTTCATACACAGTTAAATTTCCTAAATCAGCACTTTGGAAGAATTGTCTCCAAGTACCAAGATCTGCCTGCTACAGAGATATTCAATCCCTCCATGGATTATCATCTCTTCTCCAGAACCTGCAGCAGACATTCTTTGATGTTTTTTGTTTTATTGTATATCAAGACTAGATACATTTTCATTTATCTACCCCAAAGACCTTAGTTTATGCTCTGAAGCTAAGTTCTAAAATTTATGTATTTATTGGTCTTTGTTTTAATATTGCTTTAGTTTAGGATAAATGCACATGGGGGTGAGCATTTCCTGATGTGTGTGGACACCAGAGGACGAGCTTTGAAGTTGCTCCTCAGGAACCATCTTCCTCATTTTTGAGACAGGTCACTGCTCTGCAGGAACTAGCCAAGTGATCTAGGCTGACTGGACAGAGAGTCATGGGTATCCCTCTGTCTCTGCCTCCCCTATGATGGGATTGTACATACATATATTATACATACGAGCCTTTTACATAGATTCTGGGGTCAAGGTCAGGTCCTTGTTACCTCAGGGTAACTGACTGAGCCATTTTTCCAGCTCTGAGAAAAATATTAAATGTTCTTCAAAAAATCCATATAGTAAAGGCATATTCTGGAGTATTTGGCACCAGTGCTGAGATTTTGTGAATCCCTCTCCTTGGTTTCTTGAATGAGAATTTAAGACAGCTTTGCTCAAGTATCTCCACATATCCACTCTTCCGGATGGCTTCCATGCTAGTCCAAAATCTTCATTGAATATTTTTCTTCCCTTTCTCTTGAACATGGAAGTTATTTTTCTCTTGATTCAAGTAAAAACCCTTGCTCTTAAGTAACCTGTTTTGGTGGGCACAGTCCATAGCCTCAAACCTTGGCTGTGAGCATTTCTCATGTGTTATCAGCTTACAGTTTAACAATTACAGTTTTGGGGTGAGGACAAGGTAGCCACTGAAAAATGAACTTAATACTTCATCTTGACTGGAATCTGACTGTATAATCTAACTTGTTGAATTGACTGCCTGATTCATTTATTTCACCCAACAACAAAAGGATTAGGCTTCTGAGTTTGACTAAATCCAATCAATATTTAAATAGCCTTCTCATTAATTTCATTTTCTGAATAAGCTATAATTATTTTTTATTTCCCTTTTGGCCTAGAAATTGTTGTTCTTTAGCATCTGAAATATGAATCAGGGAATAAGCCAACCCCTTTTCTAATTTTAAACCTTTTTTCACTTGTTCTATATATATATGTGTTCCCTACCATATGAACCATGAAAGAAAAATCCCAAATCATCAAAATCCCTATTTATCTGCCCTTGGGAAGAAGCCTACCTCAGCAAAACACGTAACCATTTCCTGTCTTCCACTGTGTTGAGGCTCTGGTTAAGATTCCCTATATCCAACAATATTTATAGGAAAATTTCAGCAGGATTTCAGTATGACATAACTTCACTCGATAATTTTAGTTTTATTTTCTTCCCTATCTTATTCATAATCTGGCAATTCAAATTTAAAAGAGGCTATAAGAGACTTGTTTACAAAAATTTTAGTAGATTCAAACTCAGTCTTTTAAGATCATCAAGAGCACTTTTGGTCTAGAAGGTAGTTGGGACAAATTTCTTTATTGTGCTATACACATACAGTTAAATTTAGGAAAACTGTATTGAGTGGAAAGAAAGAGGAACATCAACTCAGTGAAAACATGTTTGGAATTTAGAAGGGGAACAAAAAGTTAAATTTGAAGTAATCTTTTTGGTATGCAATGTAAAATAGCTAGAGAGAGATAGATGTAGATATAGGTATAGGTATAGATAAAACCTTCGGAGTTGGTAGTAAGTGCTGGTTTCAAAGCTGATTGTGCTGCTTTAGACATATAAGGGGGTTTCTCCTCACAGCAGTTGCATGTAGTTCTTGTCTTGGTATGGGATCCCATGAAACTTCCTCTTTTCCATATTAACGTGTCTATTGATACTACCATTGTTCCAGTATTATCTATGCAGCCATTTCTAAGAGAGACTTCTTCATATAAGACTTTCTTCCTTTCTTCCAGTCTTTCTACCCCCTCTTCAGCAATGTTCGTTGAGCCATAGATTCTGGAGATGTGGTATAGATACACTCAAAGGGGCTGGGCTCACCACAATCTGCTGATTTTTGCATTGTGTTCAATTGTGGTTTTAGGTGATGGCCTCCATTTGCAACAGAGACAGACTTCTTTGATAATGGCTACCAGCTGCTCTTATCCAAGGATATAAGGATAAGATTACAGTGCAATAAGGATGTATACTGGTCTAGCAAAGTCGACAGAGTAGATTCTTCTCTCAGGTCCACAGGAAAGAGGCTTTCAAAGGATAAGATTACAGTGCAATAAGGATGTATACTGGTCTAGCAAAGTGGACAGAGTAGATTCTTCTCTCAGGTCCACAGGAAAGAGGCTTTCAAATCAAATCTAGTTAAATTCATATAAGTCCTGTGCCCTAAGTTTGCAGAATATTCAGCAAAAGGGGTATACCCTCAATGCCTGAGAGGTAACTAATGGCTACATTGATAATCTATAATGCTTTGGGAGTCAGTTAGATTTCCCATTCCCGTTACTGCTGTTTTGTTAGACTGTAGTTCTTGTGGGGAACACTAGCAGCCCAAGTGCCTTAAGTTCCATATAGTGTGTGTGTGTGTGTGTGTGTGTGTGTGTGTGTGTGACATATATGTATTGTGTTTAAAAGGCACTCAGGCCATTTAAAGCATATTAATGTTTGATGCCCACAGAGATAGGAAAAAAGTCAAGTTGGCAAGCTGAATAGAAAAACAAATGCAGACTCAGAGTCACAACTAATTGAAAGACATAGGGTAATAGTCAGCATGGTTTTCTGGATTGGTACAACGTAGCCCATAGGGCAAAATGTGAGCTCTTGGAGGAGGACCAGATTTGTGGTAGAGAGGCTAGACAAGCTAAAGTGCATTCTCTTCATTCTATTCCAATAGGATATTGGTTAAGTGGGTAAACCAAGATTCAAGTCTGGTCATAAAGTTAAAATGAAATTATCAACTAATATATTCAGTAAGTGAATAGGACAAGAGAAAAATGAACAATGTTTCAAAAATATATGTAGATTATATAGAACCCAAAATATTATAGTCAATAATATAATGTTCCCACCCTAGGGATGGACTAAGAACCTCACCTCTGTTTCTGTTTCAGTCATCATTGATTGTAGAATGAGCTCCATCATGATGATGCCTAGGTTGGAGACAAGCTGCAGACTGAAGATGGTGTGCAGAAAATGGAAAACCAATAATCTAAATCCTGCCATTGAAAATCTAAGACCCTAACAAAACCCCTAGTCCTGGCAATGCTACGTCACACGTTAGTAAATAGTGCCTAATTCTCTAAAGTACATAAAGTACATCACACTTTAGTAAATAGTGCCTAATTCTCTAAAGTACAAAAAGCTCTTAACATTGTTGTCTTACTACTTTGTCAATGAAAAGCTTTAGTACTGTAATGATCAATTTTAAAGAATTCAGCAGATTTTGCAAAACTTTGTTACCAGAAATTTATGTAAGAACATATTTTGTTATAGAATAAAAATAATAAGCAATATGAAACTGTGCTGTGAAACATTGGTGATACCACCATTTAAACAAATTTTAATTTTCACATTCATTCACTACTTACTGGGTGAATGCGTAGATAGATGAAGAGCTATGGAACACCTGTACAGACAATGCTTACTGACTCAAAAACAAAACCACAAAGCAGAGGAGTTGGTACGAAGTATAAGTAGATGAATGAAGCATTGGATCACAAAACTATTTCAGAACAGGTGCACAGTACCAAGTCTAAATTGTTTTGTCAGACTCAGGTTGTACACTGTGTTATAAGAAATTCTCATAAAGACTCTCCTCTTTACCTTAAATACTTCAGATTTGTTTTACACTTTTGATGTAAATCACTAATGTTGGAATTTTCCTTAGTAAATTTTATTTGTATAGTACCTCTCAGTTTGTGTAACAACTTAGAACCCTTCTAAATTATGATCCCAGAGATGTGATCTCTATGGAATCTAGGTTCTAGATACCATAAAGTCCCTTTACTTCTTTGTTTTTAAAATACTGCCATGAAAGGATATTTTCTCATACTAAGCAATTTCTACATGTCTATTTCAGTGTCTTACTATTTACTTCTTGGGCCCATAAAATGGCTATTTGTGAATTTCCAGGAAATCATGTTAGTTGTGTTCATGAGATTCGCAGAGGAGATGAGGAAAGAAACAAATTCTTTAGGGGCATGATCTCCAGTGTGCAAAACTGTCTGTGGAGATACATAAAGATTTGTTAAATGAGTAAGTATGAGATGAGGATTCCGGTTTAAGATGTTGGGTGGTAACTATTTCTGCCTCCTGGGGCATACATCCCTTGACCAACCACAGGCCGCATAGGTGCCTGTGGGGCAGTGATCTGGCAGGCAGTCTGGCATACAGGTTGAGCACAGGCAAACTCTGGGAGACCCCGCGAAGTAATTCGCAAGGGACCGGAAACATTATGCCACGGCTGCCGGAAACTTTTTGGCTCCAGCCATGGTCACATATCATGCTCTGTGTAGAGGAATGGCCACACTCCAGGTAGAGGTGTGGCCACACAGCCCCAAGCTGTCCCCATGTTAGTGAGACACCTAGAGGCTTGGCTACGCCTCTTCCCAGTTACTATATCTGTCCCTCCTCTCTGGGAGAGGCGGGAAGTTCAGTTCCATCCATGCCACTTTCCACATGATGAAAATAAACATCTTAGAATTATGGACTGTCTCTTCACCTGGACCCACTGTGGGAAGTGATGGATCTGGCCCTTGTTTAATGAGCCACAGCTAATCTCTTGCCATGGGAATCCCAGCACTCTTAGATGGTACCCATTCACCCAAGCCTAAGCAGCCAGCCCAGCACCCAAAGCAGCTGAGACCCAGTCCTGGCGGGAACCCCAGCTGTGCTTGGGCTAACCCGTCTGTGGCACCCTGTGGTGACTGTGGTGCCCCGGGCTAGAGAACCCATGGAGATGGCTGCCACACATTTCTGGGAGTGGCCCCCTTCCCCACCCACGGGTAGGGTCCACAGAGGCTTTGCACAGTCCCCAACCTGTAGGTCGGACTGTATGGGAAGACGCTCGACCACTGCTCACATATCCTGTTGCACCCAGAGCTGCTGCACCCCTGGACAGAAAACATGGGGCTTCATTCTGGCATGTCCCAACAGGTGCCATGTCTACACACATCCCCCACTTTCTAGATTCTCTCCAGAAAACACCCCTGTATAACTACAAGCCCACCTCCTAGAAGAACAGATAGATAAGCCACCCATGAACCCTGCCCCTCACATTTTCCACTCCCTCACATAGATGGCCCCTGCCCAACCATAGGCCATACCTAATATAAGATTAAGTAGGCTGCCCACCTTATCTCCGGTTCCTCTCCTCACAGCCATATCTAAGCCCCAACTTAAAAGGACAATCCCTGCTGGACCAGAGGCTACAACAATCATCAGAACTCCAGCTTCTAAACTGGGTGGAGACTTCCTACTGGAACAGAAGCCAAACAGTTTGCCAGAACTCCTGTCGGTCCTCTACTTGGATAGAGAACACCTGCTCAACAAGAAACTACTCTACCAGCAGACGCTCATGTGTCAACTTAGGTGGAGACTATCTGATCAACCATAGGCCAGACAAGCCAGAAGATCAGAGAGGAAAAAAGAAAGCAAGGAACAAAATACCCATCCAACAAAGACAAACCTAGACATCATCACCTAGACATATATTCACCACAACCCCAGATAGCTAGAAACCAGCATAGGAACACAAACAATGATAGGCAGGGAAATATCAGAGTCCACCTACCCTACAACAACAAGCCCTGAAAATTCCAACACAACTGAAGCACAACTGAAGACCCTAAAACCATCTTTATGAAGATGATCAAGATCCTTAAAGAAGTGAGTAAAGCCCTTAAAGAAATTGTGTCCCGGCCAGCGGGACTTAGTTATTCATAAGGATCAAGGAGGACTAAGCCTGAAAAGAAAAACGGGCGAGAGAGAGAAGGGAGGCTAGGCAAAGTTCCGTCTAGGTCTCACTTTATTTTTTACACACGTTTGCTTTTAAAGAAAAAGGAACGTAGACGGGAGGGGAAAGGAGGCTTATGGCCCCCTCCCGATTGCCAGACCATCTGACGTCAATTGTTTTATGGTTGGTCTATCTCCTGGAGGTAGGAAGGACGGCTTATCTTACAGAAACACGGCTAGTTCTCAGATCTTCAGGGAAGGCACGAAGGGCCTGACTCCAATGTCTCTAGCTTATCTTGTACAAATGCAGCTGGCTCTCATAAAGTCTCAGATTCCCAAGGACAGTGTGGAGGCTCAGGCAGATTCCAAGGGAGGGTGTTCAGATTCTTAAGGACAGTGTGGAGGCCCAGGCAGATTCCAAGGGAGGGTGTTAGGGCCTGGCTCCTAACATATCACCCTTTCTTTTACAATGAATGAGGAGCAGCTAAGAAGGGTTGGTGGAAGGCCTGTCTTAGGCTATGCAGTGTGCACCCATGTCTCATGCCCAATTTTTATTAGGGCAGGGGCTCTCTTAGGCTATATGGATGGCCCCCATTTCCGGCATCGACCTTTTATAGTCTCAATGTGCACCCAGATAATGGATCCATAATAACTCCCGTCATTGAATACCCTGCAGCCTTTAAGGGCTGAGAATCATGGCACTGCAGTACATTCCCATCATTGGCCTTTCCACAGCTTATGGCCCAAAAGCTACTCCTGTTGACTGAGGGCTGTCAGGAGCCATAAGGCTGTTTAGGAAAGCCTCCATAGCCTGCGATACCAGGGAATCTCCGCCTCTGCCACTAGGGCTGAAAACTGTAGACCGTCAAATGAAACATCAGAGGGAGGGTCCTCGGTGGATTCTTGGTTACTGAGTCGATGGTAATGAACAGCAGCCAGCTTCTGGAGGGCGGAATCAATCTGTGACTTAACAAAGTTGGTTAGTCTATTAAAAGCCCAAGGGCCAAATGTCAAAAGCAGTAAAAGGCCCATAAGGGGTCCCAGGATGCTGGGGAGTAATGTAGAAAGCCAGGAAGAAGTGGAAAACCAATTTTGATACCAAGCCTCAGCTTGTTCTCTCTTTCTCTTTCTATCTGTTAAGCTCTTTTTTATCTTTTCTATGCTGTCATCAACTAACCCTGTCTTGTCTGCATAAAAGCAGCATTCCTCTTTAAGGGCAGCACATAGACCACCTTCTTGTAAAAAGATGAGGTCTAGCCCTCTTCTGTTTTGTAATACTACCTCTGGTAGGGATGCTACAGATTCCTTAAGATATTTTAAGCCTTGTTGTAACTCGCGGATATCATTGTCAATAGCTATGGAAAGTTGATTATACTGTTGAGTAGAAGAAATCAAGGAGGCTATACCTGTTCCAGCTCCTGTGGCAGTTAAGCCCAAAAGGACAGCCAGTGTAATGGCTGTAATAGGTTCTCTTTTGGCACGGGTTGCACCCCGCTCCCAAAATGTAAGTAGGTCTTCTGCATGGTGAAAGGTAATTTTTGGAATAAGAAGGACCAAAACACAGTAATCTCTGTGTGTCAATAAAGAAGTTGAAACTACATAAGGAGTGAGTCTGGTGGAACAGATAAAATAAGAACTATCGGGTGCCTGAATGTACTGAAAGGTGGAGTTGACAATAACTGTTTGATTACAAATGTTGCTCAACTGACGAGGGGGGAGCATATTAGGGGCTAATAAACAGAAGCCCAATCCAGAGACCTGGGAAAGGGTCAATCCAAGGCGCTCAGTATTGCCCCACCTTAACTGACTGGGATCATTAGTAAAGAGAGGTTCACCAATAATAGCCACTCCCTCATAGAAGGGAGGCCGAGGGGAGCAGCAGACCCAACATTCTAAATAGTCTGTCTGATTGTTGTCTCTCAAGGCCTTAATGGAAGCGTTAACTAGATCAAGTATAATGTTGGATGACAATGGAGGTCCCACAGGGAGGGTCGGTTGGAAAAGGGTACTAGCAAAGGGTTTTAAGGTTGGCCTTATAATAACTGAGGGAACCCCTATGTTAATTTTTAGGCTCGTCTGTCCAGGATGTAAGACTGCGTTAGGTCCAATAGCTATTGTAGGGCCCTGTGGAAGTGTCTTAATGAGTTTAATTTTAAATGTGAGGCCCAAGTCACGTCCTGGCATATAGAGTCTCAATCCCCATTCGTAGCCTCTGGAATTATCCCAGGAGGCCTTTTTCCCAGCATTAGTGAAAGTGATGGAAAGGGGATTGCATCAGTTAAATATGCATTCATTAGCCAGGGGGGCAGGTCCACAGGTAAGGCTGTATGGGGATGGGTTTATTCTCTTTACTGTAATATAATCCCATGAAGAGGAGGGTTTCCAGTAAGTATCTCCAGAGGTCTCGCAGCCCCAGGAGGCACAGTAAAAATCAAGAGAGAAACCGCACTTTGTGCCAAGAGAGCGGTCTCGATGACCTCTGGGGCAAATATAGAGGGGGGCCATTTGTAGGAGGGTCCTTTTCATCGGGGATCCACATCCCAGTTGCCATACTCGCCGTAAGACAGGATTGGGGGGCTTTCATTGTGGTACAAAGAAGTCCTGGTAGTCCCAATAGTCATGAGCCCCAAGGGCCAGCACACATAGATCAACCTGTAAGGGGCCCCAAGGGATATTGGCAGAGAGCTGAGAGGTTGAACTAGCTATGTCTCCTGCCTCATTAAGAATTACCCATGTAAAGTTAAAAAGCTAATATGGCGAGGAGAAGCTGTTCACGATGTTGAAGCATAGCAAGGCCTCGAGGAGAATCCAGGGAGGAAACATCTTTGGAAGGAAGGACGTTCCTCGTTCTTTTTCTTGCCTGAAATAAAACACATGAGAAATCTTCTCAGGGGGGTCCCTGGGTGGATTATAGGGTTTTATAAGGCGATCTGGGAGCCATCTGGCATTTTGTGCCTCTGTATCATAGACACATGCATGCCCTTTTCTCCAAATGAGGATTGGGTTTGGGCCCTGCCATTTGTCGGATAGGGGGTCCTTCCACAGCGCCTGTGCATAATTATCAGCTGTGGACGGGTGCCAGAGGCGGTCTGCAGCAGATCTGCCCACTGAGTCATATATAAGAAAGTTTAGAACAAATAAAGCATGATTGAGGAGTCTTAAAATTGCCTGCTCTGGGGTAGAGTGCTTCTCCCCCAGACTGTAATTTGAAAAGCATGTTCTTAAGTGTCTGGTGGGCTCGTTCAACAATTCCTTGTCCTTGAGGGTTATAAGGGATGCCCGTGACATGTTTGATGCCCATTTGAGCACAGAATTGTTTAAAGCTGGAACTGGTATATCCTGGGCCATTATCCATCTTAAGAATTTTAGGTATTGGGGTAGTTGCCAGGCTGGCAAGGACATGGCTGATAACATGTTTAGTAGCTTCCCCGGTCTGTAAGGATGCATTAAGGAAGCCACTATAGGTGTCTATAGAGACATGAACATATTTAAGTTTTCCAAAGGCAGAATAATGTGTAACATCCATTTGCCATAGTTCGCCAGGGACTAGCCCACGAGGGTTTACCCCCAGATGTTGTTCAGGCAAGAGGGTCAGACAGCCTTTGCACTGTCGGACGATCTGGCGTGCCTGTTCACGGGTGATGGAGAATTTAAGCCGCAGGGTATGGGCATTAAGGTGGTGTAAGTCATGGGCTTGTTGTGCAGCAGCAAGTGGGGGAACAGAAAGAGCCAAAGCAATTATCTGAGTGGCTTGATCTACTTTATCATTGCCCTCAGACAGTGGTCCAGGCAATCCAGAATGGGCGCAAATGTGCCCCACGAAGAAATGGGCATCACGGGCAAGAATCAATCCTTGTAGTTCAGAGAATAGGGGAGAGGCATTTGTTGAGGGGCGAATATACGGGACTGTTTCAAGAAGAGACACAGAGGTGGCTACATAAGCACTATCAGTATACAAGTTAAAAGGCAGATCTCGTAAAACCTCAAACACCTTTATAATGGCTGATAATTCAACAAGCTGTGCTGAGGAGAAGTCAGTCATAAAGTGAGAGACTGCTCCATTGATATTAAAAGCTGCCATACCCGAAGAAGACCCATCAGAAAAAAACAGTGCAGCCCCAGCAATGGGGGAGGCTTTTGTCCTTTTAGGAAAAATAATTGGCATTTTTTGTAAAAACTGGACTAGCTTATCAGCAGGGAATGATTATCTATGGTGCCCTGAAAAGAGGTATAATTAATGGCCCAATCATCATCGGTCTGAATGAGCCACTGGACTTGGGAGGCATTATAGGGAAGGATTATAATGTCAAGGTCTTTGCCAAAGAGTTTAAGGGCAGCCTCCCTGCCAAGACATAACAGGTGGATGACCAAGAGAGGGTAGGTGGGCAGCACGTGTGATGGGGATGCTGGTAAATGCACCCAAAATAAAGGTTTTACTTGCCAAAGTAGGCCAGTAGGAGAAAAAGGGGTGGGAAAGATGAGGAGGTGAAGGGGCAATTCTGGAGAATAATAACCAACAGGTTGATTGACTATGGCTTGTTCTACCCTAGCTAATGCCCTCTGGGCCTCTGGGGTCAATATCCGTGGGGATGATGGATCAGAATCTCCTCGCAATATATCAAATAAAGGTTTTAATTCACCTGTAGTTAGCTTTAAATAAGGGCGCAGCCAATTAATATCACCCAGTAGCTGCTGAAAATCATTAAGTGTTAGCAGGGAATCACGCCTCAGTTGAATTTTTTGGGAAAGAATCTTATTGAGGAACAGTTCGAACCCCAAGAACAAATGGGGAGGGTGTACTTGTATTTTTTCAGGGGAAACTTGGAGCCCTCGATCTTGAAGGGCAGCAATAAGTTGTAATCCTGCCTGATGGAGCTGCTGCACATTGGGCCCTGCCAGAAGAATGTCATCCATGTAATGAACCACATAAAGGTCAGGGAAGAGTGACCTGAAGGGGTCAATGGTTTGAGCTACATATTTTTGGCAAAGAGTAGGACTGTTGGCCATGCCTTGGGGGAGAACCCGCTACTGGAAGTGAGGGAAAGGTCCCACGCAGTTGGTTATGGGAAGACTGAAGGCAAAACGTTTGCAATCTTCAGGGTGGAGGGGGATGGAAAAGAAACAGTCTTTCAAATCAATGACTAGTTTTAAGTATCCATCAGGAATGGCCACAAGGGATGGTAGACCAGGCTGTAGGGCACCCATAGGGACCATGGTCTTATTGACTGCTCTGAGGTCTTGTAGCAGGCGCCATTTACCATTTCGTTTTTGGATGACAAAAATAGGTGTGTTCCATGATGAAGTAGAAGGCTCAATATGTCCCGCTGCCAGCTGTTCCTGCACTAACGCTATGGCTGCAGACAATTTTTTGGAAGGGAGGGACCATTGGTCAAGCCAGACAGGAATGTCATCTTTCCAGGTGATCTTGTCTGCCTGGCGTGCAGGAGGAGCAATGGTCCTTATGAAAAATGGCTATCGAACCCTAAGCCTGTGCGATCTTTTTTGTGAGGGGGGGTTATGGGTGTAGGACTTCCCTGGTTTTGTTTGCCAGGGAGGTAACCCTGAGCAAGCATCTGTTGGGCAATCACCTCATTGGGGCTGCACATAAGGACTTTCATCTGGGAGAGGATATCTCTGCCCCAGAGATTGACAGGAAGGCCAGGAACAACAAACGGCCAGACCCTTCCCTTATTTCCCTCATTGTCTTCCCAAGTTAGAAGCTGGGAACTCTGTAAGGTATTTTTGGACTGCCCAATTCCTTGTAGATGGGTCATGGAGGCTTGTAAGGGCCAATGGCGGGGCCAAGAATCCTGTGACAGTACAGTGGAATCGGCCCCTGAATCTAAGATTCCTTCAAAAGTCTTTCCCTGAATTCTAAGGTTTAACGTAGGGCGCTCCCTAGTGATAGTCTGACCCCAATACAAGTCCGAGGAGCCGGGGCCAGAGGGAATGGGGTGATTTTCAGGACCTGGGGATGGTCCCTCAATCCATTTTTTTGAAGGGGTGGCAGTGGGCGTCCGGAAATGTCAGTGGTGGAGAGACAGGTGTTTGCCCAGTGTTTGCCTTGCCAGCAGCACGGGCAAAGGGTGAAAGGCTGTGAGGACCTGCCAGAGGGGCCCGAGGACACCTGCGAGGGCTCAACTGACCCTGGGACGCTGGGGCACTGACGGGCAAAGTGGCCCATCTGGCCACACCTAAAGCAACCCTTTTGAGTATTCTGAGCCTGGAGTGTGTCCACCGCAAGGTGGACAGCCTGAGACATTTTAGAGGAGAAGGAATCTACATCGCAGCACAGGCAAATCATCTCATTGAGAGTCTTGTCTCTGGTTTTTCAGCGTAAGGTGGCCCTGCAGGCTGAGTTTGCATTTTCATAAGCCAACTGTCTGATAATCTTATCATTGGAAGCCTCATGGCCCAAGGTTCTCTCTGCAGCCTCTATGAGGCGGCTCACAAATTCACTATAATCCTCTTGAGTTCCCTGAGTTATTTTAGTTAGAGGAGTAAGTGCTGAGCCGGCAACCGGAAGAGCCCGCCAGGCACCGAGAGCAGCATTGGCTGTCTGGGCCAAGAGACCAAGGGGCAGACGCCTTTGTTGTCTCTCCGTTGAATATTTTCCTTGGCCACTGAGTTTGTCTATGGTCCATGTCCCAGAAGGCGACTGTGGGGATCTTAAATTCGTGGCTGCAACTGCCTGGCATCGGTCAATAAAATCCGCCTTCCAAGTTAGAAATTGACCGCAGGTGAGAACCGCTTGAACTACACGAATCCACTCTCCTGGGAGCAAATAGCCGCCCTGAGACAAGGAGTCCAAGACTGAGAGAGTAAAAGGGGCGTTTGGCCCATACGTTCTGACGGCAGTATTTAATTCCTTTAAATTTCTAAAATGTAGCTTGTGGAACTCGCCATGCCCACTAGATGTCGATGGCAGTTTGTGGAACTCACTGTGTCCACCGGACAGTACCGGCGGTTTGTCCTCTCCTTCACTTTCACTTTCTCGAGCTCCCTCCCCCTCACCATCAGGGTCGCTCAGTGCATCCTCAGAGGAATCAAAGACAGGGGAAGGGTTTTTAGGCACCCCGGAAGAACGGGTTACCACAGGGAAAGCCAAAGAAACGCTGTGAGACCCTCCGACCCCCCTTTTATGGGGTTTGGAACTGAGGAGGTGCTTATTAGCCAATCCTGAGATCAGAGCAAGAACGGTCTCATGAAGGGCAAATTGTAAAGAGCTGAGTTCGGCAGAGAGCTGGGCGAACTGCTTCTGTAACTTTAGGACTTCTTTTAGTTCACTTATCTGTATCGAGAGTTGCTTTTTGGACTCAAGGAGAGAAGAGCTACAGACAGACAACGCAGGCGTATGCAGTTGCCAGAAAACACAAGGAGGAGGTCCATGGGGCGGAACCGAAGGCTGCAGCGGCCTGTCAGGGTCATCTAAAATCTCGGTCTCTGCAAGACCCAAGGGATTATCGTTTAGTTCCCAGGCCACAATTGGGAACGTCAAGGCAGCTCCGGTGTGGGAAGGAGGGGGCTGACCCTGAGAAAGAGGGTGGTTTACTGTATTTCTTAATTGGTTTTGGCAGGGAAGACCTGTTTTTAAATCAGAAAGTCCTGGAGAAAGTCCGCTGAATGGAGGAAGTTTTTTTCTGGGGTAGGGCGGATAAGGAGGTCTCGGAGGGGGTGCCTCCACCCCCAAAGGCTTAGGCTCCGAGGTGGGGATGTCTGAATTTGCGGACCTGGACATATCTATAACTACAGAGGGAGACTTAGCGGGGACTCGGGTGTCCGATTGTTTATCTGGGAGGGAGTCAGAGGGTTCTGTGCTAGAAAGAGGGTGGAGGCAGTACTCCGCAACAGACAGTAACTGCTGTTTGTCTGGATCGGAAGATGCAGCTTCGACTATATCTCTTATTAAACCCCAATATGTAAAGACTGTATCAGGGACCGCATCCGGCCCTTCGCGACTCAGTTTCTCATTAAGATCATGTCCCACCTTTCACCATTTTCCCAGGTGAATTTCTGGCCCATTTATTATGAACCAGGGACAGGCTTTATCTATAAAAATAAAAAAATTAATTAAGTCTTTCTTTTTAACTTTAACTCCTCTCTCTCTGAGTGATCCCTTTAAGTCTTTGATAAAGACTGCTTCTTTAGTCAACTTTTGGCCCATTTTTATGAGACAGATGAAAATCACTTACCGAGGACGAAAAACTCTTTCACAGGGGTCCTCAACTTTTCTGGAGCTGCAGCGATGCGTCTTTTGGGTGGAATCCATCTGGCAAAATCCGTGCCTCGAGCCCCACATTAGGGCGCCACATTGTCCCGGCCAGCGGGACTTAGTTATTCGTTAGGATCAAGGAGGACTAAGCCTGAAAAGAAAAACGGGTGAGAGAGAGAGAAGGGAGGCTAGGCAAGGTTCCGTCTAGGTCTCACTTTATTTTTTACACACGTTTGCTTTTAAAGAAAAAGGAACGTAGAGGGGAGGAGAAAGGAGGCACATGGCCCCCTCCCGATTGCCAGACCATCTGACGTCAATTGTTTTATGGTTGGTCTATCTCCTGGAGGTAGGAAGGACGGCTTATCTTACAGAAACACGGCTAGTTCTCAGATCTTCAGGGAAGGCACGAAGGGCCTGACTCCAATGTCTCTAGCTTATCTTGTACAAATGCAGCTGGCTTTCATAAAGTCTCAGATTCCCAAGGACAGTGTGGAGGCCCAGGCAGATTCCAAGGGAGGGTGTTAGGGCCTGGCTTCTAACAAAATTGAGAAAAAGACAATTAGAGAAAATGAGTTTCCATTAAAGAAAGCCAATAAAACCAATCATAGAAGAAAAATCTCTAACCTAAAGAAGGAGATGCCTATAAAGATACAAGAAGCATACCAAACACCAAATAAATTGGACAAGAAAACAAAGTCTGCACACCATATAATAATCAAAACACCAAACATGTAGATCAACAAAATAGAATATTAAAAGTTGCAAGGGAAAAAGGCCAAGTAACATATGAAAGCAGACCTATTAGAATTACACCTGAATTTCAATAAAGACTCTAAAAGTCAGAAGGGCATGGACAAGTGTTCTTCAGACTGTAAAAGACCACAGATGTTGTGTCAGAGTACTAAATCTAAGAAAATTTTCAAGCACCATAGATGGAGAAAACAAGATATTCTATGATAAAGTTAAATTTAAACGATATCTGTTTATAAATCCAGCCCACAGAAAATACTAGAAGAAAAAAAATCTAACCTAAGGATATTAAATATACTCATAAAACACAGAAAATAAGTAATCTCACACCAGTAAAACCAAAAGAAGGGAAATACACACACACACACACACACACACACACCATCAGCACCACCACCACCAACAGAATAACATGGATTAACAATCATTGAACATTGATACCTCTCAGTATCAATGGACTTAATTATCCAGTAAAGGACACAGAGTAATAGAATGGATATGAAAAATAAGACCCATCCTTCTGCTGCATACAAGAAACACACCTCAATATAAAAGATAGAGATTACTTTAAAGTTAAGCATTGAAAAAAACAGTTTTTTCAAGAAAATGGACCTAAGAAGCAAGCCAGTGTAGCCAGTCTCATATCTAACAAAACAGAATTTAAACCAAAACTAATCAAAAGAGATGGGGAAAGACACTTCATACTGACCAAAAGAAAATTCCACCAAGATGAACGTGTCAATTCTTAACATCTATGCCCCAAATGCAAGGTATCAATGTTTGTAAAAGAAACATTACTAAAATTTAAATCACACATTGACCCTCACACATTAATGATGGGAGACTTTAATACCCAAATCTCATCAATAAACAGGTCATCCAGAAAAAAAACTAAACAGAAATATGGGCGCTAACAAACTTTATAAGACAAATGGTCCTAACTGAAAGCTACAGAATATATCACCCACACAAAAGAATTTATGTTCTTCTCATAGCAACTTATGGACCTTTCTCCAAAATTAACCACATAATTAATCACTAAGCAAATCTCAACAGATACTGGAAAAGTGATATAAGCCCCTGTATCTTATCAGACCATCGTGGATTAAAACTGGATTTCAACAACAGAAACAACAGAAAGTCTACAAACTCATGGAAATTGAACAACTCTCTACTTAATAAATACTGAGTCAAGGAAAGAAATAAAGAAATTAAAGACTTCCTAGAATGCAATGAAAATGATTGCATGGCATACCCAAGCTTATGGGACACAATGAAAGTGAGGCTAAAAAGAAAGTTCATAGCACTAAGTATACAGTAAATTTATCTAGATAAAGGAATTAGGGAGATCTCATACTAGCAACTTAAAAGCACACCTGAAAGCTCTAGAACAGAAACGACCAAGCATGCCTAAGAGGAGTAGACAGCAGGAAATAATCAAACTGGGAACCAAAAGAAAAAGAAACAAATTAATAAGAGTTGGTTAAAAATCAACAAGATAGTCAAACCATTATACAAGCTAACAGAGAGAGGAGGGGGGAGAGGGAGAGAGAGGGAGAGAGAGAGAATCAAAATTGACAAAATCAGAAATGAAAGGAGGCATAACAACAGTAAATGGAAGCTGGGTGGCTCAGAGACCTAGAGTAGAACCAAATAAAACTGATTAAAAGATAGGTTGGTGAAATGGCTTCTAATGATTTTCTGCTATACTTGTAAAATTAGTACCAAGCAAGGATGTGGAGAACGAGGAGCACTCCTCCATTCCTAGTGGAATTGCAAGCTGATATGACCACCCTGGAAATCAGTCTAGCGGTTCCTCAGAAAATTGGACATAGTACTACCTGAGGACCCAGCTATTCCACTCCTGGGCATATATCCAGAAGATGCTCCAACACATAACAAAGACACGTGCTCCACTATGTTCATAGCAGCCATATTTATAACAGTCAGAAGCTGTAAACAACCTAGATGTCCCTCAACAGAGGAATGGATACAGAAAATGTGGTACATTTACACAATGGAATACTACTCAGCTATTAAAAACAATGACTTCATGAAATTTGCAGACAAATGGATGGATCTTGAAAATATCATCCTGAGTGAGGTAACACAGTCACAAAAGAACAAATACAGCATGTACTCACTGATAAGTGGATATTAGCCTGAAAGTTCAGAATACCCAAGATTCAATTCACAGATCATATGAAACCTAAGAAGAAGGAAGACCAAAATGTGAATGCTTCAGTGTTTCTTTGGAGGGTGAACAAAATACTCACAAGAGGAAATATGGAGACAAATTAGTGGATGCCAGGAAGTGCTTGCTGATGCAATCCTGATATGGCTGTCTCCAGAGAGCCTCTGCCAGACAAATACAGAGGCAGAAGCTCACAGCCAACCATTGGACTGAGCTCTGCGATCCCTGATGAAGGAGTTGGAGAAGGGACTGAAGGAGCTGAGGGGGTTTGCAGTCCCATGGAGGGAGCAACAGTTTCAACCGGCCAGCCCTCCCAGGAGCTCCTGGGGACTGGACCACCAACTAAAGAATACAAATGGAGGGACCCATGGCACCTGCTGCATATGTGGCAGAGGATGGCCTTGTTGGACATTAGTGGGAGAAGAGATCCGTGGGCCTGAAGGGGTTCAATGCCACACTGTAGGCGGGAAGATGGGAGTAGGTGGGTGTGTAAGGGAGCACCCTGGAGAGGCAGGTGGAGGGGAAAGAGGATAGGGGGTTTCTGAAGGGGAGACTTGGAAAGGGGAAAACACTTGAAATATAAATAATGAAAATATCTGATAAAAAAAAAGAAAAACAAAACATCAGTGCCTAGCCCAGTTGTCATTAGAGAGTCTTTCTCTAGCAGCTGATGGGAGCATATATAGAGACCCACAGCCAAATATTAGGCAGAGCTCCAGGAACCCTGCAAAAGAAGGGACGAATGACTGTAGGACTCAGAGTAGTCAAGGACAGCAGGAGAACACGCCCCACAGAATCAACTAAGTAGAACATATAGGGACTCACAGAGGCTGAAGAGGCAAACATGGAGCCTGCAGGAGTCTGCACCAGGCCCTCCGAGTTCATACCATAGTTATTTAGCTTGCAGTTTTTGATGGTTTGTCCATCGAAACAAAGGGAGTAGGAGTGGGGGAGGGGTAGAGGCTGTAGTTGGGGTATGTTGTGTAAGAGAAGAATAAATAGAAAGATGTTGGATGGTAAAATGGTCGAATTTCTCATTTAAAAGCTTCTTGCTAAGTGGTTAAATAAGATCAGCCGATATATACATTTATAAATGAACAAATACATAGAATGATTGAAAAACTAATAATTATTCACAGGAAAATTAGGCTATGAATAGAGGCTTCTATTGCTGCTACAAAACACCATGACAAAAAAACAAAATAAGCTGTATAGAAAAGGGTTTATTCAGCTTACCCTTCAACACTGCTATTCATCACTAAAGGAAGTCAGAATAAAAACTCAAATAAAGCAAGAACCATAAAGTCGGAGCTGATACAGAGGCCATGGGGAAAGGAGGTACTGCTTACTGGCTTGCTTCCTATGGCTTGCTCAGCCTGCTTTCTTATAAAACCCAGAACCACCACCCCAGGGATGATACCACCCTCAATGAGCTAGTTCTTTCACCATTGATGAATAATTTTAAAAAATGCCTTACAGCTGGATTTCATAGAGGCAATTTCTCAACTTAGATTCCTTCCTCTCTGATATCTCTAGCTTATGCCAAGTTAACACAAAACCAGACAGAACAAGAGGGGAGCAGGTGGTCAGTGTTTGGGAGACAGAAACAGTGAGTGAAGAGTAGGAGTTGGTAGTGAGGAAGGGGGAAAGGAGGTAGTAATGACTAAGGGGGGAAGGAGATGGTAACGACTGAGTAAAGTGGGGGAGAGTTATTCAGTGGATGAGTCTAGCTATAGTCAATGAACATGGACTGGAAAATAAATAGTGAACATGTTCAGTAGGTGTGGGTAAGAAATGGAGAATATGTAATAATATAAATGAGTAGGTGGTGAGTATACATGATGTTGTGTAAGTATCAAGTGTATGAGTGCAGAAGGATGTAGTAAGTGCCACACAGTGATGTTGTATGTATAGGAAAAGTGGGTGGTTAATGGAATTAGAACAAAGGCTTATAACGTAGATTCCCATCTCTTGTGTATTTAAAGGGCAACTATCTCTATCATTCTAATTCTCAGTTGAGTGATTAAAAAGTACCAAATAGGTATAGACTTGTAGATAATGGGGAAGAGTGAGGCAAGCTATATGGATAGCAAGTAGGCTTATGTCCATGTCGTTTTTATAAGAGATGGAGGCATGAGGTAGTACTGAGTTAGGTAGTGGGTGAATTAAAGACATTGGAGCTAATCCTTGTAATCTCCAGCTTTTTCTTTTCTTTTCTAAGATTTATTTATTTATTTAATATATGTAAGTGCACTTTTGCTTTCTTCAGACACACCAGAAGAAGGCACTGGATCTCATTAGAGATGGTTGTGAGCCACCATGTGGTTGATGGGAATTGAACTCAGGACCTCTGGAAGTGCAGCCAGTGCTCTTAACCGCTGAGCCATCTCTCCAGCCCTCCAGCCTTTTCTTGTTCAGTGGACATTGTCTCAGAATTTGAATGTAGTCTTTTTTTTTTTTAATTTACTTTTCAAATGTTTTCCCTTTTCCAGTTCTCCCCTTCAGAAACCCTGTATCCCAACCCCTCTCCCCCTGCCTCTATGATGGTGCTCCCCCATCCACTCACTCCTGTCCTCCTGCCCTGGCATCCTTTTACACTGGGGCATTGAAAACCTTCAGGTCCAAGGGCCCCTCCTCCCACTAATGTCCAATAAGGCCATCCTCTGCCACATGTGTGGCCAGCGCCATGGGTCGCTCCATGTGTGTGCTTTGGTTGGTGGTCCAGTCCCTGGGAGCTCCAGGGGGTCTGGTGTGCTGACACTGTTACTCCCTCCATAGGGCTGCAAACCCCCTCAGCTCCATCAGTCTTTTCTCCAACTCCTCCTTCAGGGACCCCAGAGCTCAGTCCAATGGTTGGCTGTGAACTTCCTCCTCTGTATTTGTCAGGCTCTGGTTAACCTCTCAGGAGACAGCTTTCTATCAGCAAGCACTTCTTCGCATCCACAATAACGGGTTTGGTGGCTGTAGACGGGATGGATCCCCAGGTGGGGCAGTCTCTGGATGGCCTTTCCTTCAGTCTCTGCTCCACACTTTCTCTCCATATTTTCTCCTGTGAGTATTTTGTTCACCCTTCTAAGAAGCACTGAAGCAGCCACATTTTGGACTTCCTTCTTCTTAGGCTTCATATGGTCTATGAACTGAATCTTGGGTATTCCAAACTTGTGGGCTAATATCCACTTATCAGTGAATACATACCATGTGTGTTATTTTGTAACTGGGTTACCTCACTCAGGATGATATTTTCAACTCCCATGCATTTGCCTGCAAATTTCATGAAGTAGTTGTTTTTAATAGCTGAGTAGTATTCCATTGTTTAAATGTCTGTTAATTGGTCAAAAAATATGTCAATCTTTCTCATCTTTTCAAAGAATATGTGCTTAGATGCACAGACTCTTCATGGTGGTTTTTTATTCACTTTTATTAATTTTGGCTGTCAGTTTTATTATTTCTTGCCCTCTACTAGATTTTGGATTGGCTTGGCCTTGTTTTTACAAATTATTGAGTTGTGTCATTAAGTCATTTATTTGTACTCACTTGTGGGCTTTTAAAGATATAAATTTTCTTCTTAGAATGCCTTGCAATGTATCCCAGAGTTTTTTTGTTGTTGTTGTTGTTGGGCTGTCATTTTCATCCAATTCTGGGAAACATTACATTTTTTCATTTTTTCCTTGACTCATTCATCATCCAGTAAGGAGTTCTTTAAATCTCCATGACTTGTGTAATTATTAGAGATTCATTTGCCATTGATTTTAAGCTTGTTGCATTGTAGCCAGAAAGGATTCACAGAATTATTTTAATTTTAATATTTTTTTAATATTTATTTTTTGTGCAAGGATGTGGTCTGTATTAGTAAACCTTCCATGATCTGCGGAGAAGAGTGTATGTTCTTCAGTGCGTGTAATACTGTATGTGTTTGTTATATATTACCTCTATAGATGTATAATGTCATTGAATTCTGTTCTATTTTTATTTTTTGCCCAGATACCCTGCCTATCAGAGAAGGTAGGATATGGAAATCACCTACTATTATTGTGTTAATGTTAATGTGTGTCTGTAGTTATAGTGGCATGATTTTTTATGATGACAGAGCTGAGGCCATTATTGTGTAAAGTTAATATTGAAAAGTGTGATCATTTTGTTGCTCTTTTGATATTTTTATTATTATCATATATTGTGTTTCAGTAGTTATAGCTTCATTTGTTTACTTTCTGTGGTCTCTGGGCTCTGCTTATTCTTCTGTTCAGTTCCAGGTACTAACTCCATTACTGTCTGTAAGTGAGATTTGATAGACATGAAACCTTTTATCTTATTTATATCAAGGTAAGGTTTTGCTTCTCCTTCAACACAGCAGATGTTTTGCTGTGTACAGTAGCTTAGGTTAGCATCCATTGTCCTTTAAGATTTGGGGTGTATTGCTCTAGGTTCTCCTGGTTTGTGAAGTTTCTATTGAGAAATTAACTGTTATTCTGATGTATTTTCCTTTATATGTTACTTGTGGGGGTTTTCTTATTTTGTTCTGTTGTCTTGAATTGTTTGTTTGTTTTAGTTAGTTTTGGTCTACATAGTGAGACCTCAGTTGGCTGACCTGGAATTAGCTGTGTAGACCAGGCTACATTTGGACTCAGAGAGATTATTTTGCTCATACCTTCTTAGTGTTGACATTACAGATATGTATAATGATACAATTGGTCATAATTTGGATTTTCTCTTGCAGCTTTTAATGCATTTGCTTTTGTTCTATATATTTAGTGTTTTGACTATAATATGCCATGTGGAGCCTCTTTTATGGCCATGGCTGTTTAGTGTTCTACGTGCTTTTTGTAAGTGAATGGGTTTAACTTTCCTTAGTTTAGTGGAGGGTTTTTTGTTTTGTTTTTTTTTTTTTTTGCTTTTGTTTTTCCTATGATCTAGTTGGAGATCTGGTCTATGCCCCTGGCTTGATTCTTCTCCACTGATGGCTATAATTAGAAGATTTTAGTCTTTTCATTGAGGAACACAGTCACTGCATGTTCCTTTTATGTGTTTCTTTAGATTTTTCATTCATTTTGCATATGTGGTCTCATCTTTGTTTTCAAGTCTTGATATTCTTTCTACTAATAAGGCTTTCCTTTGCATTTTCTTATTGAGTTATTGAGTTTTCCAATTTCATCTTCATTCCAGCTTGTATTCTTTTAGGTATTTTTATCTCTTTCCTGCATCCAGTTTTCATATTCTGGATTGGCTCTGTTACTTCAGTCAGCACTATAATTGTGTGTTTTGAGGAAGAAGGGTAGAGTTAGCTGTTGGGGTTGTTCTTGTTTGCTCTATATTCAGATGCTGAGTTCTGTGCCCCAATATCAGGTTGCTGTCTGTCTGGACGTGGGCATGGTATTAACCAATGTGCAGAAAAGAATGTTTTCTATAATCTTTGATTGTGCAATGTACAACAAAGGCTAAAGCCTGTGACCAGCCGGGAAGGAGAGAAAGGATGATGGAACTTGAGATGGAGTAGGAGGTCTCAGGTAGGGACCACGGGGATAAGAAAAAAGGTAGGGAAAGAAGAAGATTGCCATTGAGGCAGGGTGGACAATGAACAACACACGGCCAAAAGAAGCATGCATTGAGGACATACATGAAACAACGAAACTCAGTTGTCAAGTAATGGGGCATTTATCTGATTATTAATAGCCTGGGTTATTGTGGGATCAAATGGCACAGGATGGAGAGTGAAGTCCGGTGCATCCGCCACAAGCGCTCGTGGCCCCTGAGAGAGGTGGGACACACAGGAAGTTGACCTTGAGAACCCCCACAGTCCTCAGGACTAGTCAGGCTGTAAGAAGCCTCTTCAGAGACACAGGCCGTGGGTGGGCGCGGGGTTGTGGTTTCCGGGGAGATATGCTGCAGCCTACTCTGTTTTCTTTTTTACATGACCAAATGTCACAGACCTATGGAGAGATATAGACATATGTCACGAGCTGTTTTCTAGGAGCCTGGCAAACACTTACCATTGGTCCTTATAGGGCTTTTACCCCCTATTGGGCCCACGGGTTTCAAACCTTGGCTCTACCAGAAAACGGACTGCCTTCCACGGCCCTGCAGGTTTAATAGTCTCAGAACCTGCCCAGCTTAGTTTTGTAGCTGATTATTAAGTTCTGATGTCTTTATGTTGTTTACTTGGGAGGGAAACAAAAAAGAGTGTGGCAGAATCGCCCATCCCATAAAATGACTTCAATAGCAGCAGGTCCAAAAGGAAGGGTGATGGGAAGACATAATTGTCTTAGTCAGTCTTCTAGTGATGTGAATAGACACCAAGACAATGGCACCTTTTATAAAAGAAAGCATTTAATTCTGTTCGGTTACAGTTTCCAAGGCTTAGTCTAATAGTTTTTTCCTCCACCATGGGTGAAATGAGCCAACTCAAACCAGATTAGATTAAATTAAAGGCAGGCTTACTGAAAAGCTGCTCTTGGGTAAATTTGCTGGCCCCTAAGATGGAGGCCAGAAGGGGTCACCATGAGGACGGTTGGGGGAAAGGAGAAAGAGAGAAAGGGTATGTGCACAGAAAGAGAAGAGGAGAAGAAGAGAAGAGAGACCTAAATGTTTGGGCTATATAGGAAGGAGCCTCTGGAGGAAGGGTAGCCAAGCCCCTGAGATGAAAAGTTCAAGGTTGGGGGCAGGGTATTCCCATTTAGGGAATGAGAGATGTTGAGAGAACCTAGAGGCCAAGTCTGCTTTGGTATATAAAGTATGAGCCTCAGTCACTTGTTCCAGTGTATGAAACCAAGCATAATCTATTGTCATAATGTGGGGAAACCCTGTAAATTCTGCCATGACCTGATAGCTTCTCTGAGCTCAGAGCAAATGTAGACTCCCTTTGCCAGCAGGGTTTCCCCTTCTCTGACCTTGTCTGGAGGACCCAACCCCCACCTCCTCTACCTGGGAAAGGTTGAGTAGTGTTCTGTAGACCTACAAGTTCAACTTCCTCTCTTCCCCTTCTTTTCCGGAGTAAGATAAGAACCTGCCCAGCAAGTATCTGGACCTGGAATGCCTCTTCATATAAATGAGGTATTCACAGAACTCTAGCCAATGATTTTCATTTACCCTGAACACTCATTCCAACTCTTCAAGGTCAATATATAGCCTTGGTGCACCCTGAAAAAAGTGTATGTGTACAAACCCATTCCAAATAAAGGTATCCACACAAACTAAGATCATCTACAAGAGCTGTCATTGAAGATCCTTGGAGAAGGCCTTCTCTCCCTCCCTTCCTCTCCCCCAACACTTATTCCCAGCCAGACCAGGATCCTGCAGAACCCCACCCATTTTGGACTCTATTTCACCCTTCTAGCCTGGTGTACAGTGGCATCTAAACACCCTGAGAGGGAGGAAGTGGATGACGAGGAACCACAGGTGGACCCCAAAATACATTCTACAACATCATGGCAGGGAACATGGCAGAATGTGGGAAGGTATATTGCTGGAGAAGTAACTGAGAGTTCTACACTCGGTTCTGCAGGCAGCAGAAAGAGAAAAACACTGGGACTGGGTGGTGGTTTGAATAGATATGCCACACACACACACACACACAGGTTTTTGAATGCTTGGCCTATCAGGAGTGGACTTACTGGAGTGGTATGACACTATTGGAGGAACTGTGTCACTGTGGAGGCAGACTTTGATGTCTTATACATGCTTAAGGTCAAACCAGCATGGAACACAGTCCTCTTCTGCTGACTGCAGATGAAGATGCAGAACTCTCAACTCCTTCTCCAGCACCATATCTGCCTGGATACTGCTATGCTACATGCAGTGATGATAATGGACTAAATCTCTGAAACTGTAAGCCAGCACCAATTCAATGTTTACTTTTGTAAGAGTTGCCTTGGTTACGGTATCTCTTCACATCAACAAAACCCTAAGACAGACTGACTTGGCCCTTTGAAAGCCAAAGTTCACCCTCCAGTGACAAACTTCATCCATCAAGGTCATACCTATTGTTACAACACGTCACACTTCCTAATCTCTCTCTAGTAGTGCCATATGCTAATGACTAAGTATTCAAATGTATAAGTCTACTCCCTTTCAAACTATCATAAAGGGTATTGCCTATTTTTAAATCTCTACTACTGGATATATTTCTCACAATGATTTTGTTTTGGTTATATTCTGTTACATTAGCTTTTAGCATTGTTTTGTACTCTTCACCACCAAATATATACTTGGATTTTCTTTCTCATTGCTACCTTTCCAATTCTTTCCCCTTTCCTTATCACTTACTAGCTACAGTTCATAACTATAACCTTCAATGGCCTCAAAACTCTAAGATTTGTTGACCTAAATAGTGTCCCAACATTCTCCAGGAGGAGAAGATTGCATTTTGATCTTTTTCAAAGTTCATTTAACACTAGTGAAATCAAAGGGAAAACTTGATTGGACAATGCATCTACAATAGAGCAGTGTTTCTCTGCCTGTGAATCATGACACTTTTGGGCCACATATTAGATGTCCTGCATATCACATATTTATATTATAATTCATAACAGTAGCAAAATTCCATTTATGAAGTAGCAATGAAAGAATTTTATGATTGAGGGTCACCACAGCATAAAGAAATGTATTAAAAGGTGAATTGCGTTAGGAAGGTGAGGACCACTGGCATATAGGAGCATCCTGAAGCTGTAGTTGTTTCACAGCAGCACTCTAGGGGCTAACAGAGGCTGCACACGAACTAAGCTCTTACTAGACAGAGGATACGTATTTATAAAAGACTTACATCAACTCTATCACAAATATGGTGAACTTGAACATTACAGATATATCAACTAAAAGAATACAACGGCTAAAAAATATCAGCCAAGTTACCAAAGATACAGTATGGTAATGAAAACATGAGAAGTCAAGGTAACCTAACTCTTCCAAAAGTTATTAATCACACATAATGACACCCAGTAAATGTGAGTTAGATGAAATTCTAGACCCCAACCCCCAAAAAACTAAAAAAAGAACAAATATTCTAAAAATGAAATGAAAGCAAACTATTAAATGAATTTTAAGAGAACACACAGATACACACACATACACACAGAGAGGAAGAGAGAAAGAGACCGAGACAGAGAGAGACAGAGAATAAATTAATTAATATCCAAGAGCCACCACCATGAGATTCACAAAATAAGAAATAAAAGTGCAGAAAAACAAAAGAATGTAAGTGTGGTCTTGCTAAGGGTGTCTGAGAAGCAAACAACAGCAGCAGCCAGGAAGCATCATGTTATCCAAGAAGTGTGCCTTCTTTAAAGGGTCAATGGGTAACAACAGAAGCTTCAGATACTCTAGCCACTAGTGACAGTCATATACATTGATATGAAGGAGACAATTTATAAAAATATTTCTTTTTCAATAAGCAAATGTCTTAAGATATATATATCTTGATATATATATATATATATATATATATATATATATATATATATATATATGAAACAGACGCTAACTTGTAAAGTCAATTATGGTACATACTTTATTCTAATTTAAAACCAGTATCAGTGTGGGTATGGGCAAAAAAACTCACTGAAAATATTTACACTAAGCTTAAGTGTTTATCTCTTAGGTAGTGGAATTGTGATATATCTCTCTCATTATCTGTGTGTATATGTGTGTATCAATTTTCTATTGGTATTTGTCATGATTTTAAGTATTTTTCAATATATCAAGAAGAAAAGATCCCCAATGTTTCAATTTATCACAAAGATATGATAAATATCTAAGGTAATGAATGTGCTAATTACCTTAATTTGATCATTGTATAATGTGCATGTAAATCAAAACATCACATTTTATTTCACGTATTTATTTCATAAATCTGACAGTCAAAAATTAACAAAATTTCTATGAAGCAGGGGATCACAGAGATAGCATCATTTCTCCAAAATCAAATTAGTAATAAATAGTAAATCCCAATATAAATATATTTTTTCATAGTCTACATTTTATGCCATATAACCCCTTAGTTGAAAAACAGATTCACTGGACCCCTCAGCCTGATCCATTCATTTGCCTGACTTGCACCACACCACCACTATCAGCACCATCACCTGAAACAAGAAAGACTTTAAGAACTACTGCCTCTGTAAGTCACCACTGCAAATACTGGCAGGCACTAACAACTAGACCTTAACTGGCGGAGAGGCTTGTTGTGCAAGGAGACTTTCTCAAATTCCAGAAAGAGGCAGCATGCCAAGACTGTTCTCTTGGGAAATATAATATATGGACTACTAATTATGTACTGGTAGAACACATACAACAGGAATAGAATTACACAGAGCCAGCAAGAAGGCAGATTAGTTATCAGCCAAAGCAGAATAATGGAACACTACCTTATTAGCAATAATTAAAAGTTAATAATTGATAAAAACATCATCTTTATTCCTAGTGATGCTGGAAAACCTCAAATTAACATAAAAATATATAAAGATGAGATGTTTCTTTAGCGATATGATTGATAGGAATGATAAGACAGATTCCGAGATACAAGCATAAATACAGGGGTGTTATAACAAAATGACAATGTAATAACTAAGGTATTATAATTTAAGTCGTATTTGATATACTGTAAAAATATTTGCAATGGGGGAATGGGATAGGAGTTTGTGGATGGGTAACTGGGAAGGGGGATATCATTTGAAATGCAAATGAATTAAATGATTAGTAAAAAATATTTATAGTGGTAAATGGACATATACTTTTATATTTACAAAGTTATGATCCAATTACTTCAATTCTGCAAAAATTATTCCATGTTGTTTAGCCATCTGGCCAAATGCTGGTCTATACTATGCTAACAGGTCTTGTACAACTTTGAGAAGTTTTCAACCAGAATCTACTCATTCTTTCTGATGACTGTCCTGCAAATGTCTGTAATTAGACCTTCAGTGTATAAACTCATGAACCCCCAAATCTGCTTTGTAAGGAGTATAGGAAGTTTCTCCCAGGTAGTACTAAACATAGAGTTGAATGTATGGTCATTTGTAAATATCACTCCTCATGTTGTGTTTAGGGATTATCATAAAAAGAAAACATGTGCGCGCACACACACACACACACACACACACACACACACACACTAGGGTAAGATATCTCTCTAAACAGAAGCACATCATACTGTAAATTCAGGGGAAAATGACAGATAACATGCTAGAAAAGTTCTATTTCTTGATCTGGGTGGTATATACATGGGTTAATATGTACTTGAAATTTTGCATGAACTGCACTTCCAGGAAATGCTCAGTTTGCTCCATTATTTTTGCTGCACTATAATATTTATTCAACATAGTGGGGGAAAATATTCTATTACTGAGATGAATTGGGACACTGTAACTCACCAATATCTATATATGTCAAAATTAAATGCAATGAAGGATGTGAGACTGATCCACAACCTCCATCTTCTCTGATGAGAAGACAAAAAATGGGTCAGTAAGATACCTCAACAGACACAGGTACATGCTGACCAGCCTGACAACCTAATTTTGATCCTCAGGATCCACCTGGTAGAAGAAAAGAATCTACTCTTGCAACTTGTGCTCTGACCTCTATATACATGCACAACACAGAGACACACACATGCATGCACATGCATTTGTATGCTAAGTATGTATGTACAAGGAGGCCAAAAGTGAGTGTCATGTATGTTGGGGCTGGAGATACAGATGGTTATGAGCCACACAGCCTGGGTGCTAAGAACTAAACTCCAGTCCACTGGAAGGGCAGAAAGCACTCCTAACAACTCAGCCATTTTTTCTAGCCCCAGATTTGTCTCTTAGTTTCTGTTTGTTGCTACAGCTTTGGATTGCATACATTAAGTTTTACCATCCATGTTGTTTCAGTTTAATTAAATTTAGGACTTTTTCATCTACATTCCAGTATCCATCCAACGTTCCTTCCTTCTTATGATCCAGAAACAGTAAATGGTTGGACTAGAATCCCTGTTAGCATGTCTAAAGCTTTTCTCCTTTCTGCATAAAAATGTGACATGTGGTGATATTGTTAAGTCTGCACACTTGGAAGCACAATAAAGATGGAATAATATCAAGAAATTTTTAGAAAAAAGTAATAAAAAAGAACTTTCTAAAAAAAAGTCATAAAAAGATAATTCTTTGAATAAAAAATGCATCTTAACTAAGAGATTTATAAATACAGAGGAAGACAAGTATTTGGTATTTCTTAAATATGGTGATTTGTAACTAGGTATCCCCTTGAATAATGCCCTACAATCTCAGACTGTGCAACTAGTAGAAAATATAGATTTATAACTCAATCATCATTAGACCTATAACTCAGTTAATAAGAATAATAAGTCATTGCACTTAAAATTTTACACAGGGTCAAAAATATTTTGCCAGGTGGCTTTATGGACCATTTTAAGAAATACTATAGAAAAGGAACACCTTTATTAACAATTTTGCACCGATATTAGAGCATATTTCTAAGTTGTCATGTTCCTCATGTATTCTGTATTAGTCCATGAGCCTCAATGTTCATTTGAATTTAAGAACCCTTTGGCTAAATGTTGAACCACTATCACAGGCACAACACTCTTCTTTATTTTATTTTATTTTTTTTATTTTTTATTTTCATATTTTATTTACATTTCAAATGTTTCAGATCTCCCCTTTGGAACCTCCCCATTCCCTCCGCCTTCCCCCTGACAATATGGGGATATTCTCCAACCCACCCTTCCATCCACCCACTCTCGTCTTTCCTCCTTGTCATTCTCCTCTACTGGGGGATCTAACACCCTCAGGCCCAAGGGCCTCTCCTCCCCCTGATGGATAACAAGACCCTCCTCTGCCTCGTTTGTGGCCAGCACCATGGGTCTCTCCATGTGTATTCTTTAGTTGGTGGATCAGTCTCCCAAAGTATCGGGGGGTCAGGCCAATTGCCACTGTTGCTACCTCCCTGGGGCTGCACACTCCCTCAGCTCCTTCAGTCCTTTCTCCAAGCCCTCCATTTGGGATGTCACACTCAGAACTACTGTTGTTGCGAAGTGACTCTTGGGTATTTCAAACTTTTGGGCTAATAACCTCTTATGTAGCTCATAATGGAATCATGTTGGACCAAACTAGTCAGTTTACTTTTGTTCTAAGTGCACACTTACATGCTACAGAACGTAGTGTCACTTGCTGTCTGTCTCCTTCCACATGCCATCAAGGTTCGTCTCTGTGTTGGCCAACTCATATCTCCACTTCTTATGGTAGAGTTTCCTTCCACTTCTGTCTGGAGTCCAGGTTTTAAGTATGGCAGTGTACAACACTACAAAATAAGAAATATAAAGTCTCAGTTCTTAGTCTTTATTTGGTAAGTTTAAGATCTGAGACACTTCTAGTCCAATTTCTGTTATCTGACTCCTTGATTTTCAATCATTTTACCTTTCATGGTAATGTCTCAGGTGTATTTCCATTGCTGTGATATAATACTGCAACAAATATAGCTTAGGAGGAGGAAGAGTTGGCAATGTCAAGTTACCATCCATCATTTTGGGTAAGTCAAAGCAGGAACTTGTTAGTGTGATCTCTTTGTGCACGGTGTAAAGATTGCCTTTCTATTATTTAAATGCTGAGTTCTTTGCTGGCAGAATTGAATGCAAGATATGGCTGCATCATATCTTGTAGACACTCCCATTAACATACACTAATTGGTTTAATAAGAGTTGAATGGCCAATAACAGAGGCAGGACAGGAAAGGCGGGACTTCCAGAGAGAGATAGGACTCTGGGAAAGAGTCAGGTGCAGGAAGAGTTGAAGTCAGACACAGAGGAGAGAGATTCTCTAGCCAGACCCTGAGGAGGCCAGATGTATGAAACTGAGGAAAGGTAACGAGGCATGTGGCAGGACATATATTAATATAAATGCATTAATTTAAGTTGTAAGAGCTAGTTGGGAACAAACCTAAGCAAAGGCCTGAAGCATTCATAATTAATAACGACTCTCTATGTCATTATTTGCGAGCTGATGCCTTAGACACAGTCCTATTGTAGGAATACAAGGATCTTGTCCTATCACATTAATAGTTAATGTGAGAATTAAAAAGAGAATAAAAGCATCTTTGCTGGCTTCCTCTTATCTAGCTTTCTCTTCTCTTATACTGTTCAGGACACCTTGCTCAGGGAATCGTGCTCCCCACAATGGCTAGGTCTTCCTAAATCAAATTATAAGCCAATCTCCTACAGATAAACCCATAATCCAACCAAATCTAGACTGTTCTTCATTGAGACCTTCTACCCAGGTGAATGTAGGTCTTGTTAAACTGACAAATAAAACTAACTAGCAGAGCAATTTCATGTGAATGCCCAGGATTTCAATTTAAATAACAAGGCTTTTTTTTGTTTTTCTAGAAGTTCTGCTGGCTATTTTTTAAAAAAATTTTTTATGTGATGCTTTTATTATAATTCTTATTTCTAGTCTAACATTTATTGTACCTTTTAAACATTGTTTTCTATCAAATATCAGTTGAAGCATTTACAATCTCTTTACTCTGAAGGTAATGGCTGTATTTTAACTTGTTTTGTTAAACTGTTAATTTGAGTATGTTATATCACAAAGTCAAGTAGTATCAAATTTTATTTTTATTTTGTTTTTATATTTAATACTTTAATTGGTTGAAATATTTCTCATGCTGCAAAATCTAATCCCTAAATTATAAGTGTTTACAAGGTAGTATCTACTGACTTTAGTTTTAACTTACTTGCTAAGACTGTTTTCCCTACATGAGAGTTCAGAATGAGTCTTCATTATTGACATACATTGTCATACCCAGTCCCTGTGTCAACAAGGAGAAATATAAACAATGAGACACAAATTCTTAAATACTTCTGTCCAAACATGACACAAGTCATTTTCTGAGCATATTCCATTCTGTTAGACCAAGTATATCTCTTGGCACTTAAAAGAATGGAGAAATACATTAAATGCTGAGTTTCTAAATGGCATCCCTGGAAATACTGAGGACTAACTTTAGGTATTACCAGCTAGTATCTACCTTTTAATGTGAATTTGTCTTTGTTTGGAACAATCTCTGCTGTGGACAATCTATGTTCTTTATACAGTTCTCTCTCCTCTCTCTCTCTCTCTCTCTCTCTCTCTCTCTCTCTCTCTGTGTGTGTGTGTGTGTGTGTGTGTGTGTGTGTATGTATGTGTTTCTGCCTGAGGACTTTGCAGACAAATCATTTGGCAAATTAATTTTCACCTGTGGCTTATCAACTTTAAAAATTATTGATTCAATGCTAACAAGCTGCTTCAGCTTTTTAATACAGATAAACTTCCTAATTGCTCCTTTATAAATTTATATATACAACATGAAAGATGGAATAGTGTGTCAAGAGTTCATCATTACTTCTATATGCATACTGACTGAAACCCAGGTTCTAACAGTCTGGCATTTTTATAAATATCACTTTGATGGTTTGAATGTATACAGCTCCTATAGACTCGTCTTTGAATGCTTGGCCAACAGGGAATGCCACTATTAGGAGATGTCACCTTGTTGGAGTAGGTGTGGCCTTTATTGGTGGAAGTGTGTCATCGTGGTAGCAGGCTTCAAGGTCTCGTATATGCTTAAGCTATGCCTAGTGTGGAAGACACAGTCTCCTTCTGCTGCTTGAGTATCAAGATGTAGAACTCTCAGCTCCTTTTCCAGTACCATGTTTCTCTGGATGCTGCCGTGCTTCTTGCCATGATGACAATGGACTAAACCTCTGAAACTGTAAGCCAGCCCCAATTAAGTGTTTTCTTTTATACGAGTTGTCGTGGTCCTGGTATCTCTTCACAGCAATGAAACCCAAACTAAGACCATCAATCACTCTGCATTCTCAAGGTTAGCATCTTCTTCATGCTATTTCAAAGTTCTAGTTGTTGATTCAAAATTCTTAAACATTTGTTCTGTATATTCTCTGTTTTATCTGCCATGATGTAGGATGCAAGTGTTATATGGTTGCCAATTTCCTGAACTCTTACAGTATCATAACTATTATAAATATAATAACTATGTCAATATGTTGACCTTTCTTCATGTTTTATCCAAGATCTCAGTAATAAATATCACTGAAGGGTATTATACAGTATTTCATAAAAGAAACTATCAGTTCTTTCTCTTTCTGTAAATCATGTTCTTCATCCTACCAAAAGACACTTGACTTTGCACTTGATGATGAGCTCACACTGTGGATCACTTTAGAGTAGAAGATACTAGAAGCTGCATTCTCAGACTTCACTATTTGCTAACATAATTGTAATTTCAATTTATTCTTCTAGAGCTTTGCCATCTGTATATCAAGATATGGTAAATAAATGAGATCACATGACAAGAAAGCCTGTAGCAAGAGGTCAGCTGAGCTGTCATGTGAATGTATGTGGATAAATGATCTCAACACCTTTAGGAATATCAGCAGTTGGGGCCAGGACAACCCATGGATTTCTATTAAATAGTACTTTGCTGATGTGTAGGACACTGCTTTGTGATTGCTTATTGTATAACAGTAAATAATTGATATTTAGTTAATGATTTTTTGTGCTACTGAAGAGTATTACAGAGGAGCATACTAGATACTTGTCTTAAATTACATGAGTTTTCTAAAAAAGGATGATAGTCTCTCAGCTGGCATAACTATAACTAAAAGTTTAAGCAATTTTCAGTGTCTTAAGTTTTCCAGATTCTGGATGCATTAGTATTTGGGGACCCGGTCTTTCTTGAATTAAAGCTGCATAATAAATCACTTTGAAACTGTCAATCAGTTTCTGAAATGTCTTGCTGAATTTAAGGTGATTTTTTTCTATCAATAAAAACTACATATTCATATATGTGTGTATGAAAAGCATATTTATACATGCTTTACATTAACTCAACAGAAATTTCTTATGTAGAAGAAAGTGTTCTATAGATTTCTGACTGTGGAAACTAACCTTTCTATTCACACTGAAATGAATTCAGTTCCTTACCCATGGGTCTTTATTTCTGGCATTTTAAAAATAAAGCAAATGGCACCACTCCAGAATTAATGCCAAATGCATGCTTCAGCAGTAATCACCACAAAGACTGTACCTTTCCATGCTTTTGACATTTCATAAATTCTGACTGTAAGTTGTGGAGAAAGTGGAGCAAATTTTAACTGTTAGCCTATTTTATTATAAACATAAAAGAACACATTTCCCATTATAGCACAATAACTTTTATTTTATGAATGTCCAGATCAAAGCAATAAAGCTATTTCTATGTATTCCAATAGGATTTTCCAAAAGACGTGTCAGGCTTTAAGAAAGAGAACAAGCTAGGAGGAGCTGGACATAAAGTATGGGTTGGCTTTATGATAGCAGTGTCTGCTATCTGCAAAGTTTCTAAAACACAAGGAACTGAACATTTCTCCAAGCATAACATTCTTTATTTGATTCTGTAGAAATAAAGTATATTTATCATCCATATTACTGATATTTATGATTGCCTAAGCATAAAATAAGAAGAAAGAATAGCCATTGCTTTTGCCAAGTCCAGGTTAATGAAATCTCTGCTTCTGTGTGTTTTTTGAGTAACTGTCCTCTGGTCTTAAGATAGTTCTTCTAGCCCAGTTTTTCTGCCATTATTCTCTTCATCAAATCATCACACAGATAATTGTATCCTATTGACAAAAGAATCTACTGAAGCACGCTTTCTTTTATATCAAGTAAAGGTCACAGTAAGTGGAACCAGCTATTAAGTGAATAGCAAATAAATTCAACTCTACAGTAAATGTCTTCATGTGCATATGTTGTAGATAGATAAAATATGAAACTGAAAATACAAGAATTGAGTTTAAGATAATTGTAAAAGTACTGTAGTATTTTGACAAAGCATGATGAGATGATATAAATGAAATCCCAATGGCTCTTCACTGATAGAAACATAATGTAAAAAACATTTACTATTGATTCAGTAGACAATTAGTTCTTTTCTGCTTCTTTAAGTCTATATAATATTAAATAGCTATAAAATAAAGGCCTATACAATTTCTTTATCAATGTATAATACTTAGTGAGAATTTTTATACACACACAAAGAGAGAAAAAGAGAGAGAACAGTTGAAATTTTAATTACTAAAACAATTATACTTTTTATCAAGTCATGAAAGAAAGTAATTTATCTTTCTCTAAATTAAAACTATATTTAGTCAAGTGAAGCTCATTTCAAAAAGCCGCAACTAGTGAAAATGCAGAGATCAGCGACTGTGGGGTTCCCCACCTCACCTATAGGTGTGTCTTTAACACATCCCCTACACCTAAGACTCAGAGAATATGGTAGTAGATAGGTTGTAAGAGCCAAAGGAACTCTGGGCAACATTTAAAGATCCAACCATACCCAAAGCATGTATTTTTCATGACAGAGATTTTAGCAATGCTGAGACAGGACCAAGAACACTGGGATATGGAAAGAAACTAGTAAGAAACAATGAACTGGTGACAGAAGAGGAAGTGTGTGTTTTTCCTTTGATCAGAATGAGGACCTTGACATAAATTATTTGTAACACCAAAAGTATGGAGATTTCTACATATAAATAAAATCATCCCTACAGTGAGATGATCAGGAGGCCGGTTTCATAGAATTTTAGTGAGCCTTAGTGCTGAGACTGTTCCCTTAAATGACAACATGGTTTTCATAACACTGAAGTCACCGCCAGAACTCCAAGCATCAGGATGCCTGTGCTTTTCCTGAGGTCACACATGCACACTGCTTTGTTATATAATGTTATTTTTTAAATATATACCAAATTTCAAGATAGTGTGAAATACTGTACATAAGAAAGGTTGGCCATCTACTAAAACCTTTATATTTTATTGATAATATCACCAACAACAGCCACACTTCCATGTAAACACTCAGACCTAGATAACTGCTTTGAAACTCATTCTTCCTCTGATTGAGTTGGCAACAGCATGAACTGTTGACTCTAATTCCTGACTACAAGGACATAATCTTTCTGTCTGTGATGTATAGTGGGGAAGAGAGTCTTCCTCAAAACTAAAGGCCTTGATTTAAGCATACTTGGCTACTTTAAATCAAAAGTATATTTCAGCTTCACATTTAGAGTTTCAGGGAGATAAGATAATCATGAAAACTTTAATGATATGCTGCTACCATGATTTATCAGTGGGTAGGAGTTCTTGCCACCCTAGAAAGACAGCGGAAATTCAATCCCAAGAATCCATGTAAAGGTGAAAGAACTGACTCCATGAAGTCACTCTGAACTCCACATGACTTTACCTATCCATCCTTATACATCATATGTCCATCATATGCATGTGTGTGCACGCATGTGCACTTGCATGCATACACACACACACACTTAAAATTAAAAAGATTTTAAAACCTTAAAAACCTGCTAGAAGATGACAAAAGTATTTATGGCAATCGGACCAAAGAAAGGACAGAGCCAACATTCTGTTGTCTGAACTCTGGCGGGTGCTGAGATGTAACAAACCTGAGAGGGCAGTGTGTTTATTTTATACTTTATTGACCATAAAAGTCTACCCCACTAAATGTTCTGAGATTAACAACAGCATTTCACTTTGTTGCTAACATGTCAGAATATTGGCAAAATTGATTTAAAAAAAAAAAAATGTGTACTTTCCATGGCATTACCCAATCATGTGCTGTGTTCTTGAGATTTCTTCAGCTCTGAGGACCAGTTAGTTGCTTGTGTTCAGCAAACTGCAGGGGTCTCTTGTGAGGACATATCATGACACCTCAGGTAAATTCGGGTGAAGGAAGAAAAATGCAAAAGAACTGAAGACAGCATCCTTCTCCGAATGCTCCCAGTGATCCTGTTCCCACACAAGGCTCATGAGACTCCAATGGGGGTAGAAGAATGACAGGGACTTGATGAGAGACAGGAGAGAAAAGTTCACACAAATGCCACAGAATTTAAGGTTTTACAAAATTGTGTGGTAGAGAAAAGAAACAGAGCTCACTTGGGGTTAAACACAGAGTAGGACATAACCTAGTTCTTTAGTCTACTGGGAAAAGTATGCTTTCTAGTCAGATCAGGAAAAAAGCCAAAGGAAAGGAAGTTTCTGGATTAGACAATGCCTTACCCTTAGTGTGGTCCTTGGGACTGCACAGTGGTGTGCTCCTATTCTAGGTCCATCTTCAGTGGCCAAAACATTTTCCCTTCTGAATCCTAAGTGGTTACTTTAGACACTAACATGTGACTTTAAAAATTCAATAGGAAAGAACTTAAGAAACATGGAGGGTATGTGTTAAAATAGGAAAACATTTTCAAATCACAGCCAGTTTCTGGTACAAAATGAAAGTGCAATAGGAAAAGACAAAAAGAGGAGCTGTCTTATGCAAAAGCTCCCTTCCAAGCTTCGACTCAGACCACCTTCTAAATGAGTCCTGCTGGTTGATTGCAAGACACCACTTTTGGTAAGGCCAGGGGTTGGGGAGGAAATGGGACTTTCTGGAGGATGTTTATCTTGGCCATGAAAAACAAACACATTCAGACAGGGGTTTCTAAATTCAGGTTATGGTTTTGTAAACATAGAATTCATATGACCTTCAATTCATAGAAAAATTTATGTTTTGTGTTCAGACCTATCTAGTTACTTCAGACACTTCCTGCAGATCCAAATATGCTTTAAGATTCATAAGTATCATAGGTCCTATTAATACCTCCTCCAGTTAGCTACTAGGCTATTAGAGTCTTTGTGACTATCTATGCAATGATCATTGGTTTCCTTGACAATAGAAAACTTAACTAAAACAATTATTTAACTGTCAGAAATGTTGAGTATGTATTTGTAGCCACTGACATTTTTCTGACTTTTACATCAAGTCTATTGATGTGAATGAACTGCAGACTAAGATGAATACAAGATATCTTTCCTTTATATATACAACCCAGACGAGGTAACCTTCCTTTACAACACAGACTGTCTAGAAATTTACTGAGACTTTTTTGTACTGTCTCTGTTGATATCAAAGAACTTTACAGAAATTATTTGGTAACCATTTACATAGATTCACCAATAAATGTCTGAGTAAGTACCATGGATCATGCATACGACATACTACACTGTTTTCAGCATATAACAAAAGTAGTAGTATTGAGTAGCCTATAGTGAAAATTTAAGATATTCCAAATAATTGTATGCACCCTTTCTACATCCCCACAAGGGAGCAATGTTCCCAGTATAGCTGTGCTAATGAGTGGTCTAATTCCTTCTGTGGCAGCTTGCACATTGTCTTCCAGTACTCTAAAAACTAATCCTCAGGGAGGAGGCTTTGGGTAAGATCCAGCTTGGATTCTCTTAGTCCTATGTCCAGAGCGTGTGGTGTCCTCAACAATAGGAATGTACCTTTAATGTCTGAGAGGTAACCAAGGGTAAAAACAGCCTATATTGCTTGGGGAATCTCTTGAATTTCCTGACCAAGTTTTCTCATGCCCAATACTGGGGTTTTGTTAGTCTATGGCTCTGTATTGTCATCTCAAATTATATATATATATATACATATATATATATATATGTATACACACACACACACACACACATATGTGCTTCATGAAGCATATAGAGATATGTATGTAGAGTCAACACACACACAGAGTAATCCTAACCCTAACCCATTTAAGGCAAATACAAATGATTTCCTGTGGCTATTTCAAGCATTCTTAGTGTTATTTATCCCCTCTCCCTCCTTCCCTCATTCTATTTTGTATTTCTTCTCCACTACCTAAAACTTTTCTCATTTCTACAATCTCACTTGTACTGTGCTATTCTCCAAATCCAGAGCACCTTGCTGAACTCTTTGGTCTCTTTGTACTTTCTTTTTTTATTTCATACTTTTTCATACTTTAAATTTACATTTCAAATGTTTCCCCCTTTCCAGATCTCCCCTTTGGAACCTCCCTATTCCCTCCCCCCTCCCCCTGCCACTATGTCTGTTGCTACTCCAGGAATCACAGATGAGAGAAAATATTCAAGTCTGGTTCTCCGGATTTGAGTTACGTCCCTTGATACAGCATTTTCTAGTCCCATCCATTTATCTGCATATTTCATGATTTCAAATCTCTTTACTTCTGAACGCTGTTCTGTTGTGCATATGTACCTTATTTTCATTATCCACTCATCAGCTGAAGGACATTTAGATTGTTTCCACTTACTAGCTATTGTGAACACTGCCAAGGAATTGCCTATGAAGTAGGACGTTGAATCCTGTGGACATATACCAGTGAGTGGTACTGGCTTTTTGAGAAATTTACACCAATCTCCAGAATGGCTGCATCAGTTTGCAATCACACCAATAGAGAGCGACGGCTCACAGCCTCATTAGCATTTCCTTAATCTTAGCCATTCTGACTGGGGTAGGACAAGATTTCAAGTAGTTTTAATTTGCATTTCCTTGTTACATATGATAAACACTTTTTCAGACATTTATTAATCACTTTATTACATTCCTTGAGAACTCTTCAAACCCATGGCTCATTGCTTAATTGGGTCATTTGTTTTGACTGTTTTTCTAAGATTTTATATTCTGGACATAACCTATGCATGCTGGCAATGTTTCACTCCCACTCTCTCGTTTCCTTTACTGTATAGATTTTTATGTCCTTCCACTTGTCAAGTATTGGTCTCAATTTTTGGACAAATGGAATCCCATCCAAAGTCTTCTCATACACTTATATTTGTGGGACACTGCCTATTTTCTTCTAAAAGTTCCAATATTTCAGGTTTTACAATGAGGTATTTTATCCATTTTGAGTTGACTTTTGTATAGGGTAAGAGATGCTGATCTAAATTCATTATCTCCATGTGAACAATTAGTTTTCACAGCATCATTTATTGAAGTTATTGTTCTACCTCCAGTGTATTGCTGGGAACCTGTCAAGTATCAGCTGCTGTAGTTAACACATATTCATGTCTGGATTTATTGAGATCCATTGGTCTACATGCCGAAGTTTGGATGCCAATACCATACTGTATTACTACAGCTCTGTAATATGCCTTGAAATCTGGAGTTATAATCCCTCAAGCACTGATTATTTTTGCTCAGGATTGCTTTGGCTCTCTGGGCTTTGTGTAGTTCCTTCTGGGTTTTAGGACTCTTTCCTTCCTATTTCATTGAAGAACGCTGTGGGGTTTTCACTGGAATTGCGTTAGTCAGTAAACTGTTTTGGGTAGAATGGTCAATTTCACAGTATTGGTCCTGCCAATCCTCAGGCATGGTTAGTCTTTCCATTTTTCTAATGTCGCCCTCAGTCAACCTTTTCAATGCTTTTAGGGCATTTATTATAAAGTTCTTTCACCTCCTTGGTGAGCTTTATTCTTAGATCTTTTACTTTCTTTGAGGCTTTTATGAATAAGAGTGTATCCATGGTATCTTTCTCCGCTTGTTGGAATATAAAAAAGCTGTTGATTTTTTAAAAGTTGATTTTGTATCCTGCCACTTGGCTGAAATTGTTGCTTCTGGGTTTTTGGTAGAATCCTTGGGATCTCTTATGTGTGGCATACCATCAGCAAATCGGGATTAACTTCCTTTCCTATCTATAGTTCCTTCTCGCTTTATTGAATCAGCTAGTGGTTCTAGCACTAAATTGAATAACATGGAGCTAGTGGAGAGCTGTTTTGTTCCTGACTTTAATGAACTACTTCGAGTTCCACTGCCTTGCTATTTATTATGAGAAAACAAGTCAACAATAGAATGCTATTTCCTGTACTGACTTAGGATTTTATTGCTGTGAACAGACACCATGACCAAGGCAAATCTTATAAGGATATTTAATTGGAGCAAGCTTACAGGTTCATCAAGGCAGAAGGATGGCAGCATCCGGGCAGGCATAGTGCAGGTGGAGCTGAGAGTTCAACATCTTCATCTGAAGGCTGCTAGTGGAAGACTGACTTTCAGGCAGCTAGGAGGAGGGTCTTAAAGCCCACACATACAATGACACACCTACTCCAACAGGGCCACACCTTCTAATAGTGCTATTCCCCAGGCCAAGCATATACAAACCATCACATGTATGTACTTCAGAATGACAGACCAGGCCTCCTTATCCACTCACTGACTCACCTCCATGTGGTCCCTCCCCCTGTTCAGATTCAATTTGTCACCATTTCTAAACTCTTAAAACTCCATTCCACCCTTTAGAATCTATGGAAAGCCACAGCAAATCTAAACATGATTATTATCTTGAAACATTTCTTTTACCCAAGTGCTCCTCAAATACTGTGTACCCTAAAGCCCTTCAATAGCGATTTCCCTCCTCACTACACTTTTTACACTGGGACCAAGGAAAGGGCAATTCTCTTCCTGGGGCTTTAACACAGTTTTGGGATCACTGTCTTCACACAGCTCCCATCTGTAAAGTCCTTATTCTCACCAGGCATGCCAGGATGATACCTATGGAAAGTGGAGAGGGCTGGATCCAGAGTTAAAGGTTAGCCTTAGCAGCATAATTACTAGGGTTGAAGGGACAACTATTCTCAACGGACCCATTGACAAGATGGTTCTCCTGTAGATAATATTCAACTCTCGGAGTAGTGTGCTGTTACAGATCATGCCCACTGTCCTTACCTTAGCATGTGGGCTGAAGGCTTAAGGATTAGGTACTAAACTACTCCTAACCTACAAACAAATGCCCCAGCACTGTGGAGAATACTACCTCATCTCTACTACAAACCAGTCCCAGTAGAATGCTGAAAACAGTTGACTGAAATAAAGGTGAATAAATGACCTAATTAAAGAGCACAACACCTAACAAACACAGAAACACAAGGGACATTTGAAAATCAAAGCAATATGACTCCTCCAAGTATCACCAATCCTGCAGTACTAAATCTTAATGAGAATGAATTAGATGAAATAATTACCATTCCACTGGCTGGAACCCTGGACTGAATAAAAAAGAGAAAGCTAAGCACTAGCATTCATCACTCTCTGCTTCCTGACTGCATTCCCAAGGTAACTCTTAACTGGCTGCCTCAAGGATATCACCACAATGGACTATACCTTCGAATTGTATGCCCAATAACCCAATAATCTTTCATTCCTTACGTTGCTTTGTTCAGGTATTTTATCATTACAAGATAATCCAATCTAATACAAAAAGTGGTACCAGCACAAACTAATGTAAAATGTGATTCCAGCAATAGGGTTGCCCATAATTAACCTGATTAGATGATTCTAAGTTTTAGGAATGGGTTTGAAGGAGAAATATGGAAGAGTGTATAACACTGGACTTAAAAATACTTACAGTAAAAATATTATAAGCAGAGCTAAATGATCCATTCTGGTGTAAGCTTGTAAGACCTCTATAATAGAGACTCAAAAACCTAACATATCATATTAATAGACTGGCTCAAGGATATTTCAGAATCCTATCAATAGATACAGAAAAAGCCTATGGTACATACATAAGAAATGTATCTCAGTATAACACCGGCTATATATGACAAACCTAAGCCAACATTCTTCTAAATAGGGGGAAGAATATTTCTTCTAAAATTTGGAGCAAAAGAAGAGTACTCAATCTATTGTATCCACTTGAATAAAGTCGTTGAAGCCTTAACCAGAGTAGTAAGGAAAAAGAAATTAACTGATAACAGAAAGGGAAGAGGTCAACTTATACCCATCTATTAAGGGTATGATATTATATAGAAAAGATCTTACAGATTCTTCAAGAAAATTCTTAAAGCCAACATACAATTTCAGCACAGGAGCAATAAGCAAAATTCACACATACACACACACACACACACACACACACACACACATACCCCTCCTGTTTGAATGAGCATGACCCCCTAAGTTATGTCTAAATACTTGGTCCTCAGTTGGTAGAAATGTTTGGGAAGGATTGAGAATTTGAAAAGTAATGAAAAGACTTCTTTGATGATTATAAACCTCATTTTGAGTCTGCCCTGTGGTTATTAGCAATCTCTCTTTTGCAGGTCTGTCTATGGTGGAAAAAAAGCAAGTGGTACAAAACAACAAAAACAAAACAAACAAAACAAAGAAACCAACAACAACAACAAAAAAAGTAGTTTGAGGAGAAAAGGAACACTGGGAAATTAAATGGTGGAGCCAGGGCTCTTGCTGAGTAAAAGGGGAAAGCAGAATCAGCAGTGGGGAAAAAGATGGGAGGAGCCCCCTTAGGACAAGCTGCCACCCAGCTAAGCTTCCAATCTGTGAATGAAAGAAGCTTAAGAATCCCCCCCCCCAAAACAAACAAAAAACCCTCCAAACAAACAAATAAAAGCTGCTGCAAATGTGATACAGTGGGATCAGGCTCGATCAAGCAGAAGGCATAACCTGGGAGTGCTGTCCACATGGTTCTTGCTTCAGAGACAGGAAGGATAAACAAAGGAGTTGTAAATTTCTTCCTTCATGTTTAAGGAAAGCTGTGAGGTCAAGCAGTGTGTGGCAAGGTCAAGCAGTGTGTGGCAAGGTCAAGCAGTGTGTGGCAAGGTCAAGCAGTGTGTGGCAAGGTCAAGCAGTGTGTGTGTGGCAAGGCAGGCCCTGCATGAAGGCCCTGAAAGGACAAGTCCTTAGAGACCACACAAGACCAAAGAGGACGAAGAGTTACTTTCTGATGCTGTTAATCGGCCTAAAGTAGCACATTCCATGGTATGTGTGATGGCAATTCTTGCTTGTCAACTTGACTGTATCTGGAATTAACAAAAACCCAAGAATGGGGCACAACCATGGAAGATTTTTGCTTGACTTTAAGTGGGAAGATCTACTTCTAAACCCACATCTTTGGAACAGAAAGACATCTTTAATCCCAATCTTTTGAGCTTAGAAAACCGACCTTCCATCTGGGCCACACCTTCTGAATGGAAGAAGGACCTTTTTGCTCTTTGTCTGCTTGCTTTTGCCTCACTAGCGACTCCAACCCTTCATTGGCATCAGAGCCAACTTCAGAATTCCAGCAGATATTGCAGACCAGCTAAGAATCAGCCTTGAGGACTGAATACCTACTGGATCCTTGGACCTTCCCTCCATTGTTGGATTAGCTGGACTATATACAGTCTGAAAACCCATTCTAATAAACCCCCTTGGATGGACAGATAGATTCATTGATTGATTCATTCTGTAAGTTCTGTTACTTTAGAGAACCTTAATTAATACAGTTATAAGAAATGACTAAACTTCAATTTCATTCCATTAAAAACTGTTTGTTAGGTGGCTCTATGTGCAGACACCACTCTAAACATTTGGGGTAACGTGGTAAATCAGTCAAAATGCCTACCTCCCACCTTTTTGCAGACAGCAAAAATGAAATAAAATATTTAGGCAAGATGGTAGAAAATACATCAAAATAAGTAAGTAGGTTGAAAAACAAAAGAAATTCAACTCATTCCCGAGTGTCTTGCCAAAACCAATTATATGAAGATGCTAAGTAAACTAAGCCAAACCCAGAAAGTCAACCGTCACATTTCTCTCTCACACACGGGATCTAGATTTTAATTTGTGTGTGCATGTAAATCACAAAGCTTTACAGGGGGCTGTGCGAGTAAGAAGCTTTAGAGGATTAAGGAGAGGGTAAAAGAAAACACTCGTTGTGAAAGCGGTGTGGGAGTGGAGGGCTTGGGGTGGAGGAATCAGACAAGCCAGAGGGCAGGACAGTGGGGAAGGGAACAACATCAAAGCATGAATGCTATCATGAAAAGGACCACTTGACAAGTTGCCTTAAAAACTGCCTAAGGCAACACATAATGTTGTACCATTTTACAACAAAAATCCCATCAGGTCTTGAATATATTAGGTTAATAATTTGATATTGTCTTTTCTAGTTGGGAAAACTAACTTGTTTATGAAGATTATTTTCTATTATAGGAGTTCTTGATCAGCCCACCCTGAATTTACATGTATGCATAGTAAATACTTAAGGTTACTCCTGTATTTGTGTGTCAGAAATCAGTCATTATCAAGCTCATCACTCAGTTCACTATGCCATAACAACACTATGCCTGTAACAACAAAAAATTAATGCTCACTCAATTCTATCTTCCAACAAAATACATTCACGTGTCTAACATGTACAAACCCTCAAGTATGTATTTACATATGTATGTAAACCTACACAGATATACTGGTAAATATACATTTGTAGCCATACATTTTTAGTCTCTAAGAAACTATCTGAAACATCTAGTTTTATGGTATCCTCAAGTTTAGGGGTAGCCAATGATTTGCTGCATCTTCATTTCCAAGGACAACACTTCATTCATGATTCAAACACTGGAAACACTTCAAAATCAGAATATCAGTTATAATCACAATGATAAAATATTGAAGGATCCGAAAAGGGAAAAACTGGGTTATTTCCTATAGCTGAATGTATCCCCAGAAAATGTGTTGAAGGCTTAGTCCCCAGTGCAATAGAGCTTCACTTCCAGACTTTAACCATGATTTTCAGAAAGCTCTTTCAAGTATCACCTAAACTGCTGCATTATCTGTCTACAATTTAAGTGCAATGTGAACAAAATTACTATCCTACCTCAAAAGTAATGGTTCCACTATCTTTCCCATCGTTTACCCACTGTTTCTACTACAGCAAAACATCTGTCAGAAAATGTTATCTTTGATTTTAATGTGTCGTTCTAAAGTTTCAGGGATATTTACTCTCCAGCCCATTTATTTATTTATTTATTATGAGATTGGGTATTTGGGTGACTTGGTCACACAGGGTCCTCCCTATCAGTGGGATTATGGTCACTACCAAAAGCCTCTTCACGCAGCTCCTTGTCCTTCAGCCATAGGAAGCATCCTAGGCCACTCTTCGAAGAACTGAGTCCATGTTCTCAGCATGCTCTGAACTGGCACTGTTACAACTGGATTTCGAGGCCCTCAGGATGTGAAAACGTAATCCTATCCGTACGAATTCCTCAGCTTCAGGTATTCTTGTTACAGCGAACAGTCTGAGGCAGAAAAGCATCTGAATTTACAATGTTATCGCAATTATCTTAATTTTACCTTCAAACCAAAAACCTCAGGAGAAAAACAATATCTAGTATCATCTTTTACTACAATTTGATAAATGTCTATTATGGAAAAAATGTTTATTTTGAAATTATTTTAATTTAGAAATAGAAAACCTCATGGGAAGGAGGAAAGAAACAGAAAACACAAAGCATCCAGGCAACACTTTACTTCATGAGCTTGTCACCCCCTCATTGGTTCACTCGTCCCATGATGAGAAAGGACTCAGCCACCCCTGCAAGAGAAAGAAGAGCGATCACTTTTAAGCATGTCATTTGAAATGCCACGTGCTGTGATTTTATGAAATCAAACCCAGTTTCAAGAGAACACCGCCTAACTTTATCCCAAGACGGTGTAAGAGTTAAAAGGTCCTTAATGATCGGTGGCTTCTGGGGCAGATCTATTTTAACACTCATTATGCGCCTTTAAGAAATGTCATTTTGAAACAGTCTGGCCTGTCTTTCTAAACATAACAAAATGCATTAATTACACAAGAAGTTTCTGATTTTACATGACATGAAACTAACAAACCAGTTTAAAGAAGAGAAAAAGACAACATCACTGTCTTCAACCAGCAGACCAACAGAAAGACCCACAAATCTGGTTTAAACACAAGGAAAACATCTCCACAGAAGACCCCCTACACTTAAAAGGATAGCACTGTATGTCTCCTTTGAATTACAGCGTTGTGTACAATAACTTGACAACTATAAGACAAAAAGACAAAAATCACCCCCAAAAAGTCATAAGGAAACAAGGGGATTTCAAGTCAACCTGGTAAGGCGCTTGTGGGTAATTTCTCTCCCCATCCTCTCTGACTTACATTATTCCATGTACCTAAACAAAATTTCTTTCAGTTCTACAGTTACTGCACTATGACAGGGAAAGTGTGTTTTCTGTCACCCCACAACCATCAAAACCTGTTTTATTTGGCCTTCACTTTGGAAAAAATTTAGTATTAAATGGTAGATTACTTGTAAAACAATAAAATAGTGTTTTAACTACAAGAAACATTTTCCAAGAAGCTAGCATCCAACATGTTTGCCATGTTGCTCTAGCACCTGTCCGCCACTCACGCTGCTCATTCTCTGTGTACCTCAGTTTCTTCCTAAGGATTAAATGAGTTGATTCACAGTCAACATTAACAGGATAAGGTCTCAGCAAAGGCCAGCTATTATCACTACCTTCATCTTTATTAGAAAAAGATAAAGAATTCAAGCCATTTAGTTAATTCAACTAATATCTATCCAGCATTCTATACACTTAGATAAATAACCAATCTCCCCACTCCCCCTCTGTGTGTGTGTATGTTTATGTGGTATTTGTGTGTGTACGTGCGTATCAAGATCAGGCCCTTGCCAGATAGGGAACACACTATATGAACTTGCATTTCAGTTTCTAAAACAATGAAAAAAATTTTCTATTATCTCCAAATTCCCCAGTCTTGGGTATTATTATAGCAGCCCAAAGACTACAGCAGAAGAGCACCTGATATACAATATTCACTGGTTCATCTTCCTATAAACCAGAATAGTCAGTGTCAAAAGGAAAAAAAAACAATCATTATCTTGTATTATTAAAATTCGACTGTCTGGAAAATGTTTATTTTGAAATACGTATAGTTTAGAAATAAAACATTTTGGGGAAGGGGTGGCAAAAACAGAAAAACACAAAGTATACAGGCAGATAAGTAACAGGCAGGCCTCCAAATTCACAATCTTAAGGTGGCAGGCACACACATCAAAGTACTACCCAAGTACACTGAAGTCTGTCAAGAAAGATAAACGTATCTGCTAAGTAAGTAAATGCTTGGAGGAAAAAATGCTACAACCAAAAAACAAAAACAAAAAGAAGAAACCAAAGACTTTATTTTGTTGTTCTGGAGGGCAAAATTAAGGACATCATCACAGCAAACAAACTCCATGTCATTAAAGAAACCTTGATAAAAATTAAGCTGCCTGGCTATGGCTGTGCTGTGAGGCAGAGGAGCCCAAACACTGACTTGAAGAGCTACTGCACTTCTTTCCCACTGAGAGGGCAACTGGTCAGAGGTCAGATTCCTGTTTCTATTTCAGAAATCTCTTCAGGACTCCACAATTCCAGAGCTGACACTTCTCATTAGTAACACAATGAGGTTTCCCAATGGACAGAAGATGCAATGACTTGGTTCTGTCCAGCTTTCCTGTTGTTCTGGTTTCTTCTGATGCATGCTCTCACGCTGACCTTGCACCTGGAGCATTCTTCCTGCTCCTGACTCCTAACCCAAAAGCTGGAGAATCTTAGGCACATATCAAGCACGCCCATCCTAACTCTACAACTCTTTTATTATTCAAAACTATCACTATGTGTTACTCTTCTTTAAACACATCTAACAATATGGATTTAGCCACGTGCCAGACAAAAACCAACTCTACCAGTATTCGTGATAAAATATCTAGTACTCAAGAGACTTATAATTAAAGACTTTTCTAAGTAGATTTGAACTTTACCACCCATAAAGTCAGTATTATTCAAAATGACACATTATGACTACAAAATTATAGACTATAGAAGAAATTAGAGAGCTGGCTCAGTTGTTACGAGCATACTCCTGCAGAGGTCAGGGATTGAGTTCCCAGCATCCACTCTAGGCAGCTCACTCCTGAAGTCGTTAATCTGTAACATAATCCAATAAGAACTACTGTCTTCTAACACAATGGTTAATTACCCAAGGCTATGTTGGTTACTAAACAACAAAAAAAGATATAGGCAATCTGCTCTGCCAGATTTCTACCAAAATAGTGATGTTCAGACGAAGCATGGGTTCTCTGCACCTTACAAAGATCAACAAGACACAAGAAGGACAGGAATTGTCATGAATCTGGTCTGTCACTGAGGAGCTGACAGTGATACACTGTGCCTTTATTTACTTTAATACTAAAAGGCTTACACAGTTTCTATAAAGATGGTATTAGATACAAAAGCTTTTTAAAGATATTAATAGAAACACAACACAGTACAACACCACTAAAATATCTTGGGTCATGTCTGTACATTAATAAAATGGATTAATCTCCAACTGAAATGGTTTCATTTGCAGTCATTGCTAGATAGTCTATTTTATAAAGTACTTACACAATAATGTTATTGATCGGGATATGGATCAGTTTCACAAAGAAGCCAATGAATCCCATGATAGCAAATCCTATTGCTGTCGCCATGGCGATCTTCTGGAATTCTGAATTTAAAACACAAAGCCTACAATTAGCTATTGTCAGTCACAGAAAGTATGAAGAAGAGCTATCAGTAATATTAATAAGATACCGGCACACAGATTAGTAGACACATCACTTTATAAGCAAAGACAAAGTTGAAGTACTAATAATATACATGTTGACTTATAGGTTTTTAAACCTGTACTTTGTTGGTATGTTAAAGGGAACAAAATGAAAATGCAATGCTCCTGAGTTCATCAATACACATCAAACATATGTATTATTCTCAGTGATAAAAACACAAAAAGCAAAACAAAAAAGGACTGAGGTCCACGTAAGGAGTGCTTTGGTGTATAACATTTTTAAAACATGATTAAACAGTAAAACTATAGCTTTTCGGTATATTATAGACAACTAATTGTCTTTAATACCATTGTAGAGTAAAAGGTAAGGACTGAACACTCAAATTAAGAGGAGCAGTTTTACAAAAAGATTTCGACTCTGGTATATTTCAGTCCTATTCTATCTCCTAAGAACCCATTCTCTGAGCACCCCACTTAGCTCTAGTATGGGCTACCAGATCTCCTCATTATCTTCCTTCACACCTCCACCAAGACAGAAATCAAATGTGTACTGTAATGATTGGATGGCCTTCCTGAGAGACTCTGGGCTTCATGAGAATAGGGACCAGTATCTATGATTTTATTTACATACTCAATGTGTGCTAGCTAATTTTAGCAACTTGACACAAGCTAGTCATTTGAGAGAAGAAACCCAATAGAGAAAATGCCTCTCTAAGATCCAGCTGAAGACAGGCAAGCCCATAGGGCATTTTCTCAATTAGTGATTGATGGGGGAGAACCCAGACCATTGAGCGTAGGACATACCCTTGGGCTGGTGGCCCTGGGTTCTATAAGAAAACACACTGAACAAGCCATGAGGAGCAAGCAAATAAGCAGCATTCCTTCAGGGCCTCTGCATCAGCTCCTGCCTCTAGGTTACTGTCCAGCTTCAGTTTCTCCCTTGGCTTCCTTCAGTGGACTGTCATTCACGACACATAAGCCAAATAAACCCTTTCCTCCCCAAACAGCCTTTGGTCATGTGTCAACACAGTGATACTAACCCTAAGATAATCGGTTACTCTATTCTAATAGTCTGCCTTAAATTCTAACCCAATCAATTCATGAATTAAAGTAGACAAATTCTAGCACACCTATTAAGCTATGACATAAGAAAGTAAAGTAACTTTCTAGGTTGTAATAACCATTCCATTAATTTCAGGTTAAGGTTTTATTGACTAGAGGGCAGAGCAGGGAAGCTGCCAAAGCTTTCTACACACTGGTAATATGGAAGACACTAAACTATAACTAACTTAAATATGATAAGTATGATAAAGCCTAAATAATCTCATATCATAAAGCAAAATTTTAAATAGTTCTTGTTAAGAAGGACATAAAGAAAGACAGGGCCATGGCAGTGACATCAGTGCAATGCTTTCAAGTGTGCTAAGCAAGCACTACATCACTGAGCTGACTTCCAGCCCTGCAAAGATTGAGTGTTTTATCTCACTCTCAAAGTCAAGATAATATTACCTTTTCTGTCGGGTTTGGTACATCTTTTAACCAGCCGAATTGAGTCCTTAACAAACTGCCGACTTGGCTCAACAAACTGCATTACCTGATCCATGTTTGTCTGTTTAAAAAATAAAAATGAAAACAACATACTCAGTAGTATTCACTCACATATTAGGACTTGTTGAGTTATACACAGAGATAAGTAGAGCGGTCCTGAATTCAATTAAGAAAGAAAAGCAATAGTGGCTTTATCATGTACAAGAAAGCACGTGGCTACAAACAAGCAAGCACAGATCTTACTAAGGTTGTTATCCTCACTAGCAAAGGATCATACACTCATTAAAGGATTCTCGAATTACAAGATTAAGCAGCAACAGATCCCTTTCCTATCAACTACCTTCATCTAACTACTCCTGCTAAGAAACCAAAAATGTTTAGGTTTAAGCACTACTTTCTAAAGTTCAAACTATTGAAAACTTAGGCTCTACTACATGTTCCAACTACGGTGTAGCAAGAGTCTAAAATGGAGGCAAAAGTGCATTCCAATCAAGTTGCTAGAAGTCGTGTCCATTTAATATATTTATGTAAAAGTACATTCCTTGGGATAGACAGACAGGTGAATGCTCCAAACAATAAAAATTGGCAAGATTCGGATTTTGCAAAGCCTCCAGCTAAATGCTTAGGTTTGAACATTCTGGCATTCCTTTGAAACTCTATTAATTAACAAGAATACTTCTCAATTATACAACAACTCTGAGAGCCACTGGTTATGGAGCCACAGTATCTGTACTTCACTTCCAGGTCTTAGAAGTCAGATGATGATTCCACTCTCTAGCTAGAAAATATAAGCCCTGTTAGGTCCCAGTTTCCTTACCTAAGTCATGAAAAGTGTACAAACAGTTGAAACACTTAAGGTACACACTAAGAAATTTATCAACAGCCTGACACGAAAAGCAAAGGGATGCCTGTTTTCTTGGTGTTTCACTTAGCTGTTCTTCAAATCCAATGGCCCTAAAATACACACTAAACAAACTGCTGCACTCGATGTTAAAGGAAAAGATGTCTTGATGCAGACTCTTTTTGTTTGCTTGTTTGTTTGTTTTTCAAGACAGAGTTTCTCTGTATAGCCCTGGCTGTCCTGGAACTCACTCTGTAGACCAGGCTGGCCTCGAACTCAGAAATCCGCCCGCCTCTGCCTCCCGAGTGCTGGGATTAAAGGCGTGTGCCACCACGGCCCGGCTTGATGCAGACTCTTGAACAACACTTTTACTTTAAATTGGGAGACTTGAACACAACTTCACAAAATGTTCAAGGAATCAGGCTCTGGAAGCCACAACAGACAATGAGTTCAACAACAGGGAGGGGATGTTCAGGCAGGGGATGTTCAGCGAGAAAGCTGAGCCCTAGATCCGGACGCTAAACTCTGAGTTCGTGAACTATTGGTAAACCTCCTCTAGGGAGGTCTTGACTGGATTAATTCCATCTGAGGCCACACAGGCAGATCCTGTGCCTGGATTTGCCCCTGTTCACCTATGAATGGCTCTGTCCATCTGTCAATCAGTGACCCGCCTCAGCGCACTTGTCCACAGTTCTGCAACTTCCAGGTCCCAGCTCCTGGCCTCCAGGCTTGTCGGAGACGCCCTTGTCACCCTAGCCCGCCCAGCCCGTGGCCCCTTCGCCGCCTCCTTCCCCCGGGCTTCCTTCGCTCTCCACGACCCCAGGCCCGCTCATCTCGCGGCCTTAGTTCCCTAACCCAATCGTCCCACCTCCAGTTTCTTCTCGTTCCCTGGTCCCTCCGTGTCCCTACCCTCTCATCCTGCAGCCCCTTTGTTCCCTGGACCCTAGACCAGCTCTCCCCTACCCACCCCCCATGAGAAAATCCTTACTTACGGGACGGCGGTTTGAGAGGGTAAAGACACGTAGCTTAGGAGAGACTTGAGCCCAACGGAACCGGAAGCTGGCGATCCACAGCCCGCCCATTCCTCCTTTCAATTGGCTCTTCGCGCAGAGACGTCACTGCGCAGGCGCAATGCTACGTGTTTCTCCCGGCTTCCGGAGCAGCAGAACCGGCGGGTGGTGTCAGACTGTCAGACATTCCTTTCTTAGGTCCGCTTCCCGGTCTCGAACGCGGACTCTCCAGAAGCTTCAATGTAAATCCATGAAATGGTCGCTAACTAATGAGTGTCCGCGTTACAGTTCTGAGTCCCTGCACTGTGCATGTAAACTGTCACTGATCAAAAATGAAACAAGCATCATCATATGAACGACCTAATTCAAAATATTCTCCATGCCTGGAAAGGAACTTTCTGCTATTAATTATGGGAATATAGCAGGAATTAAGACCGTCTATCTAGCAGTTTCTCGTCCCCTATGAAGAATTAAATGTACTGAGGGTACTAACTAGTGCAATACATTTGGCATTTCTGGGTTAATATTTGTTCCTCGGATAATCTTAATTGGCTCCATCATTAGGCTAAGAACCAACCTAAGAGCTTTGAAGAGTCATCAGTCAAGTATTGTGAAACAGACTACAATACTTTACTTTCTTATAGAGAACAAACCATAATTCTACCATTAGTATTTGAAGGACCTATAAAAGCTTTATGCCAGTCACTATTAAATAGATACGACAGGTTTGCTGAGTACCATGAAGCCTCACCTTGAAACATTAGGTCTTTGCTATTTGAAGGAGTTGTTTTTGTGTATCCAAAATAAGCAATTAGAGTTTCTTTTTTTTTTTTTTTTTTAACTCATAGCTTGCAACCACATATTGGGAAATGACAACTGTCATTCTGGCATACCTTGGCCTTTGGATATAAAAGGGGTTAATGCAGCTACTGTATTATAACATTCTTATACTTTTCTCCTTGTTTCAATATAAATACACATCTATAATCCTAGCACTTGAGAATAGAAGGTGTGTAGATATTCCAGGTCACCCTTACCTACAGAGAGAGTTGAAGGACAGCCTGGTTTATAGGAAACTGTCTCAAAACAAAAATACATATTAAGCGTTCAAGCCCAGGATTAAATACTGCAAAGAGCAGGAGAGTGAATGATATATTAATATGTGGTTAAAAGAAACACCGAATTAATCCATAAGAATTCAGAAGAAGCAGAACCAAGTAAAACAAAAATTATGATTTTTTTTTTTAAACCACTAAAACAGGACGCTAAATACAGGAGACAAATTTCTAGCATCCTGTGAAGGATAATCCAAATTAGGTTATCCTCCCTCCTAGGAACCCAGGTTACCCTGAGAGTTCTTCCCTGCTAAGCCATTCTGTCCTTTTCCAGAGTCTTTGTGTGTTCTCCGAGGGCTCCAGTTGTGAATGCTGCCACCACCTCTGTGTAGTCCTTCCTAGGATCCTGTGTATGCATTGCTTTGTGCCTGTGTGACCACTCCCTGTGCAGTCTTTAATTGGTTCTCACCAGGTTTTCAGCCTAGTGAACGCCATGTGCCTCTGTCTTGGTTTCTTTTAGGCAGTTCTAGTAGTATTTTTCTGCCCAGGTTTCAATGATCCACACATTTATTCTGAGTTTCATAGGTGGTCTCAGGCTGAGGAGCCACTGACGTAAGACTCTTGAAATGATATCTTGTGTCTGACCTGTGGGTTGCCTACTACCTCTTACTCAGTGGAAAGGAGAGTTTTCCTGTATTTATTTCTCATTCCCCCCCCCCCCATATTTATGTGATTGTGGTTATTGCTTACTTGCTTGCTTATTTGTGCTGTTAGGGGTTGAACCTAGAACTTTGTGCATGCTAAACAATTAGTAAAATGTAGAACTACAACCTATCCTAAGACACACTTTAGAAATATCTTCTACCTAAGTGTTATATACGTTGACAACATCATATTTTTTTCTCTTCCGGTAACCAGTTTGCTAGCTTCGGTGAGATCAACTTTACTAGATTCCGCACGAGAGATTGTACTAAACTTGCCACACTCCAGGGTCTTCAGTTTTCTCACATGTGATAGAATTTTTTTCTTTTTATGGATAATATCATTCTATTGTACATTCATATCCTATTTGGCATCCATTCTTCTGTTGGTAGATATCTTGGATGACTCCATTTTTGCTGCCATAAGAAGGGCTGTATAAACATGAAAGTGCAGAGGGTTTTGTTTTGTTTTGTTTTGTTTTTTGGAATTCTCTTGAGTATATACCCAGCAATAGGACAAATAAAATAAATAAATAAAGTATAGACAGCATCAAGTTTCAACAAGGATGAAGGTTAAAGGATCTCACTACAATTGCTTACAGGAACATAAATGATACAGCCACTTTGGAAGACAAACTGGAAGCTCCTTAACAAAGATACCCATAGTCCTTGTCTTACCTAAGGTTTCTATTGCTGTATTTACACCATGCCCGAAAGCAACTTGGGGAGAGAAGGGGTCTATTTCATCTTCCACTTCCAAGTAACTGTCCATCTCTGAAAGAAGTCAGGGCAGGAACTTAATCAAGTAGGGCAACAATACCAAGAAAGAAAATGAAGCAGGAGCCATGGAAGAACAGTGCTTATAGGTTTCATCCACATGGCTTGTTCAACATGTTTTCTTATGTACCCTAGGCCCTTTATAGGGGTGGCAACACCCACAATCAGCTGGGCCCTCCCCTATCAGTCACTATTTAAGAAAGTGTCCCACAGACTTACCTATAGGCCGATTACATGGCCTGTTTGGGACATAGTCTCAATTGTGGTTCCATCTTCTCAAATATGTCTAGGTTTGTGTAAAGTTGACAAAACCCAGCCAGGACAGTTCTCCATACTATCCTCCAATAATAGAAAATGCTATGCTCACATAGAAACCTATAGCTATTTCAATAGCTTTTTTTTCTTAATTGTCATGGCATAGAAAAAAACAATATACTCCAATAGCTGTTTACTGGACACATCAAGATTGTCCTAAAAGAATTAATGATCCACATGAAAAGCCATGAAGTTAAGGTCAGAATACTAATTGAAAGAAGTCTATGTACCCTTTGATTCCAACTATACAATACTCTACAAAAGGAAAACTATGAAGGACAGAAAAAGGTCAGCAGCTGATCAGGAGTGTCCTGGGATGTAGAAAGGAGGGAATGAAGGAGCCCAAGAGACTGCCAGTGCAGTTGGAACTTCTGGATGGCATTGCAGTGCTGATGTCTGCTGTATTTGTTGAAGCCTGTAGAATTACAAGGAAAATGAACCCTAATATGCACTGTGTGTTTCAGTTTAATGTGCCAGAGTTGGTTAATAAAGTTTTGTGAAAAGATATAGGTGGAAAATCCATATAATGATAGACACGTTAATGGAGTTGAATTCCTGATTTATAACTATATAAGAAAAAGCGCTGGACTAGTGAACTAATTTTCATTTGTACCATGAAAGAAACCCTAGAGAATACACAAACTGAGAACCAAAAAAGATAAACAAGCTCTTTCCAACTCAGGGCTTGAGATCAGCATTGCAAATACTTTAACCTAATCCCCTGTCTTTCAGATATGTCTAGATCCAACCATCTCTAATGGATAGAGTCCAGATATATATAATAAACATTATATATCATGACCAAAAAGGATTTATTCAAACAATGGGAGTGTGTAATTTGTATACAATCCCATTCATTCACTTGGCACAGAGTGCAGCCATAGAAATTATATGGTCCTTAAGCCATACACACTTAAAATACGTAGTGTTTAGCTAGGGTAGTGGCACATACCTTTAATCTCAGCACTCAGGAGTCAGAGGCAGGTGGATCTCTGTTAGTTCGAGGCCAGTCTGGTCTACAAATAGAGTTCCACGAAATCCAGGACTACCTGGAGAAACTCTGTCTTTAAAAAACCAACCAATCAAATAAACAAGCAAGCAAACAAACAAAGTATTTACACATTTATAGGAAATGTGTGCAAACTCTCAAAATAGATATTATATAGGTCAATAAAACTAAGAAGAGACCACTTTCAAAAATGAATATTATTAGAATGCTACATTGGTCTATTATTGGAAAAATCAGTGCAACTCATTAAAAGAAAAAAGAAACAGGATTGGGAAGGTTTCCAACTTCTTCAGAACAAAAAGCAAAACTGTATCTGACAAAATGTAACCCACACTTGTGACAAATGTTTTCATCAAAGTAGATGTGAAAGGAATCTCACTCCAACAAATGAAGAACATTTTAAAGATACATGGTGTCATATTTGATAGCAAAAGACTGGATTTCATTTTCCAAAGCCTAGGATCCAGGCTTTACACATTTAACTTTCATTCTGGCTCTCCTCATTGGCATGAACAAGACAAAATATACTACAATGGAAGAAAAAACACTTAGGTAGGCACAGAGAGTGTAGACTGTATAACCCTTCCAAAGGGAACTAAGTGAACGTTGACAGACAACAAAAGAAAACCTTCCACCCGAGGCAGAGACAGGGACTGGTGTAAAGTAAAGAAAGCTGTCAAAGTCCCCCCCCCCTGTTATTTTATTTATTTCCACTTTAAATGTTATCCCCTTCCCAGTTTTCCTTCCACAAATGCCCTATCACATCCCCCCCCACTTCTATGAGGGTACTCCCCCACCCACTCACCCACTCCCACCTCACCGACCCACTCGAACCTCACTGCCCTAGCATTCCCCTACGTTGGGGAATGGAGCCTTCACAAGACCAATGGCTTCCCCTCCCATTGATGCCAGATAAGGCCATCCTCTGCTACATAAGCAGGTGGAGCCATAGGTCCCTCCATGTGTATGTACTCTTTACTTGGTGGTTTAGTCCTTGGGAGCTCTAGGGGATCTGGTTGGTTGATATTGTTCTTCCTATGAGGTTGCAAACCCTTTCAGCTCCTTCAGTCCTTCCTCTAATTTTTCCATTGGGGTCCCCACGCGCTGTCCAATGGTTGGCTGCAAGCATCCACATCTGTATTGGTCAGGCTCTGACAGAGCCTCTCAGGGAACAGCTATACCAGGTTCCTGTAAGAAAGCGCTTCTGGGCATTAGCAATAGTGTCTGTGCTTGGTATCTGCAGATGGGATGGATCCCCAGGTGGGGCAGTCTCTAGATGGCCTTTCCTTCAGTCTCTGCTTCACTCTTTGTTCCTGTATTTCCTTTGGACAGGAGCAAATCTGGGATAATATTTTTAAGATGGGTGGGTGTTCCCATTCCTCAACTGGGGGCCATGTCTATCTAGTGGAGGTAGTCTCTTCAGGTTCTCTCTCCCCTTCATTGGATATTTTAGCTAATGTCATCCTGATTGGGTCCTGGGAGCTTCTTGCTTTCCTGGCATTGGAGCTTTCTGGTGGCAACGCCCAGTTCCCCATCCAATTTCCTGAACAGAACACCAGTGCCTGATGCTCTAAGATCAAGATTTGACAAAAGGGACCTCATAAAATTGCAAAGATTCTGAATGGCAAAAGACACTGTCAATTGGATAAAATGGCAACCTACAGATGTGTAAAAGATCTTTACCAATCCCTCATCTGATAGTGTGCTAATATCCAATACATACAAAGAACTCAAGAAGCAGACTCCAGAGAACCAAATAACCCTGTTAAAAATGGGGTACAGAGCTAAACAAAGAATTCTGAACTGAGGAATCGTGAATGGCAGAGAAACACCTAAAGAAATGTTCAACATCCTTAGTCATCAGGACAATGCAAATCAAAACAACCCTAAGATTCCACCTCACACCAGTCAGAATGCCTAAAATCAAAAACTCAGGTGACAGAAGATGCTGGCAAGGGTGTGGAGAAAGAGGAACACTCCTCAACTGTTGGTGGGATTGCAAGCTGGTACAAACACTTTGGAAATCAGTCTAGTGATTCCTCAGAAAAATGGACATAGTATTACCTGAGGACCCAGCTATACCACTCCTGGGCATATACCCAAAAAATGCTCTAACATGTAATAAGGACACATGCTCTACTATGTTAATAGCAGCCATATTTATAATAGCCAGAAGCTGGAAACAACCCAGATGTCCCTCAACAGAGGAATGGATACAGAAAAAGTGGTACATTTACACAATGGAGTACTACTCAGCTATTAAAAGCAGTGACTTCATGAAATTCTCAGGAAAATGGATGGAAATAGAAGATATTATCCTGAGTGAGGTAACTCAGTCACAAAAGAACACACATGGTATGTACTCACTGATAAGTGGATATTAGGACAAAAACTCGGAATACCCATGATACAACTTACAGACCATATGAAGCTCAAGAAGAAGGAAGGGCAAAGTGTGGATGTTGTAGTCCTACTTAGAGGAGGAACAAAATAATCATGGGAGGTGGAGGGAGGAGGGGACTTTGGAGGGAGAGAGGAGGGGAGGGAAAAGGGGGCAAGACCAGGTGTGGGAAGAGACGGAGGAGATGGTCAGGAAATTGAACAGAGGTGTGTAGCATTCGAAGTCTTACTTTGCTGGTTTTGAAACAAAAAACCTTGCTGCAGTCCCTTGAACATATAACTTTTATGAATGTGCCTTTCATTATAACTAGTTATTGTCTTGTTATGCAATGCATAACATTGTAGTTTTTATTATCATATATCTTAGTGAGGTTAGTATTTCTGTGATGGAACACCATGACCAAAAACAAGCTGGGGAGGACAGGGTTTATGTGGCTTACATTTTCACAACACCTTTCATAGGTGAAAAAGTAAGGACAGGAACTCAAGCAGGGCAGGAGGAGCTCCTGGAAGCAGGAGGTAATGCAAAGGCTGTGGGAGAGTGCTGCTTACTGTTCCCAGTGGCTTGCATAGCTGTTCATATCAAACCTGTGACTACCAGTCTGAGGGTGGCACCATCCACAACAAGCTGGGTCTTGCTCCATCAGAGCCATTTTCTCAATTGAGGTGTCTTCCTTTCTAAGTACTCTAGCTTGTGTCTAGTTAACATAAAACTAGCCAGCACATCATACTATAGCACTGTTGTTTACAAGAGCCTATTGATTGACATAGACTACATACATGTATGAAAATTTATAAACTCATCTTTTTGTATAATAGCATACACTAACAAGGAAGGGGAAGGTAAAACATAATATACATGGACTTGTGTTATTTAGTTTGAATCTTGAAACAAAAATTAAAATTTGAAGTAGGGAACAATTATTAAACATTAAAAGAGTCATGGCGACAAATCTTTTCATATGAAATATCTGGAAAAGACACAAGATGGCGATATTACACCAAGAAAATATACACAAACGCTGGCTGTGTCCAACCCTCCTGGTGGCTGGAAGTGAGTCTCTGGACTGATTCCCCTCCACGCTCTTTTCCAGAATGACTTTGGAAGCCATGTCTAGTACTGTAATTGCTATCTCCAGTCAATAATTATCCTTTAAACATCTCAGGAGCATATTAAGAACTTTCTCTTTTCAGCTATCACTATTAGAGTTCAAAAGTGCAGTAGTTTGCTACCAGTCCAATATTTACTACTATGGACACTCATGTCTACTGGATGTTGTAAACTCAGTAAGTCCACTGTGAAATATCACTGTAATTTTTAAAGGATGCTTGAATCCCTCTAGAATCTCTGATTTTGTGTTTCAGATAGTCATACATAGAGGGCAGTGCAGGAACATGGATCTCCTTACACACTGGTGTGGGAATGATGGAGGAACTGACTCTAAGTCTGTGCACTCTCTACCAATTTGGTCATCTATGAAATGACACATAGCCAGATTGTTAGGGAGCACCAAGAAGCATTCATTCACTCAATGCTACAGAGGAAAAGAAAATGGATCTATTTCCCAAACTATTTGATTCAGAATAATTTTCTTTAAAACATTACTTCTCAGCAATGGCAAATATGTGTCTGTCTCAGTTAACTTAACTGGAGATAACCATTGTCCCTGAGTCCACATATAGATGACAATAGAGATCAGAAGAGACAAGAGGCAAACAAGCCAAGAGGAGAGGTACTTCCTCTGTCTTCAGGGTATTCTCTGGTCTGGGTCATGTAGAGGGCCAGAGCTCACACCTTAAACAGCACTGTAGGCAGTTAAAGAAGTCAGTGGCAGAGTCCAGCAAAGCCATACTGATGGATGGTGGCAAGAGAAAAATCCAGAAAAGGACCTCTGAACTATGGATCTAAAGTCTAATTTCCATGATCGCATCACTGACAGGTGCTCAGCAGCCAAGGCCAGATGATGGAACTGATGGTACATTTTACTGTTTGAATCTCTGGCCTATGGGAGAGGGATGAGTGGTTTGTAATTATGGCCCTCCAGGATAGAGACTCAGCCTGCTCTGAATATTGTTCATAATTCTTTGAGCTTATGTGGCTCTAAGCTCTAGTTTGCTCTTCTAAAAGATGAAGGAAGTCACATCTTTCTCACGGGATTGTTTGTAAGATTAACAGATGCTCTGTGCAAGTGCTGGCACTCAAGGCTTCATTATGTGATTACTTTGTGTCTCTCCTCTCTTCTGTGGTTACCTGCAATCCTGTGACTAATTCTCTGCTTCTGAGACAAATTCCAGTGGCAAACCTCCAAGTGAGCTCAGGGCTCTGGTCCCGAATGTTTATAAAGGGATGTGAGCATGCTCCTCACAAACTTTGCTCATGTTTTCTTTCCTTCTTTCTGAATCTGGATTGAAGACTAAATTATGCCCATTACTTTTGGCAACTGTAGTTTGCTAACCTTTCCCAAGGGAAGCCGCCATATGTCTGCACCCTGTAATAAACTGGAAAGTAAGAACTTCCCAAGGATATCTCAGATCACTTGCCTTTCTTAAACACTCCCTCTAGGGTTTCCCACTTACAGGACTCTGTGCTACTCTTCATGACACAGTCCCTTACATTTCTCAGTAGTCACCTGGATGTGGTATCATGTGGCTGTGTACCCCGGTTTTTTAAAATACCCATACTCCCTCAGCTAATGCGGATTTTGAGCATCCCAGCCAGGCCCTTGCTTTCAAATGTTGCAGCCACATGACGATTGGTGAACTTTTAAGAGGTGGAGCCTAGAAGAAGGCGGTAAGAAAGGTCACTTACTTGAAATGAATTGTGGGACCCTGTTCCCTTCCTTTGTCTCTGTTTGAGTCCTGGCCATGACATGATCCACTTTGCTCAATAAACGTACTTGCTGAATGATGCACTGTCTTATCTCAGGCCTGAAGTCAACTTATCATAGAACAAAAGGGTGAGAAACAAAACCAAACCAACTTGTTCCTTCTAAGTTGATTCTCTCACATATTTCTTACAATGAAAGGAAAGCAAATGTATTCTGTCCACCAACATCTGTGATTCTTCTTGTTTCCTTCCCCTTATCATCCATCTGGTGGTCACATGGAAGTTCTAACCAGTCATCTCCTGTACCTTCTCCCTGGCTTCAGTGCTGCAGCATTCTCTTATCTGGTTTCTCTCTGTACATGTACCACTCTACCGTGCTCTTCTCTTCTAGGTCTAGGTGTAAGCTTTTAGATATGCTACCAAGTCTGGAGTTCTTCACTTTAGCTTCTCCCACAGCTTCTTATTGCAGCTAACTCAAAATCAATGCTCCCTGTGGACCCCTGACCGCCTCTCTGCAGTCTCCCTATTCCCTTTCAGTCACGATGGTCCCAGTTTATTTTCTATCTCTTTAATACAATGCATCTTCCCACCAAACCTCCACATTTACTTCTTTCTTTAACTGCCCATTTGTCTTTTCTCATTCCTGCATTAGTTTATTCCTGTTTCCTAAATGGAATTCTCTCTGGGTGCCTTCAGTAAAACCATCCTGACTGACGCCCTGCCTTCTCTAAACTACTGGATGGTTTTGTTTCCTTCACAGCATTTAACAATTATAAAAATTATGTTTATTTGTTTAAGCATGAAGAAGTTGACATAAAATAAAGTTTATTGTTCAAAAGCATTCAGAGAAGAGGATATTTTTACTTGCCCTGCCCCCTTTGTTAGTTATTAAAGGTTAGTCTAGATATATGGTAGTCTCAATTCCTTAACCACAATGCCAGTAAAAACCACTGTCTCAAGATGTTCTGTATATTTGTGCCTATGTTGTAGAAACATCTGTAAAGTATCTGTCAGGGAAGTAGCTTTGTTGTTTAAAAAAAAAAAGTACCATCAAAATTTAAACCTTTATTTCATTTATTACTAGCCGAGAGTATCAGGCATAGCCATGTAGAACAGGAATTGGAAACTTTTTGATGAATGAACAAAAGGAAAACAGAAAGAGGAATAAGAACATGCATGAAAACCAAGAGAAAATTAGAAAGGTTTTACTCATCCAATAGTCAAGGCCCAAGAGTGAGTGGTCCTGCAACCATGTGAAGGAAGAAGCCAAAGGAGAAAGACTGTCGGATGCATTTCTCCATTTTGAGGGGTTCTTCTGAGGATTCTCCATATAAGACATGCGAGCCTGGTGTGACCACTTTCTCAGCTTTGGAACTGTACTTGCAGACTTGATGTATGTTGTCTCTCAGATAGCTTTTTGCTATCAGCCAGAACTTCATGATGTCAGAGGAAGGTGTTGGGATTCTTTCAGAGACATGCACAGTTACCCACAGCATGAAGAAAATCTTTATTCTGTCTTGTTTATCTGAAGCTAGGATCACAGTATGTTCTGCTTGGTTTTGGCAGCAAGGGTGATGATGAGGTTGTTTCCGCTGTTACAAGATCAACACTGCTAATGTTTATGGCATCAGGACCAGTTTTGGACTACTTCTAAATTAGAAAAGTAAAAATTACCCAAGGAAACAGATGAGCTAAATCCAGAAATGAATGACTAATATCACTGGTTGAAAGTACTCATCAAGCACCTAATCACATGATCAGATTCATCTTTTTTTTTCATTAATTTTTTTTGGTCTGTTTTGGATGTCTTCAGATGGGATCTCGCTCTGCTCACTCGGATTTCTCCTTGGAGTAGAAGATTTATCCTGGAGTTCCTATTAGCAATCTAATGGCCTTTAAGACACAAGTATAAATTCCTTGGATAGATGTTATTGTTATGTAAAAAAATGTAAGATTTCGTTTCATAGTATTGAAAAAAGTGAAAGGGACTGGGATGAAAATATGGCTTAGTAAACTCTTGCCTTGCCAGCCTGAAGACCAGAGTTCAACCCCAAAATCAGTATGAAAAAGGCAGATGCAGTGGAGCATCCTGATAATCCTATTGTGTGTGTGTGTGTGTGTGTGTGTGTGTGTGTGTGTGTGTGTGTGGTGGGGGAGGAAAGGAATCCCTGGGGCTTTGCAGACTAAGCAGCCTAGCCAAATTGGTATGATCTAAGCTCAGTGAGAGACTTCCTTAAAATAAAAACAAGATAAAAAAGTGTGGTTGGTAAAGATTTTTGCTTAAGGGTTTTTGTTGCTGTACAGAAAAATCTTAATTTCATTTAGTCCTACCGGTTGATCCTTGAGAGTAATTTCCAAGCTGTTGGTCTTCTGTTCAGAATGTTCTTGTCTGCCCCAATACCTTAAGGATCCCCTGTTTTTATCTAGAATTTCCAGCATTTCAGATTCTAAATCAATGTTGATCCATTCAGAATAGATTCTTATACAAGGTGAAATACATGAATCCAGTTTCTGCTAGTACAAATCCAGTTGGCCAGAACCACTTGTTAACTAGGCTGTCTTTTCACTGTTTGCCTCCTTTGTTAATAATTAGGCAGGTACAGCTTTACTGGTTTATTTGGAGGTCTCTTATTCTGTTGAATTTGCCTACCCATCTGCTTTTCATGCCAGTACTAGGTTGTCTTTATCACTATACTGCTGTAGCATCATTTGAGGCTAGGTGTTGTGATGGTACCATCTGTATTCTTACTTCTTAGACTTACTTTGGCTATCTGTGGTCTTTGGTAATTCAGTATGAATTCTAGTTCTGTGAGATATGACATCAGAAGTTTGATAGGTATAGCAATATGTTTGCTATATTTTAGGGGGAAAAGGCTATATTAGTTACTCATTTTGGTTGATGCCATAAAATATCATGGTCAAGGCAATTTAATGAAGACAGGGTTTATTTTGCCTTATAATTCTAGAAGGATAAGAGTCCAGCATGGTGGAGAGACATGGCCACAAGCATCAGGCATGGTGACAGGAGGAAGAAGCCTGAAGCTGACATCCTCAGTCTCAAACACAAAGCAGAGAGACAGAGAGAGAGGGAGAGAGAAAGAGAGAGAGACAGAGACAGACAGAGACTGAATTGAAAAAGATATTGGATCATATTATGAACCCCAAGATTGTGTTACTTATTGAAAAAATCTGTTTCTAGTTGTGGTATAAGTCAGCCTTAGCACACACCTTTAATTATTTTGGCTAGAACACAGTCAGGTCCTTAGCACACACATTTAATTCCAAATAATGAAGGTAACGTTAGTTTGTACCCATGTTCGAAAGTGATGTCTAATTGACTGGCAGAAAAAAATGATGAATCAGAGAAAGATTTACTTGACAGAATAAGTCAGACATAGATTACGTCCAACTTTCATGATAAGAGATAGGAAAGAGAAGCTACTTAAGAGAGCAAGGCGGGAGGTGGGGAAGGAGAAGGAGGAAGAGAAAGAGATGGGGAGGGGAGAACAAGGGGAGGAGGTGGAAGACATGGACAGTTTTTTGGGACAGTTATTCAGAGACAGGATGAAGACAGAACAAGCTAGACACATGTAAAGACAGACTGAACCAGAGAATTAGAAGTAACCCAAAGATTAGAACATATTGCCTAAGTTAATATGAGGTCCAGAGCAAAGCAATTCAGGAATTCAGGAGAAGATGAGAGAAGCCAGATTGAATCAGTTAGCATGGAGAAGAGTTTTGAGCCAGAACAACTGAGTTGAACCAGCCAGTAAGAGTTCAAAAAGACCAAGAAAGTGTGAGTTTATTTAGCAGTTAAGTCTCAGAGGCTAAAAACATTCTAGGCCTAGATTAGATTGTATGGAGGTTAGAAGCTTCCAGGACTAGGCCTAGGTTAGCAGATGGAGTCAGCAAGCCTCTGAGACAACCAACACAACAGAGAAACAAAAGTTACATTGACGAAAGAGAACTGGACATGGACTGTAAACACTCTACACCTGCCTTCAGTGACAGACTTCTTCCAGCAAACCTATACCACTCAAACCTTCACAAATACTCTCAACAACTGTGGACAAAGAGTTCAAATAACAGAGCCAAGGGAAACACTCCCATTCAAAGCATCACAGGAGCTGAATCTATAAAGAAATGTATGTTAAATACCAAGAAAATACAATGGCCAATCAACAGATAGGCTAATGAATTGAATGAACAGTTTTCACAGAAAGAAATCAATATGGCCACCAACAATCTTTAAGTGTATTTATCATCCCAAGTCATCAGGGAAATGCAAACTACCTTGAGGTACTCTCTCCCTTCAGCACAATGGTTATCATCAAGAAAATTGACAAGAAATATTGGAGATGAGAAAGAAGAACCCTCATTCACTGCTAGTAAGAGTAAAATTTAATGTAGCCACTATGGAAGTCAGTGTGGGGTTTCCTCAAAAATATTATAAGTAGACTTACCACATGACCCAGCTATTTTACTCCTGGGTATCTACCCAAAGAATGACATAAAATACCATAGAAATAATTACACACCCATGTGTAGTGATGATATATTTACTAAAGCAAGGAAGTAGACCTGACATAATTGTCAATCAAGAAATGAATAGATTAGGAAAATATGGTACATATAAAAAATGGAATAGTGTTGACTTCTGGTTTCCATCTGTGACAGGAGACCTCTGCCTGGGTCACCAGAGGTCCATAGCCAAATAATGCTGGGAGAAAGCTAGCCTCCCAGGAGTGTGGAAAAGCCCATGAGTGGGGGTAACACGAGCACCACTGCTCAGCAGGACTGGTGAGGAATCCTCTGGAAACAAGGACTGAGGAACAGCCAGGGACAGGACCCTTCCAGTTTCCATCTGTGGCAGGAGAACTCTGCCAGGGGCACCAGGGCTCCATAGCCAAATAGTGGTGGGAGAAAGCTAGCCTCCCAGGAGCGTGGACAAGTCTGTCTGCTCAGAGGGATCCACCTGGATTCCCCAGGACACAGGGACTGAGGAGTGGTCTTCTGGTTTCTTTCTCAGCCAGGGAGCTGTTCCTGTGACACAAGGCTCCATACTCAAGTACTGCCAGGAGAGATCTGGTATCCCCAGGAGTGGCAACACATCTTCAAGCACAGGCAAGACCACCACCTCTGATCAAATTCACTGGATCAAGGGGGACCCATGCAGAGCCATTAGGACACAGGAACCAAGGGACAGCTGGGGGCAAGATCCTTCTGGTTTATGTCTGAACCCCAGAACTAACCCTGTACCACAGCTCTCCAAACTCAAATTCCTTTCAAGAGAGCTGGTCTTCAAGGAGTGTGGACACAGACACTTGCAGGAAGGACAAGCCAAAGTCAGAGAGAGTAAGACCAGCTATGAACAGAGATAACCAAATGGCAAAAGGCAAGGGTAAGAACATAAGGAACAGAAACCAAGGCTACTTGGCATCATCAGAAACCATCTCTCCCACCACAGCATGACCTGGATACCCCAACACACCAGAAAAGCAATACTCAGATTTAAAATCATTTCTCATAACGATGACAGAAGATTTTAAAAAGGAAATTAATAACTCCCTTAAAGAAATACAAGAAACACAGGTTAACAACTAGAAGCCTTTAGGGAGGAAACACAAAAATCCCTTAAAGAATTACAGGAAAATACAATTAAACAGATGAAGGAAATTAACAAAACAAACCAGGAATTAAAAATAGAAATAGAAACAATAAAGAAATCACAAAGGGAGACAACCCTGGAGTTAGAAGACCTAGGAAAGAGATCAGGATTCATAGATTCAAGCATCAGCAACAGAATATAAGAGATAGAAGAGAGAATCTCAGGTGCAGAAGACACCATAGAAAACATGGACACAACAGTCAAAGAAAACGCAAAATGCAAAAAGCTCCTAACCCAAAACATCCAGGAAATCTAGGACAAAATGAGAAGAGAGAGCCTAAGGATAATAGGTATAGAAGAGAGTGAAGATTCCCAACTTAAAGGGCCAGTAAATATCTTCAAAAAATTATAAAAGAAAACTTCCTTAACCTAAAGAAAGAGCATAAACATAAAAGAAACCTACCAAACTCAAAATAGATTAGACCAGAAAAGAAATTCCTCCCGTCACATTATAGTCAAACACCAAGTACAGAAAATAAGGAAAGAATATTAAAAGCAGTAAGGGAAAAAGGGCAAGTAACATATAAAGGCAGACCTATAAGAATTACACCAGACTTCTCACCAGAGACTATGAAAGCTAGAAGATCCTGGGCAGATCTCATACAGACCCTAAGAGAACACAAATGCCAGCCCAGGCTACTATACCCAGCAAAACGCTCAATTATCATAGATGGTAAAACCAGAATATTCTATGACAAAACAAAATTTACACAATATGTTTCCACAAACCCACCCCTACAAAGGACAATACATGAAAAACACCAACACAAGGAGGGAAACTACACCCTAGAAAAAGGAAGAATAATCTTTTGACTAACTCAAAAGAAGATAGGCACACAAACATAAAAATAACATTGAAAATAACAGGAAGCAACAATCACTATTCCTTAATATCTCTTAACATCAATGGACTCAATTCCCCAATAAAAAGACATAAATAAACAGACTGGATATATACACAAAACTCAGCATTTTGCTGCATTCAGGAAATGCAACACTGTGTTAAAGACAAGCCTACCTCAGAGTAAAGGGCTGGAAAACAATTTTCCAGACAAATAATCCCAAGAAACAGGCTGGAGTAGCCATTCTAATATCAGATAAAATTGACTTTCACCCAAAAGTCATCAAAACAGATAAGGAAGGAAACTTCATACTCATCAAAGGAAAAATCTACTGAGAAGAACTGTCAATTCTAAACATCTATGCTTCAAATGCAAGGGCACCCACAGTTATAAAAGAAACTTTACTAAAGCTCAAAGCACACATTGAACCTCACACAATAATAGTGGGAGACTTCAACACTCCACTATCATCAATGGACAGATCTTGGAGACACAAACTAAGCAGAGAAACAATGAAACTAACAGATGTTATGAACCAAATGGATTTAATAGATATCTATAGAAAATTTCATCAAAAATCAAAAGAATATACCTCTTTCTCAGCACCTCATGGTATCTTCTCCAAAACTGATCATATAATCGGTCACAAAACAACCCTCAACAGATTAAGAAGATTGAAATAATCCCATTCCTCCTATCAGATCACTATGGATTAAGGTTGGTCTTCAATGGCAACAACAACAACAGAAAGGCCACAAACACATGGAAGCTGAACAACGCTCTACTCAATGATAACTTGGTCAAAGAAGAAATAAGAAAGAAATTAAAAACTTCCTAGAATTTAATGAAAATGAAAGTACAACTTACCCAAACCCATGGGACACAATGAAAGCAGTGTTAAGTGGAAAATTCATAACTCTGAGTGCCTCAAAAAAAAAAAAAAACTGGAGAGAGCATATACTAGCAACTTAACAGAACACCTGAAAACTCTAGAACAAAAAGCAGCTAATACACCCAAGAAGAGTAGAAGGCAAGAAATAATCAAATTAAGTCCTGAAATCAACCAAATAGAAACAAAAAGTATTATACAAAGAATCAACAAAACCAGGAGCTGGTTCTTTGTAAAAATCAGCAAGATAGATGAGCCCTTAGCCAGACTAACCAGAGAGCACAGAGACAATATGCAAATTAACAAAATTAGAAATGAAAAGGGAGATATAACAACAGATTCTGAGGAAATTTTTAAAAAAATCATCAGATCCTACTACAAAAGCCTATATGCATCAAAATTGGAAAATCTGGAGGAAATGTACAATTCTCTAGACAGATACCAATACCAAAGTTAAGTCAGGATCAGATAAACCATCTAAACAGTCCCATAATGCCTGAAGAAATAGAAGCAGTCATTAAAAGTCTCCCAACCAAAAAAAGCCCAGGACCAGATGGGTTCAGTGCAGAATTATATCAGACGTTCAAAGAAGAACTAATACCAATACTCTTCAATCTATTCCACAAAATAGAAACAGAAGAAACACTAGCCAATTCATTTATGAGGCTACAGTTACACTGATACCAAAACCTCACAAAGACCCAACAAAGAAAGGAAACTTCATACCAATTTCCCTTATGATTATCGATGCAAAAATACTCAATAAAATTCTCAGAAACCAAATCCAAGAACAAATCAAAAAGATGATTCACCACAAGCAATTAGGCTTAATCCCATGGATGCAGAAATGGTTCAATACCCGGAAATCCATCAGTGTAATCCACTACATAAACAAACTCAAAGAAAAAAATCACATGGTCATTTCATTAGATGCTGAAAAAGAATTTCACAAAATTCAACATCCCTTCATGATAAAAGTCTTGGAAAGATCAGGAATTCAAGGCCCATACCTAAACATAGTAAAAGCATTATACAGCAAACCAGTAGCCAACATCAATTCTATTCAATATAGTACTTGAAATTCTAGCTAGAGCAATTAGACAACAAAAGGAGGTCAAAGGGATACAGATTGGAAAGGAAGAAATCAAAATATCACCGTTTGCAGATGATATGATTGTATACTTAAAAGACCTGAAAAACTCCACCAGAGAACTGCTACAGGTGATAAACAACTTCAGCAAAGTGGCTGGATATAAAATTAACTCAAGCAAATCAGTAGCCTTCCTATACTAGAAGGATAGACAGGCTGAGAAAGAAATTAGGGAAATGATACCCTTCACAATTGTCACAAACAATATAAAGTATCTTGGTGTGACTCTAACCAAACAAGTGAAAGATCTGTATGACAAGAACTTCAAGTCTCTAAAGAAATTGAAGAAGACTTCAGAAGATGGAAAGATCTCCCATGCTCATGGATTGGCAGGACTGATATAGTAAAACTGACCATCCTGCCGAAAGCAATCTACAGATTCAGTGCAATCCCCATTGAAATTCCAACTCAATTCTTCATAAACTTAGAAAGAGCAGTTCTCAAATTCATATGGAATAAGAAAAGACCCAGGATAGCAAAATCTATTCACAACAACAAAAGAACTTCTGGGGGACTAAGCCTCTCTGACTTCAAGCTGTACTACAGAGCAGTAGTGAAAAAACTGCATGGTACTGGTACAGCAAAAAGCAGTTAAATCAATGGAATAGAACTGAAAACCCAGAAATGAACCTTACAGTCATTTGATCTTGACAAAGGAGCTATAACCATCCAGAGGAAAAAAGACAGCATTTTCAACAAATGGTGCGGTTTCAACTGGCAGTCTACATGTAGAAGAATGTAAATTGATCCATTCCTATCTCCCTGTACAAAGTTCAAGTCCAAGTGGATCAAGGACCTCCACATAAAACTAGATACACTGAATCTAATAGAAGAGAAAGTGGGGAAAAGTCTCGAACACATGGGCACAGGGGAAAAGTTCCTGAACAGAAAACCAATGGCTTGTGCTCTACGATCAAGAATCAACAAATGGGACCTCATGTAATTGCACAGCTTCTGTAAGGCAAAGGACACTGTCAATAGGACAAAACGCAACCAACAGATTGGGAAAAGATCTTTACCAATCCTCCATCTGATAGAGGGGTAATATCCAATGTATACAAAGAACTCAAGAAGTTAGACTCCAGAGATCCAAATAACCCTATCGAAAAAAAAAAAAAATGGGGAAAAGAGCTAAACAGAGAATTCTCAACTGAGGAAATCTGAAGGGCTGAGAAGCACCTAAAGAAATTTTCAACATCCTTAGTCATCAGGGATATCCAAATCAAAACAACCCTGAAAGTCCACCTCACACCAGTCAGAATGGCTAAGATCAAAAACTCAGGTGACAGCAGATGCTGGCAAGGATGTGGACAAGGAGGAACACTCCTCCATTGCTGGTGGGATTGCAAGCGGATACAATCACTCTGGAAATCAGTTTGGTGGACCCTCAGAAAATGGACATAATACTACCTGAGGACCCAGCTATACCATTCCTGGGCATATACCCAGAATATTCTCCAACATGTAACAAAGACACATGCTCCACTATGTTCATAGCAGCCATATTTATAATAGCCAGATGCTGTAAACAATCCAGATGTTCCTCAACAGAGGAATGGATACAGAAAATGTGGTACATTTACACAATGGAATACTTCTCAGCTATAAAAAAAAATGACTTCTTGAAATTCACAGGCAAATGGATGGAACTTGAAAATATCATCCTGAGTGAGGTAATTCAGTCACCAAAGAACAAACATGATATGTACTCACTGATAAGTGGATATTAGCTCAAAAGTTCGGAATACCCAAGATTCACTTCACAACAACCATTGGACTGAGCATGAAGTCCCAGTTGGAAGAGTTGGAGAAGGGACTGAAGGAGCTGAGGGAGTTTGCAGCCCCATGGAGGGAGCAACAGTGTCAACTGGCCTGACCCCCCGGTGCTCCCAGAGACTGAACAACCAACCAAAGAATACACATGGAGGGACGCATGTTTCGGGCCACATATGTGGTAGAGGAGGGTCTTGCTAGCCATCAGGGGGAGGAGAGGCCCTTGGGCCTGAGGGTCTTACATGCCCCAGTATAGGGGAATGCCACGGAGGGAAGACAGGAGTGGGTGGGTGGGTGGGTGGGGGAATACCCTCATAGAGGCAGGGGGAGGTCGGAGGGGATAGGGTGTTTCCAAAGGGAGACCTAGAAAGGGGAAAACATTTGAAAGGTAAATAAGTATTAAAAATAAAAAAATGAAATAGTGTTAAGCTCCAAATAAAAAAGAAATCACAAAATTTGCAGGAAAATTGATAGACTTAGACTGTATAAGGAAATTCAGCCAAACTCAAAATGAAAAATAAATCTGCAAGTTCTCCCTCACATGTGCATTGTAGCCTATAATGAAGCCATGTACCTGTGTAAACAAATGCACACCTGGGTATGACATACCACTTAGAAAAGAAAAAAAGAAGGACTAGCAAATGAAGAGAGTATAAAATGAATACGAATGAGCTCACATGCATGCTATTGTTTTCTCAAGGCCTAACACAGCTTCAATGCAAAATAGGCCCTTATTCAGGCAGTGTTCACATATCATTCCATGGGGGCTATTACCTTACAAGAGGTCCAAATTTTATATTGTATTTTTTATTGTTTGAGTATTCCTGTAGGCTGTAATTTTTGTAATTACTACTACATGTAGTCATTTTTAAACAAAATTTTATCTATTTGAATAATAGAGCTTGTTGAAGATAGTTAAAAGCATTTTTAAATAATCCTAATTTTGAGGTTTCTGTGACTTCATCAGAATATTGACTGATCATCCTTGGATCTCACAGAGTGGCATGTGAATGATATCAAAGCACTGAAAAACTTGATTTCTTCGCTGTGGGTTGTGATTCTACAATGCATCATTGTAACTGAATTAACGTGCTTTAAAATAAAGAGTTATATTTACCATAAAAATTCTCAGTCTCTTATATCATTCACATTTTCATTAAAGTTACTTTATTTACAAAGTAAAGGACACTATCTCTGATCCAAAAAATCATGTGATGGGCAATTGTAGGATACAGACATCATTGATGTCTGGTCTCTATACCCCCATCCCCCCATGTACACACACACACACACACACACACACACACACACACACACACGCACGCGCATGCGCATGCACACACACATACACACAATCAAATGAGTAGACAGACAAAAATAGAAAACTTGAAAAAAAATTCTTTACAGCATCTCCTGGAGCTCTTTACTTGAATCATATTTTTTCACTAGTGCAATATGTACGCCTCAAGTCTCCAAGGAATTGAAAAATTATACATGATAGAAAAATTACACAAATTACTTCTCTAGTTCCCAAGTAGAGCATTCTAATTGCAATGATTTTAAAGTAATTTTAAAGTAATGATTATTTTAAGACCAAGTTTTATACTGTTGACTACTCTTCCCTTAAAATTCTCTTCAGCTTTATCTAGTACTTTTTTCCCGATATTTACTTCCCATTTTATCTGGGTTTCTGTAATCGTTTCCTTTTCTTGCTTTTGTTTTCTACTTCTTTTCTTTTCCTTTTTTTTAATTATTAGCTTATAAATAATAATACATTCAATGACTTGTTTCTCTTGGGCTTTATAGTATTTAAAACTCTTATCTGCTGGTCTGGTGAGGTGGCTCAGCAGTTAAGCACACAGCATTTGCTCCAGCTAAGGACCTGAGTTCGGTTCTCAGCACCTACAGGGGAATGGGTTAGACTTACAATATGCTGTAAGGGAGCTGTAAGTTACTGGGGATTCAGCTTCAAAGTATCTGACTTTGAAGCCTTCTTCTGGCCTCCACAGACATTATACTCATGTTCAGACCTACGCTCACACGTACACATAAACACATAATTAAAAATATAATAAACCTTGTCTTTCCACATAACTACAGATTTTGCTTGAGTACAATATTTAAATCAGAGTTTGCTAGGTAGGTTTTTGGTTTTCTTTAGTTGGTTAGTTTGATTGTTCTTGTGTTTTGATTTTGGGGTTTTAGGCTTTGGGGTTTTTGTGGTTTTTGTTTTGGTTTGTTTTAAGATACAGTTTTACAGTGGCTTGAAACTCAGTATGTGGTTCAGGTTGACCTCAAATTCATGATCCTCTTCTCTCTTTACCTAGAGATGGGATTACATGACAGATGTACCTCTAAAGTTATAGTAAATAAAAATAGTCAAATAACCTTTGGAGCCACATCTGACATTGGACACATTTATTCTTAACTTCTTTACAAGCTTTCCAGATCTTATAAGCATCTATCTCTTTAGTCTCTACACTTAAACTCCCTGTTTCTTTTGATTATGGTGTTTAGCTGTACATGACTCACTTTAGCAATCTAAAGGTATGTGACGTAGTGTCATTCCACACTCTGGACCATCCATGCTCATATTCTAGTAGTATGCACAACTTTACAGCCTTGTAGCTTTTCCTTCCACATCTTCATTCCAATCAGTACGTGAACCTAAAGGTCAGCGAACATTGCAGAAGAGAGGTCAAAAAGATTGTAAGAACCAGAGGGTCAAAGACTTTGCTTTGAAATTTGTGTCTCCTCTTAACATCAGAAACTGTACCTATAAAGTCTCACCAACATGACTATGTATGCATGAACTGAACAAGCACAGGAATAATAGACATGCTCAAGGGGATGGAATTTGGAGAAGAGGAAGCCATGAAGCTTCAACCATGTACAAAGAACCAAGCAACTAAAGAATGCTGAGAGTGGAAGAAGTAGACTTCCCAGGGTAAAACACACTAGTTGGCTATCCAATGCCAAATGATCAGCTGCAAAAACATAAATACAAGTAACATTATACAGACTAAGCATGCTGTATTATGTATTTAGGATATAAATATATGCATACATATATGTGTGTGTATCCATATATTCATATAGACACATCAGTATGTAACAAAAAATAATAAAAAATGAGGTCACGAATCTAAAAGAGAGCAAGGAGTATGGGCGGATTTGGAGAATGGAAAGGGAACAGGGTTGGTTATGTAATTGTGTAGAAAAGCAAAATAAAAGAAACAATTAAGGTTTTCCGTTGTAGTAACTTATACATGGCATATTGTCATTAATCATCTCTATTTTCACATAAGAGCAAAAGCTCTTATATTTGGAAGCTGAAGTACCGATAGCAACCTGGAATACCAACTTAAGGAATCAAAAGGAATACCGTTAAATTAAATGTACTGTATTTATCAATGAACAGAACTGATACACTGACAGCCGTTCTAAAAGAAGCCTGGATTCTTTCTCTGGAATGGAGAAAAACTGTGGAGAGCAAATGCTTACCTAGACCCTATGGACCATACACAAAATGTCCTCTCAGCTCTTGAAAAAAATTTTGCTGCATAAAGCAGGAAAAGGGACAAACTTCTGTATGGTTTGGTAGTCTTAAAATAAGCTCAACTTGAGTTTCTCCCCTCACCCATTGTAAATGTCTTCAAGGCTTGAAAGCATTGCCAACCACTATTTCCTCTGATGGAGAGAGAGAGAGAGAGAGAGAGAGAGAGAGAGAGAGAAGTGAAAACACATAAATAAAGATTCCCACCAGACTCATGAGGGTGTGGTTGGGCAAGGAGCAGGAACTGCCATCTATCCCCATTGAAAAGGACAACAAAAAGCGATTTAAAGTTGTTTGGTGGTGCTGGAGGTCATTCACTTCAGTATTTCTTTCACCAGAGAGGAAACTCAGCTCCAGACACAGTTGGACAATCGCAGAGCTACTCAAAGGCAATGCCAGGCCCAGAGCCCGGAGCAGGAGTCCCAGTCCAAACCACTTTTCTTCTGCACCACAGCTGCCTCTCCGCAGCCCTGAGGTTTTACAGTTTCACTTATTCAAATGCAAATATTTTGTGCGCTTTATATTTCTTTACTAACTGGAGTTTGCTCTACTGAATAACTGAGTGTGGCTTGGCCATGTCAAGATGATCAACCCCCTTTAAAACATCAGATTGCCTTGGTCTCGATTTTTGACGTGGAACTCGCCTCTTACACATCAAGCCTGCTTTGCTTGCACTTAGTGGATGCTACAAGTAGTAAGAATGAGATCACTGCCATCAATGAGCCAGAGGAAAGTCTTCCCTATTCTCATTCCCACTCCTACTTTGGGAAATAGTCCAGCAAACTGGTTGCTATGAAACCTGTGCAGCTGGGCTCAGTGGGAGTCTGGGTGGTCTCACAAAAGCTTTTGAAACTCTGAGAAAACTAGGGAAGTTGTATGTTTTTCCATTATCACACCAATGGTAATAAACATGATTAACATGTATCTTTAGATAGTCTGTCATTTTAGAGACATAAGCCCAGCTAAGGGAGCAGTTCACTGTAATGTGATAGGTTCTGTGACAAGGAGTAGGTGAATTCAAGATATCAGTACACCAGAATGATATCTTAACCCTGCGTTTTAAGGATAAGTTATATATTTAGAAGATGGTGTTAAGCAGAAATATGAGAAAAAGGGTGTGTGTGTGTGTGTGTGTGTGTGTGTGTGTGTGTGCGCGCACGCGCGAGCGCTACTGACAAAGTAGAAGAGAAAATGTTTCTAGTAGATCCCAGTTTATTCTACAATCTCAGAGGCATTGGGGAACCCATGGAACAGATGAGCAGAAATCAGAGGTGTCTCTGGAGCACAGCATGCAGGAACAGGACCCATGAAGAAAGAGGTGTTGGCAGGATGAGCTGGGAGGAGCTGAAAGATCTAGCATTCCGTACACAAAGCCTTTTCATCTGCTTCAGACTGCGCATGTGACAGTTGCACCTTGAAGAACCCAGTGTGCCTCCTGTGCCCATAAGCCTGGTCTTCTGAACGTTGGTGCACTGTGCTATGGAGATAGTGAGGAGGGAGCTGTGTAAAGCAAGGCATATAATGGGCAATGCAATGTGTCTGGCATTCAGGAAAAAGTGTTCCCAGGACTGTGGGAAATTACCGGGCCATTTCTTTTCCTTACATGTGAAGGCAACCTGAAGGAAGAAGGTAGGTCTGCCATTGGGAAGGCTATTGTCTGAAAGGGGATTTCATCTTCTTTGCTTCTGGAAGACATTACTTGCCCAGTACTACCTTATTGCTACTAAGGTACAGCCGGTACACCTGTACTGCCAAGAAGACAGACCAGACATCTGGGAGTCTTCCTTACGTGGGCTAATGCTTCACATCTGGGAGTCTTCCTTACGTGGACTAAAGCTTCTTCCTGTTTCTCTTCAAGTCAGTCAACTTACAGGATTTGGCAAGCACCAGCCTTGCTTTCGGCAAGGCACTGACTGGGCTTTGCTGCTGCACTCCAGGCTACATGAGCTGATGCAAATTCCCACTGCCAGTATGCCCATCATTTGCTTCTTATTATTTTTATTACGATTATATTTTTGTTTTTTGAAAATATCTATAGTTTAATTTTGCTAATTTTTATGTAAGTTCAAAGTTAACAGAAAATTGCAACAATGCTTCAAAGAGTTTCTATCCACCCTTTCTCATCAAATCTCATTATTCTAAACATCAAAATTTGTCAATAACCTGAATCTCTATTAATACTATACTGGGAATACCAGGAAGCATTGCTATAGCTTACTCTAACCCCCTCCTCTATTTTTTCCCATTTCTCTTGGCTCAGGGTCTGTCTTGCATTCAGGTGGCCTTTGGTTCTATCCCTCGTTCTTCATGTTTGTACCTTTTAAATGTACTTTATTAGAGGACATTTACTATCTATGTCTCTCAGTGGTAGACATTTCATCTCTGTCTAAGGTAAGATCCTCTAGTTTAATTTGCATAGAACTTATGACTTTCCCTTTTTAATGTCTTTATTAAGTGCCTACAGGGAGGGAGGTGGGTATGAGACTCTCCCTTCTTAGCTTACTTTCCCTGCCGGTTTCAGTGCCTGTTGCTTCTACTGTAATTATACTTAGGTGTCTTGTCAAATTGCAGTTTGGTTTTAAGGTCCCTAAAGCCAGATTTGAAAACACCAAAGTCACCTCTTCTCAATCCACTATTACATATTAGTCCTCAGATTTTAAAGGTCAACTGTACCAACTTCTGCTCCACAGCTGTCACTGAAAAGCAACCTCGAGAAGACATCTTCCCTGTGTGTTCACTGTTTGCAAATACTTGGTTTGCTGTAGTGTCTCTTCTTTCCGTTTTGGATCCAAATTCAAACCACAGTTTATTTAACTATTTATGAAATAAATCTGAATCAGAGGTACTAGACATGCATCATTTTTGATTAAGTTGCCCATATTCTGTCTTTTCTTTGGTTTGCTAGCTTAACATCTTCCTTGACTTTTATGTATAGAGAGTCCTCTGAATTTGGAACCAGTTAAGTATTTACTAAATATGTAATTCCTTCATGCATATCTGACTTTTTAAGTCTCTTTAATTCACTGAGGTGATCCTAATATGGCCTTTCTCAATGAATTAATAGTGGTAAAATTTTCAAGTATTAATGATTGTGTAATTATGCTCAAGATGACTACATGGTAATTTTGTCATTAAAATTTTAGGTTCACTTCTGATACATGCCCATGATTCACAGTAAGAGGAAATGATATGGAATTAAGAAAAGGTCAGAGAGCTAGAGAAATGACTCAGCAGTTAAGAGTATTGGTTTGTCTTTCAGAAAATCCAATAATCCCTAGACCCACATAGTGGCTTACAATCATCTATAACTCTAGTTCCAGGGATCTGACACCAACTTTTGTCCCCCCAGGGGCACTAGGCACTCATCTATCTCTCTATCTCTATCTCTATATATTTATAATATTATACACATACACACACACACACACACACACACACACACACACACACACAAAGCAATCATATATCCAAAAATCAGAATAATAAAAAAAAATAGAAATTAAAGAAAAAGGTAGGTAGACACAAGATCCACTAAGGATTATGCCAAAATCATGTTGAAGCACTGGTCATAATATTTCTGTTTACTGAAAGTGAGAGTAATCCAAAGGATCAAGATACTGTCTCCACATAAATTAAGCTATTTTTAAAATCTACATATGTGAATAATTCAGAAAAAGTACTGAAGAAGAGGAGTCAAGCTAGTTGTCTCAATAATAGTATGCAAAGCTTAAGAGTAGTGTGACAGTGGCAGTATTTGTATCTTTGTGCTTCCTTTCCCAATACAAGAAACCAACCCAGGCTCTTTTTTTTTTTTTTTTCCTGATACTTGATTTATATTTCAAATGTTTTCCCCTTTCCAGGTCTCCCCTTTGAAAAAACCCTATGCCATCCCCCCTCCCCCTGCCTCTACGAGGGTATTCCCCCAGCCTCCCACACACCCACTCCCATCTTCCTTTCTTGGCATTCCCCTATACAGGGGCATCTCCAACCCCTGATGGCCAACAAGGCCCTCCTCTGCCACATATGTGGCTCGAACCATGGGTCCCTCCATGCCTGTTCTTTGGTTGGTGGTCCAGTCTCTGGGAGCAGAGGGAGGTCAGGACAGTTGACACTGTTGCTCCCTCCATGGGGCTGCAAACTCCCTCAGCTCCTTCAGTCCCTTTTCCAACTCCTCCATCTGGAACCTCACACTCAGTCCAATGGTTGCTGTGAAGTGAATCTTGGGTATTCCGAACTTTTGAGATAATATCCACTTATCAGTGAGTACATACCATGTTCGTTATTTTGGGACTGAGATACCTCACTCAGGATGATATTTTCAAGTTCCATCCATTTGCCTGCGAATTTCATGAAGTCATTTTTTTTAATAGCTGAGTAGTATTCCATTGTGGAAATGTACCACATTTTCTGTATCCATTCCTCTGTTGACAGACATCTGGATTGTTTATAGCATCTGGCTATTATAAATATGGCTGTTATGAACATAGTGGAGCATGTGTCTTTATTACATGCTGGAGCACATTCTGGGTATATGCCCAGGAATGGTATAGCTGGGTCTTCAGGTAGTATTACGTCCATTTTTCTGAGGGTCAACCAAACTGATTTACAGAGTGGTTGTACTAGCTTGCAATTTCATCAGCAATGGAGGAGTGTTCCTCCTTGTCCACATCCTTGCCAGCATCTTCTGTAACCTGAGTTTTTGATCTTAACCATTCTGACTGGTATGAGGTGGAATCTCAGGGTTGTTTTGATTTGGATTTCCCTGATGACTAAGGATGTTGAACATTTCTTTAGATGCTTCTCTGCCCTATGAGTTTCCTCAGTTGAGAATTCTCTGTTTAGCTCTGTTCCCCATTTTTTGATAGGGTTATTTGGTTCTCTGGAGTCTAACTTCTTGAGTTCTTTGTAAATATTGGATATTAGACCTCTATCAGACCTAGGATTAGTAAAGATCTTTTCCCAATGTGTTGGTTGCCGTCTTGTCCTATTGATAGTATACTTTGCCTTTCGGAAGCTTTGCAATATCATGAGGTCCCATTTGTTGATTCTTGATCTTAGAGCATAAGCCATTGATATTCTGGTCAGGAACTTTTCCCCTGTGCCCATGTGTTCGAGACTTTTCCCCACTTTCTCTTCTATTAGATTCAGTGTATCTGGTTTTATGTGGTGGTTCTTGATCCACTTGGACTTGAGCTTTGTACAGGGAGATAGGAATGGATCAATTTGCATTCTTCTACATGTAGACCGCCAGTTGAACCAGCACCATTTGTTGAAGATGCTGTCTTTTATCCACTAGATGGTTATAGCTCCTTTGTCAAAGATCAAGTGACTATAAGTGTGTGGGTTCATTTCTGGGTTTTCAATTCTATTCCATTGATCTACCTGCCTGTCACTGTACCAATACCATGTAGTTCTTATCACTACTGCTCTGTGGTACAGCTTGAGGTCATGGATGCTGAGTCCCCCAGAAGGTCTTTTGTTGTTGAGAATAGTTTTAGCTATCCTGGGTTTTTTTTGTTATTCCAAGTGAATTTGAGAACTGCTCTTTCTAAATCTATGAAGAATTGAGTTGGAATTTTGATGGGGATTGCATTGAATCTGTAGATTGCTTTCAGCAGGATGGTCTTTTATACTATATTAATCCTGCCAATCCATGAGCATGGGAGATCTTTCCATCTTCTGAGGTCTTCTTCCATTTTTCTTCAGAGACTTGAAGTTCTTGTCATACAGATTTTCCACTTGTTTGGTTAGAGTCACACAAAGATACTTTATATTCTTTGTGACAATTGTGAAGTCTGTCACTTCCCTAATTTCTTTCTCAGCCGGTTTATCCTTCTAGTATAGGAAGGTTACTGATTTGTTTGATTTAATTTCATATCCGGCCACTTTGCTGAAGTTGTTTATCAGCAGTAGCCATTCTCTGACGGAGTTTTTCGGGTCACTTAATTATACGATAATATAATCTGCAAATAGTGATATTTTGATGTCTAATTGCTCTAGCTAGAATTTCAAGTACTATATTGAATAGATAGGAAAAGAGAGAGCAGCCTTGTCTAGTCCCTGATTTTAGTGGGATTGCTTCAAGATTCTCTCCAATTTAGTTTGATGTTGGCTACTGATTTGCTGTATATTGCTTTTACTATGTTTAGATATGGGCCTTGATTTCCTGATCTTTCCAAGACTTTTAGCATGAAGGGATGTTAAATTTTGTGAAATTCTTTTTCAGCATCTAATGAAATGACCATGTAGGTTTTTTTCTTTGAGTTTATGTAGTAAATTACATTGATGGATTTCCAGGTATTGAACTGTCCCTGCATCCCTGGAATGAAGCCTACTTGATCTTGGTGAATGATCATTTTGATATGTTCTTGGATTCTGTTTGCAAGAATTTTATTGAGTATTTTTGCATCGATATTCATAAGGGAAATTTATCTGAAGTTTTCTCTCTTTGTTGGGTCTTTGTGAGATTTTGGTATCAGTGTAACTGTAGCCTCATAGAATGAATTGGCTAGTGTTCCTTCTGTTTCTATTTTGTGAAATAGATTGAAGAGTATTGGTGTTAGATCTTTGAAGGTCTGATAGTATTCTGCACTGAACCTATCTGGTCCTGGGCTTTTTTTTTTTTTTTTTTCTTGGTAGACTTTTAATGGCTGCTTCTATTTATTTAGGCTTTATGGGACGGTTTAGATGGTTTATCTGATCCTGACTTAACTTTGGTATTGGTATCTGTCTAGAAAATTGTCCATTTCATCCAGATTTTCCAATTTTGTTGAGTATAGGCTTTTGTAGTAGGATCTGATGATTATTTTTTTAATTTCCTCAAAATTTGTTGTTATATCTTCCTTTCCATTTCTAATTTTGTTAACTTGGATGCTGTCTCTGTGCCCTCTGGTCAGTCTGGCTAAGGGTTTATCTATCTTGTTAAATTTCTCAAAGAACCAGCTCCTGGTTTTGTTGATTCTTTGTATAATTCTTTTTGTTTCTACTTGGTTGATTTCAGTCCTTAATTTGATTATTTCCTGTCTTCTACTCCTCTTGGGTTTATTAGCTTCTTTTTGTTCTAGAGCTTTCAGATGTGCTGTTAAGCTGTTAGTATATGCTCTCTCCAGTTCCTTTTTGGAGGCATTCATAGCTATGAATTTTCTTCTTAACACTACTTTCATTGTGTCCCATAGGTTTGGGTATGTTGTACTTTCATTTTCCTTAAATTCTAGAAAGTCTTTAATTTCTTTCTTTATTTCTTCCTTGACCAAGTTATCATTAAGTAGATCGTTGTTCAGCTTCCATGTGTATATGGGCTTTCTGTTGTTGTTATTGCCATTGAAGACCAGCCTTAACCCGTAGTGATCTGAGAGGAGGCATGGGATTATTTTAATTTTCTTATATCTGTTGAGGTTTGATTTTTGACTGATTATATGATCAATTTTGGAAAAGGTACTGTGAGGTGCTGAGAAGAAGGTATATTCTTTTGATTTAGGATAAAATGTCTGTAGATATCTGTTAAGTCCATTTGGTTCACAACATCTGTTAGTTTCACTGTGTCTCTGTTTAGTTTGTGTTTCCAAGATCTGTCCATTGATGATAGTGGAGTGTTGAAGTCTTTCACCATTATGGTGTGAGGTGAAATGTGCACTTTAAGCTTTAGTAAAGTTTCTTTTATGAATGTGGTTGCCTTTGTATTTGGAGCATATGTGTTCAGAATTGAGAGTTCTTCTTGATAGATTTTTCCTTTGATGAGTATGAAGTGTCCTTCCTTATCTTTTTTTATGACTTTTGGTTGAAAGTTGATTTTATCAGATATTAGAATGGCTACTCCAGTCTGTTTCTTGGGATCATTTGTCTGGAAAATTGTTTTCCAGCCCTTTACTCTGAGGTACTGTTTGTTTTTAACACAGAGATGTGTTCCCTGGATGCAGCAAAATTCTGGGTCCTGTTTATGGATCCAGTCTGTCAGTCTATGTCTTTTATTGGGGAATTGAGTCCATTGATGTTAAGAGATATTAAGGAATAGTGATTGTTGCTTCCTGTTATTTTCGATGTTATTTTTATGTTTGTGTGGCTATCTTCTTTTGAGTTTGTTGAAAGGTTATTCTTGCTTTTTCTAGGGTGTAGTTTCCCTCCTTGTGTTGGCATTTTCCATCTATTGTCCTTTGTAGGGCTGGGTTTGTGGAAACATATTTTCTTTTCTTTTCTTTTTATTCTTTTTTATTCTTTGTTTCTAGACAGGGTTTCTCTGTATAGCCCTGGCTATCCTGGAACTCACTCTGTAGACCAGGTTGACCTTGAACTCAGAAATACGTCTGCCTCTGCCTCCCGAGTGCTGGGATTAAAAGCGTGCGCCACCACTGCCTGGCTGAAGCATATTTTCTAAATTTGGTTTTGTCATAGAATATTTTGGTTTTACCATCTATGATAATTGAGAGTTTTGCTGGGTATAGCAGCCTGGGCTGGCATTTGTGTTCTCTTAGGGTCTGTATGAGATCTGCCCAGGATCTTCTAGCTTTCATAGTCTAGTGAGAAGTCTGATAGGTCTGCCTTTATATGTTACTTGACCTTTTTCCCTTGCTGCTTTTAATATTCTTTCTTTATTTTGTGTATTTGGTGTTTTGACTATAATGTGACAGGAAGATTTTCTCTTCAGGTCTAATCTATTTTGAGTTTGGTAGGCTTCTTGTATGTTTACCTTCATCTCTTTCTTTAGGTTAGGAAAGTTTTCTTCTATAATTTTTTTGAAGATATTTACTGGTCCTTTAATTGGGAATCTTCATTCTCTACTATACCTATTATCCTTAGGTTCTGTCTTCTCATTGTGTCCTAGATTTCCTGTATGTTTTGGGTTAGGAGCTTTTTGCATTTCGTGTTTTCCTTGACTGTTGTGTCAATGTTTTCTACAGTATCTTCCACACCTGAGATTCTCTCTTCTGTCTTGTATTCTGTTGCTGATGCTTGCATCTAAGACTCCTGATCTCCTTCCTAAGTTTTCTAACTCCAGAGTTGTCTCCCTTTGTGATTTCTTTATTGTTTCTATTTCTATTTTTAGTTCCTGGATGGTTTTGTTCATTTCCTTCATCTGTTTGATTGTGTTTTCCTGTAATTCTTTAAGGGATTTTTGTGTTTCCTCTTTAAGTGCTTCTAGTAGTTTACCTGTATTCTCTTGTATCTCTTTAAGTGAGTTATTTATTTCCTTCCTAAAGTCTTCTATCATCATCATGAGATGTGATTTTAAATCTGAGTATTGCTTTTCTGGTGTGTGTGGGGGTATCCAGGGCTTGCTGTCATGGGAGAGCTGGGTTCTGATGTTGCCAAGTAGCCTTGGGTTCTGTTCCTTTGTTCTTGCCCTTGACTTCCACTATCTGGTTATTTGCTGGTCTTACTCTCTGACTGTGGGTTGTGCCTCCTACAAGTTTCTGTGTCAATACTCCTTGGAAACCAGCTCTCTCTGAGAGGAATTTGAGTTTAGAGAGCTGTGGTACAGGGTCAGCTCTGGAGTGCAGACAGAAACCAGAAGGTCCCTAGCTGTCCCTTGGTTCCTGTGTCCTGATGGCTCTGCAAGGGTCCCTCTTGACCCAGTGAATTTGAACAGAGGTGGTGGTCTTGCCTGTGCTCGAAGGTGTGTTGGCACTCCTGGGATACCAGCTCTCTCCTGGCACCATTCAAGTATGGAGCCCTGTTTCACAGTATCAGCTTCCCAGGTGCATAAAGAAACCAGAAGACCAGTCCTCAGTTCCTCTGTCCTGGGGATTCTAGGTGGGTCCCTTTGAGCAGACAGGCTAGTCCACACTCCTGTGAGTTTAGCTTTCTTCCAGCACTATTTGGATATGGAGACCTGGTGGCCTAGTGATCAAAAGGTAGCAAGTTGAAAGAGTCTATACTCCACCCCAAATAATGAGACAAAACAACCCATATCCTGATCACCCACTCTGCCTAGGCTGGTATTACATTCAAAGGAAGTTCTCCTTAGCATGTGGCTGCCTGCCTAAATTCATCCATATTTGGAAAGTTAAGGATGGGCTTCCCTGGTCACTATTGATTGCTATTATTGATGATGGCTCGGTGCTGCTGAAGCAGGCAGGAAGGTGTTTGTCAGGATGACATTACTGATGGCCAAACTCATACTCCTCCCCATATGGTGACATTGTTTTACCACCGACATTCTGGCCTTCTGCTTACAACAGAATGTTGCTTGACATCATCTATAATAGAAGATATTACTTTGGCTGTTACATCACCTCTAACTTGATGTCATTCACATCTAATTAGTAAGTCTGCCTGTACAATCCTCGTCCCAACCATGCACACATTCACTCTGGACATTTAAAGTCACCAGTGAATAGAATGAGAGGGAATTTTGTCTAGGTAGAGGCTGTAAAGAAAGAAAATAAAAGAAGAATGTAGGAGGGGAAACACTAAGGAAGAAGAGGGAGAGGAAGAAGAGGAGTAGGAGTAGCAGAAGGAAGAGGAGAGAGAGAGAGAGAGAGATTGAGAGAGAGAAAGAGAGAAAGAAATGAAAGGTAGATTTAAAAAATGACAAAAAAGGCCCAGTGCTTTTATCACATGTTCCCTATTTTCTCCAGGGATAATATTTAAAATCTTGATTAATTTGCCAGGGCCTGTTTATCTCTTGGGAAAAAAAGGGGGGGGGGGTGAAGTGTAACAATGTCATTGAAAAGTAGTGGCCATTTTACAACGACTTGGAACTATTTCAGTGTTTTAACAAAACATGACCATGTGAACCATCAACCATCACTGCCAGCCTTTGGTCCCTTTTCATCTCTTCTTTTTCCTGAAGAAAAAAGGACTGGTATGACCTGCAGAGGACTTGGTATGAGACACAGTTTCTCTGCAGCATTATGGCCCTGTTGGCATCTCTTACCATGTGACCCTGACACTGGAGGTGGTGTTTCATGTTCCTTTCATGGCACTAACACCCCACAGAGAGCTTCTGGGTCATTACCTAAGCCATTCCACCTAGCTCTGATGCTTTGGCATTTCCTTTTGCAAGATGACATGTATGGAACAGCTTAGGCTCATTATCCAATCAAATCAGCTCTGGAATATGCGGCATTCACAATCTGAAGAGGAAGAAGGAGCTTCATAGTTCCTTGGTGTATGTGTCTTCTTTTATGACAGGAATAGATTATTATTCAAAGAAACACTAGTTTGGAAGGCGTTCTAGTCTAGGTACATGGTGTAATGATTTGATATCCATTGTGTACTAATTACCAGAATCGAATTAATCAGTACATGCACTCCACCCATAACCATCATGTGTGTGTGTTCTGGGAACACTTAGTCTTATTGGATTCAGCTCCAGAAAAACTCCTCTCTGGGTTATTTCCTTTAGTCCCCAGTTTCCCAGTGCTTGTTTAATCGCTCTGTAACATTCTAAAGTGCCCCTTACCCTTTCATTCTACCCCCTTCTTATGGCCATGCTGTACTGACAGAGAACATCTTCTATTTTTCCCTCACAGTTCCTCTTACAGCTAGTTTTCCTCATTTGTCTTGTTTCTGATGAGTCATTATTAAACTATAATGAAGAACTGGTAGAAAGAAGAGTCAAAGCCAGGCAGTGGTGGTGCACACCTTTAATCCCAGCACTTGGGAGGCAGAGACTGGTGGATTTCTGAGTTCAAGGCCAACCTGGTCTACAGAGTGAGTTCCAGGATAGCCAGGGCTATACAGAGAAACCCTGTCTCAAAAAAAAAAGAAGAAGAAGAAGGAGAAGGAGGAGGAGGAGGAGGAGGAGGAGGAGGAGGAGGAGGAGGAGAAGGAGAAGGAGAAGGAGAAGGAGAAGGAGAAGGAGAAGGAGAAGGAGAAGGAGAAGGAGAAGGAGAAGGAGAGCGAAGGAGAAGGAGAAGGAGAAGGAGAAGGAGAAGGAGAAGGAGAAGGAGAAGGAGAAGGGAGAAGGAGAATCGTCAAAACTCATGCTCTTTGGTTGGTGGTTCATTCTCTGAGACTCTCCAAGGGTCCAGGTTAGTTGACTCTGTTGGTCTTCCTGTGGAGTTCTGATCTCCTTCAGGGCCTTCAATTCTTCCCCCTACTTAAGAGTCTCCAAAGTCCATCCAATATTTGGCTGTAGGTCTCTGCATGTGTTTCAGTCAGCTGTTGGGTAGAGCCTGTCAAAGGACAATTATGCTAGGCATAATATCTGCAAATGTAGCACAGTATCATTAATAATGTTAGGGATTGATGCTTGCTCATGGAATTGGGCCAGTTATTGGTTGGTCATTCCTTCAGGCTTTGCTCTTCATCCCTGCATTGTTCTTAGACAGGATAAATTTTGGGTCAAAAATTTTGTGGGTTGGTTGGGAGCCACCAACCAAAGAGCATACCTGGGCTGAATGAGGATCTGGCACATATGTAGCAGGCATGCATCTCAGTCTCCATGTTTTGAGTCCCCCAACAAATGATGTGATTGGAGCTGTCCCTAAAGCTATAACCTGACTGTTGAATCAGTTCCCCAACAGGGCTGCCTGTCTGGTCTCAGTGGGAAAGTGTTGTAGATAGCCCTGGGGCTTTTTGTATTCTAGTTCTGCCCTGATGGGAGGGGCTTCAGAGAAGGAGTGAGTTATACTTATTATGACTTCTTGTGAACCAATCCCCTAATGAATGAAAGAGCCAATCACTGGGCACGTAAGGGGAGACTTCTGAGTTGGAGAGAAGAGAGAAAGAGGAGAGAGAGAGAGAGAGAGAGGTACTTTTTGGAACAGGGTCAGCATGTAGGTAAGATGTAGCTACTAGAGTCTCCTGGTATGGCGGATCTACAAGGATTCTCCACCAGAGTAATCAAACTTTGATAAGGTTTACAAGCTTAGGTTTTAGTTGATGGATATAAATTAATTAATTAATTAAGAAAAAGAAATTAGAGTCAAGGGAAGTCTTGCTTTGCCTGGTGTCATAGGGGAAAAACATCACCATAAAAAACAAAAGAGAAAACAAACAAACATAAACATAAGAAACACAAAAAACAAAACATTCCACATTCAAGGATCAGTAAAGAGATGCTATACAATACTCAAATCGCTTCAACCTAATAAACCCATGTATGTACCTCACATGAACTCACTTCAAAAATGTGTTAATCAAGAAATTTTGTGTGACAGGTTTCTGGCATAACCTTAAGGAGTCACTCAATTCTGCATCTCTGAATCCAAAGGTCCTACACAATATGTGTGTCACATACTTCTGCTGGTGACAAAAGATTTTTAATAGTTCATTTTCCAGAGCTAACTATAACACTGACAACTCTTTCCAGAGGAAGATGGGCACAGATGTCTCATGATGCTCATGAGGTTTAGTGTTCAGTACAAGATCCATGTCTTCTTAGTTTCAGGCCAGAATTCTTTGTACAGTTTTCTCCGAGGCAGCACTGTGGTGATGTACACAGTCCTTTATGCTAAGTGATATGAGAATTTGCTCATCTCTTCCTCTGGGAGATCAAAGATGCTTATAGATCGCATGTGCTCACACACAGCACCTTTCTCTCAGCCAAGTGAATCACTCCTTCAGTCGACTATCAGTTCCAAGTTGACTCCCAGCCAAGGCACAGTGGTTACAACTCCCAAGAAATATTTTTGGCTTTTCCCTAAAAGTTTCTTAGGGCCTTCATTTATCCTTGAGTCTTCCTTCATTTTTTGGAAATTATGTTATTTGATACTTTTCCTAACATCATAGAACTATGTTAGTTCACCATTTATATTGGGCTCATTTCTCTGTTGTTTCTGGACAGACATGGAAGCATTAAAAAGTGCAGTCCTGTAGGTGTTTGGGTTCATCTAAAGATGTTTGATCCCAGTTCTTCACTGTGTGGTACCCAGTGTAATCTTATTGTTGTCAAAGCCTGGCTCCGGAGAAGGAAATAGTTTTCCATATTTAACAACCGTGCCCCTGGGACCTGCCTCGCCTCTATGAACTCAGCCTGGGCTCCTCGTGTGGGAGTCATAAAAGCAATTTTGACTCAAACTTATATTTCTTTTGGCTTTAATAAAGAACTATATAAACTTTAACTTGGCTATGCAGATCAAAAAAATAAATGTCACTGGAGGTCTTCATTAAAGATCAGACTTCATATTTGACACTTTTTCTGTCAGAGACAAATATATAGACACAAATAGCAATGTTTATAATGTAATCAGTTTAATTAGTTTCAACATGCCAATAAAATGTCAAGTTCTGGCAGAACCACTACCTTACAGCCATGTCCTGTTAACATGAGTGTGGCATGGTGTTGCCCTCTAGTCTCTTGTTAAAACATTATTTGATCTTTACACACTCCCAACCTCTCTATTTGTTTAGTGGTCCCAAAATAATTGAGAAAGAGAAGATCTAATTGTGAATGCAAAGTTGGTCCTGTGCATGAACACAGGGTTAATCACCATCTGGTCCACCATTACTGCTATCTTTCTTTAAATTTTCCTGAGCAGATGATTAAAGACCCCAAAGAAAAGTCATTGTGTAAAGAATTTCAAGAGACAAGGGAATCTCAAAATTTTGTGGATTATACCACATCAATCAGAAAGTAGTGTGTGCTATGGTTGGAAAGAATGAGGGAAGGGGAAGGGAAGCATATTCTCTAACATTCATTCTAGAAATTGTGCTGAATGTTTTGGGTACAGATTTCTAAAAAGCTGGACCACTTACTAGTCTAAGAGCAGAACACACATGACATACACCCCCATATACACACAGTATGGCTACATGTCAAGATACCTGAAAAAACCACTGTGTAGTATGAACAAAGAAGAGAATGACATTCACTTGTCTGTGAAACAGGGATAGATTGATTTCTTTGAGGAAAATATCACAGACGGATTCTGATTTGATAAGTAATGTAGGTGGGAAGATGAGGTCCTCTCAACATAATCAAAGATTTAAGATTAGGAGGTAGAGAATTTAGAGCACCATCAACTAGAATACTGTGGCCCAAGAATATACTTGAGGTACTGGGGGTGTAACTCAGTGGTAAAGTGTTTGCCTCATATGCACAAGGCCCTGGGTTTGATCCCCAGCACTGAAATTACAAGGTGTTTGCATAAGTTCCTTTAAAAAATATACGCACACAGAGACAGTAGTTCAGGGATGGTGACTCTAGGGAGCCAACAGTCATAATTTTACTATGTTTAAGCATCACTCCTTTTCTGACTTGTTTAAGAGGGTTATTACTACATATATATGTGTCTATGTAAGATTTGAAATTTTTGTCTATTACTTCACAAAACCATCATTTTAGTTCCACATATAGATCTGTCTGGGATTTATAAATTTTATGATATTGAATAATGACTTTCATGGTTCTTCTAAATAGCTATCCAGTTTAGACTTTTAAATATTTAAAAGACTAATAGCTATATTGTTATTTAAGGCCATTTTTATCATCATCATCAGTGTGTGTGTGTGTGTGTGTGTGTGTGTGTAAAGAGAGAGATGCTTATATATGTGAGTATTTCTAAGCTATTATATCTTAATTCCTAATTGTCGTTCCTTATATTATCTGAAATCAAATAATACAAATACGGTTTACTTTCTTAAAAATATATGCATGTAAAAACAGTGGGTATTATGAGTGACTTTTCATAGCATTACAGAGAAGCCGTTAGAAGACTCTAAGTTTGTACTTGGAGAACACCCCATCAAGCAGCATCCCTGTCTCTTAAAATAATTGAAATGTTGGAGGAACTTGGAAAACTTAATAATCTTGATCTCTCTTGCCCAGGCATGCTTTATTTTTCTCCCTCAAACCATGTAAGGATGTGCCTTTTCTTCCAAAAGATACTCTTAGCCTGGAAGACCACATTCCAGTTATTTTCCTTGTGGGGCTTTTATTGAATATTATGTGTCTGCTTACACTAAAGGACTTCTCATCAATTCTCTGCAAATACTGAGAAGCTGTTATTGGGACTTCTCTGAAAAAGAAAAAAACCTTCTCTATTTGTCAATGGACTCTGATGTGTGTTTTTGTGGATAAATAATAAAGTAAAACCAACAATAATAATTTTGTTATCTATCATGCTTTATTTTGGGGTAAATTGTCTTCCCTATAGTAACAGTGCACAGTTGGTTCATGTGTGGGAAACGCTGGCCTTCACCCCTGTTCTTTTTTTTTTTTTTGATATTTACCATTCTGTCTCTGCTTTGCATTGATATAGTTGAGATATTTTTCTATAAGATGCATTTATTTGTGTAAGCTATTTGCAAATGATATATCATATTTTCTTGTACCTATATTTTATTTTAACTTTTCTATGAGTAGAAAATATGTATATTTATATGTGTTTAAAGCATTTGTGTGCTCAAATATCAATTCTTCTTTTTAAAACTCTAAATAAGTTAGATCAATAATCAATGTACACATCTTTACTGAGACTCTGCTCAACATAAAGCATATTCTTAAAAATAAAAATTTAAGAATTCTAGGTTGATTGTGAAAATTCACTGTTTAAGGTACAGTATTTAATCTGCTGCTCTATGACCAAATGATAACTGTGCAATTTCTATGTTACTTATTAGTAAAAGGAGAAGCTATTTCATGGTATGGCCTCAGAATTCCCCAAGGCACTAAGAAAACTAAGTCTCTGTTTGCACACTTGTCTTCACACAGATAAATCTCTTTTGTCATGAATATTAAAACCAATAGTTTGTGGAGCCTTCTTCAGAACCATAATACATCACGAAGGTAGCTGGCAAGATGATTGTGAAGTGTGATTACCAGAAACCTCGTTCATAGTTCTTTGAAGTATGACATATAACACAGCTTGACAGTCATGACATAGCTAGCAAAACATTTTTTGATAGTCCCCTGGTGTGAGCATGCTCAGGTAACAGCTGGTCTCTAACTGCCATCTGGGATGGGGGTGAGGATGCAGGTGTGGTCTGCTAGAGGGTTTCCTTCTTAGAGAAAGATAGGAACTACTGCCGTTGGCCATTCTTCTTGATTCTTTTCCAAGCAGCCTTTAGTCTTCTCTGGAAAAGTTCCACACAAAGATTCAGAATGCACACATAGAAATGGAGAGATGGCTTATCAATTAAGGGCATTGCTACTTGCTCTTGCAAACGACCCAGGCTCAGTTCCCAGCACTCACATCAGCAGGACTCATAACTACCTGAATATAACTCCAGCCCCAAGGTATCTAACAGCCTCTTCTAGTCTCTGTTGACAAGTGCACTCTCATCCACATAACCACATGCACACACACACACACACACACACACACACACACACTCACTCACACAAACACAATTGAATAATAAATATTTTTAGAATGAATAGATACTTCAAGGATATTAGAAGTATCCTTCCTCGTACATTGGATGTGGAGCAGGCATTCATTTTAAGATTTTATCAATGGTATTTTTTAAGGACAATCTGCCATTGTCCAAAGAGGGCCAAGCTTATAAAGACCTTTTTCTTGCCGAGGTCTTACTCAACAGTCATGTTGAACCTGAACGTGTTACATTGTATTTATCTGAATTAAAAGACGTAACCTTAAATTTCTCCTTGGAGGAATCATTGCAATATTTGCAAAATTGGGCCAGTGGCTTTACATTAGTTGTGTGAGTTGATGCCTTCTCTCCCTTTCCACTCTCTGTAGGCACAAGGCTGAATGTCAATCACTCTTCATAAGCAAGATTGGGTTATTAAGGAGCCATACCAGAATACCACTCTGGAAAGTTTTTGTTTTGTTTTTCAGAATTATGCAAGCCAAGGTAGCATTACAAACCTAGTTTCTTCATTAACCCTGCAATGTGTACACTAAAGAAAATGCCTGTTTTTCACTGAGCTTCTAATTAGGGGAGAGTTGAGATATATTTTTGGTAGGAAATCATCATCCTCCCCACTCTGCCCCAGTTTGATATTTTTCTGAGCTGCACACAGAGATGTCAACACACAGGATGGAGCTCTGGAGAGCTGAGAACATCTGTTGTGATGACATAGTTTATGGCCAGAAATCTGCAGTCTGTAAGGATCTAGAGGTTTCTTGCCTACCTTTTAAGATTCTGAACTTGGATTGCTTTCTTCCCTAGTAACTGTTATCTTGAACTTGACTCACATTTTGCCTTAATAATTGAGAATCAAGAGTTGCTGACCAAAAAGGAACTTTTAAAAAATTCCTTGATAGGAATTTTTAAGCCAATTAGACTGCTGCGTGCTGTATAACCATGGCTCTGAAAACAGTGACTGCAATTAGGTTACAAGAGGGCAGGATAAATTGCTAACATATACTTTACAGTTTTAATTTGGCACAGATTGGTTGTACATAGTAACTATCTCTTTAGACACATTTATGAAAATAAAGCAGATTTGGCTGTCTTTCTATCAGGCAATACAGTGTTTGGGACATAAAGAAAAATGTAAAAATAAAGTCATAAAAAGGGAGACAGTGTTGCTTTAGCTACAATTTCAATTACAATGAATTTTTTAGTTGTAGATGTGGAAGCAAAATAAACAGGAAGGAAGATGACATTTTTCAAGTTCACCCATAAATGCTACATTGTTATGGAAGCAATTGCCCTTTGTCTTGATTCTCAACATTTTCAGTCCTATCCTGCCCTCTCCTCTTTGTCAACCTTGCACTGATGCTCTCATTTCCAGATGGGAGTGTTACATTCCTAGCATGGGAAAAGTAATTTCACAGCATTGCAGTGCTGTGCCATTACAAACTGCACGTTCTCAAGCAAAACCGTGGGAAAGAACTTTCATATCTATTAATTTACTAATAAATTGTGTATGTATTTACTCTTTTTATTTTCAAAAATTTAGGTTCATTATTCTATTTTTTTTGTGTGTGCATGATTGTTTTGCCTCCACATGTCTATATAATGAGGGCTAGCAAGATTTCTCAGTGGTGGAAAACTCACACCAAAACCTGATTATCTGGGTTCAAGTCCTGATGGTAGAGGGAAGCAGACATGCACAAACACAAAATACATAAACAAATATATAACAAACAAAAACACCTCGAACTAATTTCCATCCAGAGGAATTATAATTAATAATCAATTTATTATTTCCATACTCAATTAGATAATCATTTTAAGTTGACTGAGCTAGCCTTTTTATGGGCAGACATGTATATTAGTTAAATGTGTATTACATTTCACCATATGTACTTATTATTAATGTTGCATTTGCTAATGTGTGTTATAGTTACCTTTCTTTAGTGTTGGGAATTGAATTCAGGGTCCTGTGGGTGTGCATGCTAGACAATCTCCTACCAAACTATAACCCTAGCTGTGTAGTATCTTTTCTAAGTATCTCCATTGACATTCTCAAACTCCCCTAAGAGCAGAAGATATATTGGACTCCTTTATGTAACTCTCATACCTGGCAGAGGAGGGGCTTACAAGATTATGTTGAATTAAAGAAATCCTCACTCACCTCCTCTGTAGAGCTAGCTATCTTCTGCCTTTAGAGCAGGCAATGTAGGAAAATTACGAACTTTGAGTTTCATTATCTGGTAGTCTAGGGATATAAAAGTATGTTTCTTTGTGAAAAGGAAAAAATAATAGCAAAACCCCACCTTTTCATCAAAGATACCCAGTGTGTTCCCTGTGGAAAAAGCAGACCAAGCAACAATAGAGGGTAGTCTGAAATGGAGGCGTCTTGTCCCCACAGTGTGAGAGAGTTCACAATGGGAGAAGGGATGGCGTTGCTTCAAAGGTATTCATTTGAAATGGGAAACCAAACCTAGGTTTGGTTTTCCTTATTACACTGTGTCCTGAATATAAATACAGACCCAAGCCCTTCTGAATCAGTTTGATTTTCTAATAAATATAATTTGTCTTTGGCTTCCGTGAAATAGTTTAGAGAAGGAATAGCATTTTATTTGTTGTTTTGAACTTCCTTTTAAGAATAACTGAGGGGCAGGGGGTCAGCATGCACAGCAGAGCTATCATTTTAATACAAGCTATTATAGACTAGAATCTGGGACTTTGTACAGATTACAAAACTTTTGCCCTTAAGTAAGACTTCAGCCAGTGAGTCAAGGCAACAAGTAAGCTCAGTTGATCCACCTTTCTCCTTCTCTCCCAGATCCAAAGCCCCAACTCTGCAGTAGAATACCTACTCCAGTCTCCATTTCTGAACTCAGGCCCAACAGATCACAAAGATCTTCTCTTTCAACCTCTCTTCCGCCAACTTCCAATACCAATATCCCAGCTTCCAACATCAGCAGTCATTCACTGGGAATACAGCAGCTGAGCAGGGCTAGAGAAACAGGTAACATACAAGCATCACATTTTCCAGAAAGAGAAACCAAGGGGACAAGAAACCAAGGAACAAAATACTCACCCAATGAATGTAAATCAAAGAATCAACTTCTAGGCATATACTCAATACAACACCAGATGCTTAGACACCAGTATAAAAAAATACAATCAGTAACCGACAGGGCAATATTTCTCTCTAGTGAACCCTGCTATCCTACCATAGCCAGCCCTGGATATTCCAACATAGCTGAAGCACAAGAAAAGCACCTTAAAGCCACCTTAATGGAGATGAACTTAATTGCTGGAGGTCTCACTATTCCCAATGTCAAATTGTATTACAGAGCAAGAGTAATAAAAACCACATAATATTGGCAAAGAACAGATATGTTGGTCAACACAACCAAATGAAGACCCAGACATAAATTCACATACATATGGATACCTGATTTTTGATAAGAAAAGTCTAGAATATACATCCAAAAGATAGCATCTTCAACAAATGGCACTAGTCAAACTGGATGTCTGAATTTCTAAGAATGCAGGTAGACCCATAATTATCACTCTGCACAAAACTCAACTCCAAGTGGATCAAAGACTTCAACATAAAACCAGATAAAGTAGGGAATAGCCTTGATTACATTGACACAGGAGAAGACTTTTTGAACAGAATATTAATAGTGCAGGCACTAGGGTCAATAATTATTAACTGGGACCTCAGGAAACCAAAAAGCTTCTGTAAGGCAAAGGATACCATCAATCAGTCAAAGTGGCAGCCTACAGAATGGGAAAAGATTTCACCAACTCCACATTGATAGAGGGCTAATTTCTCAAATGTATATTAAAAAACTCAAGAAAATAGACATCAACAAACCAATAATCCAATTAAAAATGAAGCACAGATCTAAACAGAGAATTCACATTAAAGGAATCTCACTGTCCGAGAAACTCTTGAATGTTCTTTAGTCATCAGTGAAATGCAAATCAGAACTACTTTGAGATTCCATCTTACACCTTTCAGAATGGTTAATGTCAATAACCCAAATGACAGCTCATGCTGGCAAGGACATGGAGCAAGGGAACACTCATCCATCGCTGGTGGGAAAGTAAACTTGTACAGCAATTGTTGAAATCAACATGGCAGTTCCTCAGAAAGTTGGGAACTGATCAACCCCAAGGACCAGTTATACAGATAATCTTGGGACTATACCCAAAGGGTGACTTAACCTACCAAACAGACACTTGCTCAAACATGTTCACTCTGGCTTTGTTCATAATAGCCAGAAAGTGTAAATAACAAAGATGAATAATGGATAAAGGTAATGTGGTACACTTACACAATGGAGTATTATTCAGCTGTTAAAAAAATCACATCGTGAAATTTACAGGCAAGTAGATGGAACTAAAGAAAAATCACTCTGAGTAAGGAAATCCAGGTCTATAAAGATAAATATGGTATGTATTTGTTTATAAGTGCATATTAGCTATTAAGTACATTTGTAAACTACAATTTGTATAGCCAGAGAGATTAGGTATAGAGGAAGAGTCAGTGGGGGACACTCAGGATGGGAACTAGGATAATATTTTACAGTCAGACTGGGGGAGGGTCTTGAAGAGAGTAGGTGGGTCAGGTTTGGAGGGGAAGGGAAGATAGGTTAGAGGGAGAGACTGTAGGGAAGGACCGATGAAATTAAACAACATTTGAGAGATGATGTGGAAACGAATTTAGAAAAGTGGAAACTTTCTAAAATCCATAATGTTCCTAATGGATTTCCTAATAATGGGTAATATGGAGTCTCAACTGGTCATCTTCTGTAACCAAGGCTGCCTGTAGTAGAACTTGATTGCGTTCAATTGAATTGTTGAACATGGTGGTCCCATGGAAATTCCCAAACAATGCACGTTGTTGCTAAGATACCAAGTTGTTCTCTGCCAACTGTCAAGAGGCACCATTGCCAAGGATAACACCCATACAACTCATTGAACATGGAGCAGTTGAGCTGGTGCCTACATGGAACCTTTGGGAAGGTACTCTGAAGGGTACCAAAAGAAAAACATAGGTACAAACTTAGGCACAAAGTCTTTGACCTACAATTTGTCCTGCCTGAATACTATTCTAGGGCAATGGTGGCATAGAACTTGTGAGAGTTGCCAATTAATGTTTGATTTGACTTAAGGCCCACCCCATAAGATGGGACCCATGCTGGACACTGCTAGTTAACCAAGAGCCAGAAAGCAGATATCCCAGAGACCTGGGGTAAAACCAAACACTACTGTTCTAAAAACAAAGTATCAAGAAAAAGACTCCTGTTGATATTCTGCTATGCTCACAAATAAGTGCCTTATCAAGTCACCACCAGAGAAGCTTCCACCAGCAGCAGATGACAACAAATGCAAAGGTCCATAGCTGGACATTACTCAGAGAGAGAAAGAGAATCTAAATGGGGCATCTCCACCAAATCCATTCCTTTGTAGCTCAAGGAACCCTGCAAAAGAGGGGGCAGAAAGAATAGAAGAACTAGGGGGTATGGAGGGCACCAAGAGAACGAGGCTTTCTGAATCAACTAAGCAAGGTGCATATGAACTCACAGAGACTAAAGCAGGAAGCGTAGGGCTACTTGGGTCTGTACCAGGTCCTCAGCCTATATATTATAACTTTTAGCTTAGCATTTTTGTGAGACTCCTAAGTGTGAGAATGACTGGGTCTCTGATTTTTGTGCCTGTTCTTGAGATTCCTGTTCTCCTGTTGGATTTCCATGTTCAACCTTGTTTGGTTTTTTTGCTTTATCCTATATTATTTCATACAGTCGTGTTTGGTTGTTACCTCATAGAAGACTGTTCTTTTCTAATGAGAGACAGAAAGGGAGTGGGCCTGGAGAGGAGGGAGGTGGGAAGAGTGGAGCTGAGAGGAGTAGAAGAAGAATAAACTACAATTGGGATATAATATATGAGAAAAGAATGGATTTTCAATAGAAGGTAAAAAATTAATAAGATCTGCAAAAATTGTATAAATATATATATATATATATATATATATATATATATATATATATATACACACACATACACACACATATAATATTCTGGTATCAAACCAGCTAATCTGAGTTTTGGCATAATTTTATCTGTGTAATGCATAACAAATATTTTCTCAAACAAAACCCCTTCATTTTAATAACTAAAAATAACTTCAACCAGCGGACACTACAATACTAGGCAGGTGAGATCTAACTATGATAGGAATCCAGAGCAAAGTCCCCTCCAAATATGTCTTCCTCCTTTCCATATGGTTGCTTGGCTACATCATAGCATTATGTTACCTTTCTTTTAAAATAGGCTTGGTCCATTTTCTCAGCCCTTACTTGCTATGCTCTAGCTGTATGTCCACGCCTTGCACTGAGTCTCAACCATTTATCTTGCTTGGGTAATTGTTCCCCATCTCTACATAGTTAGGTCTGAGACCTTTCTTGTTGTCATGATGTTTATACGTTTATTTCCCTCAGTCCCTTTGGTTGGAGTTTCACTGACTTTTTGTTGCCTGCATCTGTTTGACTAAGATGACTTCTGAGAATACTGAGACAAACGCCTATATGATTTCTCTTATGATTTTCTGGCCATGTTAAATAGGATTTTGCTCTGACTAACTTGGAGTGCCACCTCAGCACCCTGTAGGTGAGTCTAAAGAACACCTTGTCATTCACTGACTCACACTCAGCAGGATGGTGATTAGTCAGACTGCTTTTGGTCTGTTGCTTCACCTGGATTCCTGTCCTTCCTGTCAATGCCAGCCTCTCCACATGCCCATTCTGAACAGAGGGGAAGATGACTCGGATTTCCTACAAAGTTGCTCACTTCCTTTCTGATATGTGTAATTAATTTTATGTTCTGCTTCTTTGCTCTTGCTTCTTTATTGGCTGTACATTGAAATTACTCTCAGAATGTATTAAAAAATTTTATAAACTATAATACACAAAATATCGGGTTGTTAACCTTTATGATGCACTATCATCATAATTTGAAATAGTAATTGTTAAAACACATGGGGTGTTGACCTTTTATAATCTAATTTAATTTTTAAAAAATGAATCCTCAGATCTATAGACTGAAAGCATTAGCAGGCAGCAGTCTTAGCTTTCATGGTATTCTGATGCAGACTGAGTAATTCTTCTTACCACTATGAGAAGGATAATATCGGCTTACTTTCACTTTCCTCTTTCTAGACTGCCATAGAGTCATGTAAATAATAAATACGACTTATACATTTAAAGAGCTACCATGACTTTTATTTGTACAGTTGCTGATGTTTTCTTTTCTTCCGTTTTTGATGTGTGTTTGCATGTGAGTGCACATGTGTGTAAGTGGTATATGTGTACGTGTGTGTGTGTGTGTGTGTGTGTGTGTGTGTGAGAGAGAGAGAGAGAGAGAGAGAGAGAGAGAGAGAGAGAGAGAGAGAAAACCTGAAGAGGATGTCCAGTATCTTGTTCTATAACTGTCTGTCCTATTCACTTGAAACTAGGCTTCTTATTGATCCTGGCACCACACAGCAGTCAGCAAGCCCCAGTGCAGCAAAGACTCTTTCTTACACAAAGAGCTATCTCTTTAGCCATGTGGCTGATAAATTCTACGGTGTAAATATGTCTGCTATGTCTAGGTTCAAGTTATAAACAAGTTTGCCAATTCATTACAAGCTTGCAATTTAACACTGGTATGTGAGAAAATCTAGGACTAGCTCAAGATTGAGGCTAGTTGTGATCTTACCCAAGATGTCCATCTCACTCCTGTGCTGTCAAAGTTCCACCAGTATATATATCACTACAGAAATAGATTGTCCTTAGAGCTGAGCAACTATCTAAACTCCTTTCTGTCATTAGAATGTCACATCACAATACAAATGGGCTTTTTGACTTATGTGATAGATTTTTTTTTTTCAGTTTTTCTCTATGCATACAAATAGATTTGAGGTTGGTTGGTCAAAGCTCCTGGCTTAGAGAAAAATGGAATGATTTACAGCTCTTTGTAGAGAGTCCTTAGTCTTGCCATGTGTATATCATCAAATGTTCACTGCAATCAGTATTACCAGGAAGGCCTCTGGCTTTTCACCAGAAGGTGGACTCATATTCTATGTCTGTGTGTAATCTTAGAGCATAATGTCTCTATGTCTTCTCTTCCATATTGACATGTTACATAGTGTGATGGGGAGATAGAGTGATTTAATCTCCTTGAATATTTCTGATTTTGAGATAGATTTCTTAAAAAAATTTATCATTGAATTTCATAGGCAGTGATAATAACCACCAGCAATAGTTTAGACTCGTTACTTATTGAATGGTTTTATTCCTAACGTATTTACAGCCACATACATTCAAAGTCTTTGAGTGAAAGAAACATAGAAGTAACATAGAGACAGACACTTTCTTCCATTTTTAAAGATGTCAAAAGATAATTATGATGGTTTATGAATTCAGAACAATTCTGTGCATAAAAATTAATAAAATAAAAAGATGGTAGAGTGAAGGTTGTTGAACAGTAGATTAGATTCTGGAAACAAACAACTGGTTTGAGTGAAACTGGGTTTTCCAGGAGTAGTTGATTTAAGTTCTCTGTCCTTGGCCCCAGGAATCATGGACTTGTCTATAGCAGGCCTCTGACAGAAATGCACTCTGTGAATGGAAGGCTGGCAGCCCATCAAGCCTGAGTAATGTTGCTCCCTACACTAGACACAGGTCATTCACACTTAACAACATTGGCTTTTTGAACATATATACCCATGAAAAAGATTTAAAATATCAGTCCCTCACCCCACATCCAAAGCAATGGATTCTTACCCACCATGGAAAATCATACTGAGATTGTTCAGTTATCCTAAAAAGATAAACTCTCAACCTACGAAGGACTACAGGTAATTGAAGAAAGTTTGGAGCAAACAGTATAGTCTTCCCCGGGGGAAGAATACATCGTCTGATTGTCCCATGCCAAAAAACCAGTCAGCCCTGAGAACATACATACAAGTAACATTATATGAGATGTTTATATTTAGGAAGATATGTTTATATACTTCTGTCTTTGTTTTCTATTTCTGTGAAGAAACACTATGACCATGGCAACTCTTAGAAAACACTTAATTAGGGCTGAGTTATTGTTTAGAGGTTTAGTCCGTTGTGATCATGACAGAAAACACGCTGTTTGCAGGCAGACGTGTTGCTGGAAAGCAGCTTGAGAGGTCTATATCTGGATCTTCACGAGCAGACACAGAGAAAGACTAAGTCTGGCCTGAACATTTAAACCCTCAAAACCTGCTCCCAGTGACACATTTCTTCCAATAAGGCCACACCCACTCCAACTAAGCCACATCTCCTAGTCCCTCTCAAGTAGTGCCACTCTCTAATGACCAAGCATTCAGATATATGAGACTATGGGGGTCATTCCTCTTAAAGCCACCACAACATTTAAGTATGAAATAAAAATTAGTGAAAAAAGAGATCATGAGTTTGAAGGAGAGAGAGAGTGGGTAATATGAGACTGGAGGGAGGAATGGAAGGGAATAATTATATCATAGGCTCAAAATTAAATTTAAAAAGACTAGCAGCAGATACACGTCCTGAAGCAACTAGAGAGAAGCAGATACATAAGTACAAAGGGGTAAGTGTGATGTAACTAGAAGAAGAAAAAAAACAAGGACTGGGCTGGGAAGGAGCTTACTACATTCATCAAGAACACAAACCATTTAAAACTCATGTGTTATTTGATTTATAACTTGTAAATATTTGGGAGTCTCTCTCTCTCTCTCTCTCTCTCTCTCTGTGTGTGTGTATGTGTGTGTGTGTGTGTGTGTGTGTGTGTGTGAATATGTGTGTGTGAATATGTGTATGCATGTATGCAGACACACTCAGAGACCAGAGGTTGACAGGTCTCTCACTGAACCTGGAGCTAGAGCAATAGCTCCAGGTTGCAAGCAACCTTCCACGATACACCTCTCTCCACTCCACAGTGCTGAGATTACAAACATGCATCTCTGCATTTGATTTTTTATGTTCTGGAGATATAAACTCAGGTCATTTACCTAGGAAACACTTTAACAGCAAAACATCTCTTCAGCCCCTAACTGATGAATCAGGAAATCAGTACAAGTAAGCGTACATTTAATGTGTTTAAATAATATACTTCGATTCAGGAGGATATATATATATATATTGCTGTCATGAGTCCATGGGAAAAGACCCAAACAAGATACAGAAATTGGACAACATTGTCACGATGTGATACACTTTCTTCTAATTTGGAAGTAAAATCTCTCAAATAACAGTCACTGTGGGTTTATAGTAATCTGTATTATTGCAATTACATATGAGTTTGGAAATAAAAATTTGCAGGGAGACATAAACAAAGCCACAACGCTTTCTGCTATTGACTTGTTATTTAGATGACTGTATGGGGGGGGGGTGGTTCTGCTAAGGGCAAAGAGGTTTTAAACTGTGGAAGGTTTGACAGACGTGAAATAAGGTTATGCCCATTACCTCTTTACTAAAAACAGACTCCCATTTTGTTCTTCCTGGGACATGAAATGGTGAAAGATTATCGCTTACCTTCCACATGCCCAGTGAGTGTTTCCAAGTTTCAGGAGAGGATTACTTCTCCCTAAGAAAACGAGTTCCATTCCATCTTAAATACTTTCTTACCAGTTCAGGGACGGTAATAAAACAACTGAGAGAACTGTTAAAGAAATGGTCCCATGACTCAGGAAGTTGCTGCAAATTCCCCTTGGCCAGAATTCCGTTCTGATAGAAGTTCCAGAACACAAGTGAGTCTAACAAATGCTCATAACACCTTTAAGTAATTGGAAGCTATTACTGCTGCACACAAGCACATTTCTCCTGGCCTATGCACCATGCGTCACAAGGCCATCATTACTACAATCACAACATCTTGTTATGAATCCTCGTCTATATCCATCCTGCAAGGCTTTTGTGGTGCTTCCAGGGTTTATATTTCACACTAAGTTGCCTTTTCTGATAACAGTGTTTCTTGTAAATCACTATAAATCATGCAGTCTACACCTAAAGACTGACTGAGATTCTCTCACAGACACAAACTCTCCCCTCAGGCAGGTTTTCTTTAAGTGATTCTCATCCACAGAAGTCTTGACACAACTACTTTCTTTTCTTTCAGAGGAGCGCGCGCGCGCGCGCGCGCGCGCGCGTGTGTGTGTGTGTGTGTGTGTGTGTGTGTGTGTGTGTGTGGGCGCGCGCATGCGTGTTTGTGCATGTGTTTAATTCTATTCTTGTGAGTCCCTGTTTCTTTTTGTAGTTTCTCTATAGCCATCAGATACATTTTATTAATAGATTTGTTTTCATTGGTTGTGGTTTACATTGAGTAAGATTCTTAACTAAGTATGTAAAGACAATTTCCTGAAAATTTTTCATGGCTGCATGCAGTTACTAACTGACTTGAATCCAGACTGTTGAATCTGCTCTGAGAATCTGCTGTGTCTGTGTGCAGAGGCCTCACCCCCAAACTCATTTCCTGCTGTAGAAAAGTCTTGAAATAGTTGGAGTGAAATAATCCTAAGATACAACAAATTACGTGCTGCTTTCATAGTAGAGCATTAGTTCAGGGGTTGCCAGGAGTTTATTTCTGAGTAATTCTCAGATAGAGCACTTTCCAAAAAAAATGCCATCTAATGTTTCAGCTGAGGAGCGATTTATTTTCAAAAAGATTTCCAGATGTTCACATTCACTTTAAAAAGCCATGTATTTTCAAAGCAAATGACCTTGACTTGAGTTACTTTATCAAGTTACCCCCGTTTGTTTAATGTATTTAAAGAAAAAAAAAATACCCCGTTTGCTTTGCCTCCTGATCTTCTTAGCTCAGGAAATCCCCATCATAAATGCACTTTGAGTCAACATTGCGACGATCTCGCAGAAGCTGTGCGGGAGGCTTGTGCCACATCTGCTTCTGGTCTGTGTAGCTCCAGTGATGGCTGCCACGCTGCTGCTGCTGCTGCTGCTGCTGCTGCTGCTGCTGCTGCGTGAGAACCTTGCCTTTTCCAGCCTCCCACTAACTGAAAGAGAGGAGGAGGCCACAGCGCATGGTGACCTCTGGTATATCATGTACTCCTCTGTGTAAACACGTTCCTCCAAATGTATATTGTATTCAGAACGGGACACCTTTAATTCGTTGAGATGTCAGAAAGAGAATGTATACACACTGCCGACTGGAATTTCAAATTCCGGGTTTTGCTGATACATAAAATGACTTGAAATGATGTGTTACTTCATTGTCTGTATGTTAGATATAAACAAGGAAAATCTAATTTCTCGGCAAAATTAATTTATTTATACAAGAGAAGTATTGAACGTACTACTTCACAGCTGTCTAAACATCAGACTTAAGCTCCTGGAAAAGAAAAAAAAAATTCTCACAAAAATAAAATCGAATAATCTTTCTCTGTTGAAAGCCAGCACTGGTTTAATTATTTGTATTATGAATAATATTGTAATTTATTGGCATAAAGTCCACATTCCTATTAGAATGGAGAACAGTTTCCCAGTTAGTCGTCTTTGTGGTGACCTATAAATGTCTTCTACATGTATCAGAATGCCTTACCTACAATCAGTGTGCATTTCCAGGACTTTTACACTATGGATTCAAAAATGCTTCTGTTTAGATGTTTGCCTGAGATAAGGCTCTAGGCCCTTTGCCCTGATAATTAACAGCAGAGCCTTCTCATTGGCTCCACATGAATTCCAGCCAGCTCTGCTTATTTCTGGACAAGTAATTTCATGTCTCCTCATCAGAGAAGTTAGATTGAATGCATAGTTGTAGTCAGTTAGGGACCAAGAGTAGAGTGCCTAACGCTACAACATGTGGTGTTTTACTATTAACAATGTATTTATTTCTATTATTATTTTCATCAATTATAGGTCACCTTATTTATCATTACGAAAATTGTGAGATTCTGAAGTTTATTTGTTTGAACAAGGTTTAATTATTTGCATAAAAAAACAAAGCCAGTATTTGTACAAGCTAGGTCCTTTAACTTTTTTGTTTTGGTTTGTTGTCTTGTTTGAGATACAATCATCATGCTAATTTCCTTAAGGACATTCTTTTTTGTTTTGTTTATGGGTCATTTCCATGGGAACCCTACTACAGCAGGCGAGGGTTCAAGTTCCACAGGTCAGATAGAAGCCAGGACGGCTGTGACCCTCACTGAGCTCCTAATGGCTGCACTGAATCACCTCCGGGTGCTCGGCTTTAGTCTCTGGGTCACATCACCATAGATAGCTCAGCCATTCCGGTTGCATGTTCATAAATGAACCAGAGGGTGTTGGCTATAAAAACAGAATGCCTTAAAACTCTGCTGCCAGGGACTGTGTAGCTGTGTTTATAAGAAGTAAAATAGTCCTAAACAAGGGAATATCCACTTCCAGCCCTGACACCAAGCAGAAAGCAACTTTTCCTGTCAATGACACTTAAAATAACCAGTTCCTTTTTCCTTTCTGCCTTTGGTTTGGGTCTTGTAGTCCTGTTTTGTAGCAGTTTAGCAGAAGATAAGTTTTCTTGCATCTTTTTGAAGGATCCTAACGTGAGTTTTCTTAGATCAAGTCATCACCTACTTTGTCTTTGGTTTGCTGACCCTTTCTAATGGATCCATGATTAATTTCTGGTTTTGAGTTTTCTTAGGGAAGATACATCAGGACAAGTCTAGATGGGGGGTCATCATTTGTCCTAATATGCCAAGTTACACTTCCTCCGAAACAATAAAGGTACTCCTTTGCACTTGCGGAGAAATCCAGTTTAAAAAAATAAATCGTATGGTCACACTGAGTCAAAGCCATCAGACAGGCTGAGTACAAACTTCTACATAAGCCTCTCTTTCACTCAAGAAAAAAATGAAAGATGCAGGAAGAGGTCATTTCTCACAGGCTCCTTTTATTCGTCCTTTGGTTGGCTTTCCCAGCTGGCAAATGATAAATGTGAAGGGGGATCTGCCAGGTTTCTTTCTGACCTCCTCTCCACTAATCTGTCCTCTCTCCCCCCCCTCTCTCTCCTCTCCTTAAAGATATTTTTTTATACTATATATCCTAGTGATGGTCCCCCTCTCTAGTCTCCTCTCAGATCTTCCTCACCTCTCCAGCCATTCAACTCCAGTTTCTTTCTCTCTTTCTTTAGAAAACAACAGGCCAATAGCAAAACAACCAACCAGAATAAAACAAAGCAAGCAGGCAAACATAGAAAAAAGAAAGCAAAACAAAGAATGCGTGCGCCACACACACACATACACACACACACACACCACACACGCACACGATAACAACACAAAATCAGAAATCATAATAGATAAGCAAAAGGCAAGTAAGGCAAAAAATACTCCTAAAAAAGCATTATGAGGGAAAGCATCTCCAAAAAAATGCCAACCAGTTCATTTTGTGTTGGCCATCTACTGCTGGGCATGGGGCCTCCCCTAAGTGTGGTTTGTATACCCAATGAGACTTCTTTGAAGAAAACTAATTTTTCCTTTGCCAGCAGTTGTCAATTCAAAATAGCTTCTGGATTAGGGATTGGGGTTCATGTCCATTACCACTGTCAGTGTGGGAAGCGTAACTGGCTTGGATTTGTACAGGCCCCGCATATTCTGCCACTATCTCTGTTGCGTTCATATGTGCATCAACTCTGCTGCATCTGGAAACCCTCATTTCCCCTCTCCATTTGATTCTCCATTTCCAGTCTCCGTTGCCTTTCCATGTTCTAGTTCCCCCTTCTTAGCAATGTCTTCCCTCCAAGCCAGTTCCTTACTGTACACTTAATCTTTGTTTTCACGTGGATTGTAACATGCCTATTGAAGGCTAAAGCCCTAACACCCAAATATAAAAGAATACATACTATATCTGTCTTTTAGAGTCTGGCTTACCTCACTTAGGATGATTTTTTTCTAGCGCCACCCATTTACCTATGAATTTCATGATTTTTTTTTTTAAATGCTAAGAATGCTCTGCTGTGTAAATTTATTACGTTTTCATTGTGTGTCTGTTTACAGACATCTAGGCTGTTTCTAATTTCTGACTATTATGAACTGAGAAGCAATAAGCATGGAAGAGTAATTGTCTGTATAGTAAGATGTAGAACCCTTTGGGTATATTCCCAAGGGGGGGGGGAATCACCTGTATCTTGAGGTAGATCTATTTTCAGCTTCCTGAGGATCCGCCACACGGATTTCTATAATGGCCGTTCAAGTTTGCACTCCCACCAGCAAGGGATGAACGTTCCCCATACCCCACATCCTCACAGCATAAGCTGTTACTTGTTTCTTGCTTTTGATCATTCTGACTGGTGTATGGTGAAGTCTCAGGGTCTTTTTGATTTTCATTAAGCCAATGACCTAGGATGTTGAACATTACTTTATTTCTCTGCCATTTATGTTTCCTCATTAGAAAATTCTCTGTTTAGACTTGTACTCCATTAATTGGTGTATTTGTTTTCTTCGTGTCTGGATATTTTGAGTTCTTTATACGCTGTAGATTTTAGACATTTATCAGACTATCAAATGAGTAATTTTTAAAATTCTTTTCCCACTCTGTAGCCTACCAATTTGTCCTTTCTATGCAGAAGCTTCAGTTTTATTACGTTCCATTCATTCATTGCTGTTGGTGTCTGTGCTATTAATTCAAGGCTGGTCTATTTTTTTCTTCTATAGAATTAAGGTGTCATGCTGTTTATTGAGGTCTTTTATCAATTTAGAATTGAGTTTTGTGCAAGAGGGCAATTATGAGTCTACTTTCATTCTTCTGTATGCATCCATCCAGTTTGACCGGCACCATTTGTTAAAGATGCTCTGTTTTCCAGTGTGCATTCTGACATCTTCAGCAAAAAAATCAGGAATCCAAAGATATTCAGACTTATGTCCAGGCCTTTAATTGGATTCCACTGATAAATGTGTCTGGTTTTATGTCAATGCTATGCTTTTATATTATTATTACTACAGCTCTGTAATAAAACTTTAGATCAAGGATGGCTGTACCTCCAGTAGTTCTTTACTATCCAGGATTTGGTTTTGTTTTCGTTTTTGGGGAAACGAAACGTTTGTGTGTGTGTGTGTGTGTGTGTGTGTGTGTGTGTGTGTGTGTGCATACGTGTGTGTGTGTGTTTCCATATGAAGTGATAAACTTTCCTTGCAATTTCTGTGAACAATTGTGTTGGAAGTTTCATCAGGATTGCATAGCATCTGTAGATTGCTTTTGATATGATGGCCATTTTTACTATATTAATCCTACCTGTTAGCATTCTATCTAAACTCCACCTCACAGTTACCTGGCAACAGCCAGGTAGGCCTGATCCACTATAAAAGGGGCTGCTTGTCTCCTCCTCTCTCTCTTGCCCCTCTCTTGCTCTTGTTCTCTTGCTTTTCCCTTCTTGCTCCCCCTCCTTCTCTAGTCCCTTCCCTCCTCTCTCTCCACATGCTCATGGCTGGTCTCTTCTCCTCTACTTCTCTCTCTCTGCCTCTACTACCCTCTTAACTCCCATCCCCATGCCCTGAATAAGCTCTATTCTATTCTATTCTATACTGGTCCCTCAGGGAAGAGGGATGCCTTGGCATGGGCCCACTGAGACATCCCCTTCCCCCATACCTGACTATACATCCATAGAACATATCCTCTGTCTTTATCTTTTATAAACATATCACTACCAATCTATGAGCATTGGAGATCTTCCCATCTTTTTATATCTTCTTCAGTTTTATCAATGTCTTAAAGATTTATTGTGTAAGTCTTTCCCTTCTCGGTTACTTGCTGTTATTTTTTGAGGCTTTTGTGAAAAGTACTATTTCCTTAATTTCTTTCTAACTCTGTCATTTGCATATAGTGTTAATTTTGTATACTGATACTTTATTGAAAGGATTTATCAGCTGTAGAAATATTTAGGTTCATTTATACCTAAAATCATATAATTTACAACTGAAAGTATTTTGACTTCTTCCTTCCTTTTTTTGTGTCCTCTTTATCTTCTTCAGAGTTCTTATAGCTGTAGCTAAGAGAAAGGGTACTATATTAAATGGTATGGAGAGATTGGATATCTTTGTTCCAGATTATAGTAGAAATGCTTTAAATTTGTCTCTATTAAGGTTGATGTTGGCTTTAGACTGGGTGTAACTTGCTTTTATTATTTTGAGTTATGTCCATTGTATCTATAGTCTCTCCAGGACTTCGATCATGAAGGGATATTAGGTTTTCACCAAGGTCTTTTCTGTACTTAAAAAAAGAAAAAATGATTCTGTGATTTTGTTTCATCCTGTTTATGTAATGGATTATGCTTATTAATTTATAGATGTTGAACCATCTCTGAGTCTTTGGGATGAAACTTATTTGATCATGGTGGATAATCATTTTAATGTTCAGTTTTAGTTCAGTTTACAAGTATTTTATTGAGCATTTTTTTATCTATGTCCATAGCTGAAATTGCTCTATAATGCTTTTTTTGGTGAGATTTTATATATCAGGGAAACCTTGCCTCATAAAACAAATTGAGCAATGTTCCTTCTGCTTCTGTTTTATGGAATATTTGCAGAGGATTGGTATTAACTCTTTTTTGAGAGGCTGGTAAAATTGGAGGATAAAACCATCTGGCCCTGGAGGTTTTCTTCTTATTTAGTTGTTTTTGTTTTGTTTGTTTGTTTTTGTTTCCCCCCATTGGGAGGCTTTTAATGACTGCCTTTATTTCAATAGGGGATATAAGTTTGCTTATAATGCTTTGTAATCTTGATTTAATTTGGGAGGTTGTATGTATCAAAAAAATTATTCATTTCTTTACAATTTTCCAATTTGTTGGAGTACAGCTTTTTAATGTCTGTGCTTATGATTCTTTGGATATCCTTGCTGTCTCTGTTCTTATGTCTCCCACTTTGTCTCCAATGTTCTTGATTTGGATTCACTCTTCTCTCTCTCTCTCTCTCTCTCTCTCTCTCTCTCTCTCTCTGTCTGTCTTCTAAGGATAGAGAACTGTTTCTTGGATGCAGGAGAAAGATGGATCCAGTTTTCTAATCCAATCTCATAGTCTGTGTCTTTTTCTTGGGGAATTGTGGCCGTTAATGTTGGCAGTTATCAACGAACAGTGTTTCGTTTGTTCTTGTTATTTTGGTTTTATGGAGTGCATCCCCTTTTTATTTGTTTCTCTGAGGTTATTTATCCCTTATGTTTTCCTGGGTGTGATTAACCTCTTCTGGGCTGGATTTGTATACAGATACTGCTTAAATTTCGTTTTATTGTGGAATGTTTTTATTTCTCATCTATAGTGATCGCTATTGTGATAGTTTTCCTGGGTATAGTTGTCTGGGCCACTATCTGTGATCACTTGAAGTTTGTAGAATGTCTGTCCAAATCCTCACCCTCTAGCTCTTAGAGTCTCCTTGAAAACCCAAGTGTTATTCTAATGGGTTTGCCTTAAAATGCTACTTGCTCTTTCCTCCTTTTACTTGTAAATCTTCTTTCTTTGTTGTGCACATTTAGTGTTTTGATTAGTATGTATTGTGAAGATTTCTTTTATCATCCCATTTGGTGTTCATCATGCTTCTTATTAAAAATATTTTATTTATTTATCTTATTTACATTCCAAACTGCGTTGCCCTCCCAGTGACCCTGCCAAATTCCCTCCTCCTTGCCTCCTCCCCTTCTCCCCTGAGAAGGTGCCCCCCTTGTCCTCTCACCCTGGTGAATCAAGTCTCTGCATCCTCTCCCACTGAGGACTGACAAGGCAGACCTTTGTGCTGGGGGCCTCCATTCAGCCCCTGTGTGTTCTTTGGTTGGTGGCTCAGTCTCTGAGAGCTACCAAGAGTCCAGGTTAGTTGATTCTATTGATCTTCTTGTGGAGTTCCTATCCCCTTCAGGGTCTTCAATACTTTCTACAACTCTTCCATAAGAGTCCCCAAGCTCCATCCAATGTTTGGCTGTGGGTCTCTGCATCTGTTTCAGTCAGTTGCTGGGCAGAGCCTCTCAAAGGACAGTTAAGCTTGACTCCTGTCTACAAGCATAACAGAGTATCATTAATAGTGTTAGGGACTGGTGCTTACCCATGGGATGGGTCTCACATTGGCCCAGTTACAGGTTGGCTGTTCCTTCAGTTTCTGCTCCATTTTTGTCCCTGCATTTCTTTTAGACAAGACAAATTTTGTGGGTAGGTTGGTGTCCTTATCCCTCCACTGGGAGTCCTGACTGACTTCAGGAGGTGGCCTCTTCCAGTTTCACCTTCCCACTGTTAGGGATGTCAGCTAAGGTCACCTGTATTGACTCCTGGGAGCCTTCTCCATCCCAGGTTTCTGGGTCTTCCTAGAGAGTCTGCACCCCACCCCAATCTCCCAACCCCCCACTCCCAACCCCCAGCAGCTGTAGATGTTCATTCATTTTCCTGTTTCTCCCTGTACTTGATTCTGCCTCCACATTCCCCTCCCCCGACCTCTCCCATCTAGTTCCCTCTCTTCCTCTGCCTCCTGTGACTTTTATTTCCCCTTCTAAGTGAGGTTCAAGCATCCTCCTTTGGGCCTTCCTTCTTGTTTAACTTTGCTGGATCTGTGGGGTATATCATGAGTATCCTGTACTTTATGGCTAATATCCACTTATCAGTGAGTACATACCAACAAATAACCCAACTGAAAAATGGCATACAGAGCTAAGCAGAGAATTCACAACAGAGTAATCTCGAATGGCTGAGAAGCACTTATAGAAATGTTCAATGATTTAGTCATCAGGGAAATGCAAATCAAAATGACCCTGAGATTCTACCTCATACCAGTCAGGATGGCTAAGATCAAAAACTCAGGCTACAACAGAGGCTGCCAAAATGTGAAGAAAGAGGAATACTCCTCCATTGTTGGTGGGATTGCAAACTGGTAAAACGACTTTAGAAATCAGTCTGGCAGTCCCTGAGAAAATTAGAAATAGTTCTACCTGAGAACCCAGCTGTACCACTCCTAGGCAAAATGATGCTCCACTACACCACAAGGACATGTGCTCCACTATGTCCATAGCAGCTTTATTCATAGTAACCAGAAACTGAAAGCAACCCAGATATCCATCAACCAAAGAATGGATTCCTAAAATGTGGTTCATTTACTCAATGGAATACTATTCGGCTATTAAAAAACATCATCAATTTTACAGACAAATGGATGGAACTAGAAAATATCATCCTGAGCAAGGTAACCCAGACCCCAAAGGACATGCATGGAATGTTCTTCATGCTCCCTATGCCCAATAGCCATCTTCTTTTTTAGGTTAGTGAGAAAATCTTCTCTGTGATTTTGTTGAAAACATTTTTTGTACCCTAGACGTCAGGTGCTTCTCCTTCCTCTATTCCTATTGTTCATAGATTGGATCTTTCTCCATTTCTCCAATTTCCTGAGTGTTTTATGCTGGGATCTTTCTCTTTCTATCTATCTACCTATCTACCTAACTATCTATCTATCTATCTATCTATCTATCTATCTATCTATGTATCTATTTATCTATCTATCTTTCTTTCTTCTTTTCTTTAAGATTCTTTGACTGGGTGACCATTTACTCTTGTCTTCGCCACCTGAGATCTTCTCTTCTGTCTTTTATATTTTGTTAGTGAGGATCACCTCTGATGTTTTGTTTGTCTTCTTAAATATTTGACCTCCAGTTTTATCTCAGTTCGGATTTTCTCTAGTGAACCTATTTTCGTTGTTAAATTCTACTTTCATGTCATGGATTATTTTCATGCTTTCCTTCCACTGTCTGTGTTTCCACAGACTTCGTTAAGGGTTGTGTTCACATTCTCTCCAAGGTCCTAAATTAAACATACCCACACCAGCTATGTTGAAGTCCTTGTCTCATGCTTCAGCTGTATTGCTGCACTTCTCAGGTACAATTGCTAAAACATTGGTGAATTCTGGTAAAAATATTGTATTCACTATCAATGACAAGATGCACAAGCTGCCTTCCTGGGGTTATCAAAGCATCAGTAAATCCTAGGGAAAGGATACCCTTGAGTCCCATTGTTTGCAAGTTGTATAGGGAACCCAAGGGATAGAGTTTCTGTGAGGGCTCAAGCATGCTGGGATGAGATCTGCAGTGCTGCAGCTGCCTTTGAGTCACTGTTGTCTCTGGAAGCAACCCCATACCTATGTTCTCAGCTCCTTATCGACAATAAGCAGTCATTCCCATCTCCCCAGGAAAAGTCACAACTGTTGAAACTCCAAAAATATATTTGCTGACTGTATTCATCATTGGTACCCGGATTTTTTTCCCTTATCTTCCTTTTCATGACTTTATATCTTTGCGTGGAACTTTAGTAAAGTAATTCATACACTATTAAACTAATACCAAATTCAGATTCCCAACTCAATCTATATCTGGTAGAGTTCCTCTAATTCATTAAAGATTTTCAATTCTGTTTCCAGATGTGAACTGATGTGCTATTTAGCATTGTAAGTAACAGAAATTGACATGGTTCTCATCAAAAAGAGAACTCCTTGTTCAGATCATGTCCTAGAACCCAGGATGAACTCAGCAGGTAAGGCTTGAGATGGAGCACTACGAAGTGGGAGCACCGGAAGTGCTATGGGCTTTGCAGTAAAGGCTGCAGGCCTTTCCACAGAAGTGTTTCCACTAACAGAACCTGGAGCCAGTAATTTCCTTCGTAGGTTGAGGAGTCTTGAGATTATCAGCCCCAAACACACATTCCTAGCAGAAAACAGGAGTGGCTTGTTTGAGTCAATCTGATGACCACTGCATAAGTAAATGGTCACATAAGACATCCTGGACTACTTCCTGTCAGCTACCTCTGTGTGTTGCTATCCAGCTTCAGGCAGAGTCTATTCCATTTCCACAGCGAGCTATATATGCAACAGGTTTTTTGTGGGTTTTTTTTTTCATCAGAATTGTTTCTTGACATATGAAAATTTTATTCTGAATATTCTCTTGGCTTCTTCTCCATACATGTGTGCTTTCTGCCTGAGGAAAGGAAAGGCATAGCTAAGAAGAGGAAAGAAATGTATTCTTTTAGGAGAAGGTAAGGTAGTTATTAGAAGCAAGACTCTTCAAAAAGATGGACATTATGACCATGATGCCCTAATTTTAGAGAAACTGAGGGTGGGAAAGACTGAGAGATGACAAGATCTGCAGCTTTCAGGGAGAGTGATGCTCACGTTGTTCCCTTAACACACCCGAGCAGGGAGACAGACAGTGAGAATATAGAAACATGGAAGGATTTCCTCATACACAGGAGCAACATGAGAATGGCTGAGAGTCATGAATCCTAAATGGACCACTGAGGTGGGGAGGAGGGGTGACTAGGCATTCAACCACCTGCAGCCATCTCTGCTCAGACAGTGGTGGTGGTTCCTGCTGTTCAGTTGTCTTATTTTCTAATTCCTGTTCTTTTAAGAACTTTGAGGCATGATGGAGGTTGAAGCAGCCGACCTTATCTCAGAAACAACAACAAAGTGCGTGTATGTGCATGCACAGGTGTGTACATGTCCTGGCTATCTCATGTGTCCCATATGTCACACAAATTGAGATCAGAGAACAACTTGAGGGGACTCAGTTTTCTGCTTCCATCAGGGGGTTGCTGGGGATTGAATTTAGGTTTATCCCACCAGTGGCAACACTTTTTAAAAGAAAACTGACTTCTCCCAGCAACTGCCAATGGCCAATATTTGGTTAGGGGGTTGAACTTCAAGTTTACCTTTCTGGAGTATGCTGGGATTTAGTCTGACGTGATCTTTCTTTGGCCTCATGCATCCTGTCATAACCGCTGTGGGTTTAAATATGCAGCTGCACTGTTCTGTCTGGAGGGCACTGTTTCCTGTATTCATTCACTGCCTCTGGCTGTTATAATCTCTCCACTTCCTCTTCTGTAATGATTTCTGAGTCTTAGAAACAGGGCTACAGAATAGATGTTCCATTTGGGGATAAGAATTCCACAGGCTCTTAGGATTGGTATTGCTGTTTTCCTTCCTTCCTTCCTTCCTTTCTTCCTTCCTTCCTTCTTCCTCCCTTCCTTTCTATCATCCATCCATCCATTCATCCTTCATCTATCACCTATTTCTGTTTACCTACAACTTTTGCAATTTCATTTTTAACAGCTGAATAATATTCCATGTTGGTATATCTATACTACATTCATTACCATATTATCCATTCATTACCTGATGAATATCTAAGGTGTTTACATTTCCTGGCTGTTATGAAGAGAGGTTGCATGCATTTCTCGTGAACAAAGTGTATTTCAAAAACCCACCCATAGAACTTGAAGTACTAATAGAGCTGTTTTTAATATTTATTGCTGGGTAACATTGCACCATGGGAATATGCTGCAATTGCTTTATGCAAGTGTTGATGGACATTGAAACTGTGTTTGCTTTGGGGTTATTATAAGAAAAATTATGACCAGCCAAGTAAAATCTTTATGTAGATATGGTTTTCTTTTCAGGATCAGATAGTAAATTAGGAACTACCAGTGGGTCTTTTGGTAGCTTATGAATTACTTGATAAGAAAGAGAGAGAGAAAGAGAAAGAGGAGAGAGAGAGAGCCAAATTGCTTTTTAAAATTTATTTATTATTCATTGTATTTGTTTACATTTCAAATGTCTCTCTTTCTGGTCTCCCCTGCATGAACTCCCCCACCCCATCTGCCTCCCTTTGCCTCTAAGAAGGTGCTCCCCCACCCATCCACCCATTCCCACCTCACCCCTCTAGTGTTCCCCTTCTCTGGGGCATCAAGCCTCCACAGATCCAAGCTCCTCCCCTCCCCTTGGTGCCAGATGAGGCAGTCCTCTGCTACATATGTAGTAGGAACCATGGACCAACTCATGTATAACCTTCAGTTGGTGGTTTAGTCCCTGGGAGCTCTGAGGGGGGTCCTGTTAGTTGATACTGTTGTTCTTCCTATGGGGTTGCATTCCCCTTCAGCTCCTTTAGCGCTGCTCTTAACTCTTCAATTGGGGTCCCTGGGCTTAGTTCAATGGTGGCTTGTCCCGCGCTACGGTCTCGCCAGCAAGAACGACGCGGCACACATAGGATCCTTCTGCAGTAAAAGCTTTAATGCATCTTGAAAGGGAGAGCATAAGCTTGCCACGAGTGGAGACTCAGAACAATAGAATACCCGCCCTTTATATGGGTCACAGCGCTTGCCTGGGACATGGAGCTTCCCCATTGGCTCCCGCACACCAGGCCAGATGCCGCCACGAGAGAGGCTGAGATTCTGAAGTGGAAAATTACCAGGTGCATGCGCACTAGCCTGTTTACAACTTGTCCTCGGCCAGATGTAGGCGCCATCTTGTAATGACGGATGTGGGTGCTCAGGCGGCTCCCAACATCTCCCCCTTTTTATTTCTGTAAGCAAAGTAGGACACTCTTAAGAGGGTGGAGACAGAGGTCAAATCCCCTGACCAAAAGGTTGGGCCTTGTACAGGAGAAGACCCCTAAGCTCATGCGCGCCCGAGGTTTTCCTGACCCGCCCAGTGCCGTTTTTTCAAAGGTCCAATCTCTCTGTGCAGGGGTCGGTGCCGTAGCATTGGCTCTGGCTTGAGCTTGTGTAGCTTCATGCCATAAAGCCTTCCACTCCATATATTGGCCCATTGTAGGGAGCGCAGCCTTGGCCAGCATCTGCCAATCGGCGGGAGTCATGGACGCCCCGGCAAATCTCTCTAACATTACTATAGTAAAATTAGCATTTACCCCATACTTTTGGACCGCTTCAGCCAGGTCTTTAATTTGGCTGTACTCTACTTTGTCTTTAATCTCTCCCTCATCTTTCGACTTACCAGGAGGTCCGTTTCCATTGCTAAGATTTTGGGTACCCCTCCTCTCACTCCATCCGGTTTCTGACATGGTGTCCTGGACCCTATCAGGGGTGATTTGCCCCTCCCTTACAGCATCTACACAGGCCCTACCTTGTTCACCGCAATACAAAGACAGTAAAACCAAAATGAGGGCACTTAACACAATTAGCAAAACTTCAAATCCCAAATCAAGATCCAGGGTCAACATGCCTATCCGAACCTACCTCCCTGCAGTTCTGAATCCTCCCTGTTTCCAGGGGGTCTCCAAAGGTGCTTGATGATGACAAAGTTTCCCGGGTTTCGGCACCAGATATCCCGCGCTATGGTCTCGCCAGCAAGAACGACGCGGCACACATAGGATCCTTCTGCAGTAAAGCTTTAATGCCTCTTGAGAGGGAGAGCATAAGCTTGCCACGAGTGGAGACCCAGAACAATAGAACACTCGCCCTTTATATGGGTCACAGCGCTTGCCTGGGACATGGAGCTTCCCCATTGGCTCCCGCACACCAGGCCAGATGCCGCCACGAGAGAGGCTGAGACTCTGAGGTGGAAAATTACCAGGTGCATGCGCACTAGCCTGTTTACAACTTGTCCTCGGCCGAATGTAGGCGCCATCTTGTAATGGTGGATGTGGGTGCTCAGGCGGCTCCCAACAGTGGCTGTGAGTATTTGCATCTGTATTGGTAAGGTGCTAGTAGAACCTGTCAGGGAATAACCATACCAGGCTCCTGTCTGCAAGCACATCTTGGCATCAGCAATAGTGTTGGGGTTTGGTGCCTGAGGATGGAATGGATCACATGGTGGGGCAGCCTCTGGATGTCTGAATGGCCTTTCCTTCAGCCTCTGCTCCATTTTTGTCCCTGTGTTTCCTCTAGACACAGGTGATGGTGACATTTGATGGGTGAGTGGCCAATCAAATGTCTGTAGTACTTCACATTACCAACAGCCACCTACAGGATCCTCCATGTTTCATAGTTTCGTTATTTGATATTGTCGCTAACAAATTGGTCATCATAGTAGTTAATGATTTTAATTCTCATTTATCTAATGATGATTGATATTGAGCATGTTTGGTATATTCATGGTTACAGTATTTTGCCCCATTTTGGGGCCATATTTGCATTGCTAGGTTGTAAGAGTACTTTGAATACTCTCAGTGCATATTCTTTATCAAACATCTTCTGCAACTTTGTAGTTCATAGTCTTCAGGGTGCTTCTATAGAAAACCACTGTTTCTATCAAGTAGCCAACTCCGCAAAGTTTAAAGTAAAAGAAAATACATAGTGACATTCTATTTTTAAAATGGTATTTGTACACATGTTCTTTATTCTTAGTTCTTGAAAAACAAAACAAACATCAACAAAAATAAAAACAAAGACAAGCACAGTTAGTCCATTACTAAAATCAAAGGCACAATTGAATTTTAAAATTTGCAAGAAGTTATAATTTGTTAAGACTCAGTCATAATCTAAACAATGAACTCACAATTTTCCTGATATAACATGAAGTGTGTTTATACAATGCTGGTTAAGAAACATTATAAACACCTTTTTTAGTGGCATAAAATATTCCTTTAAAGTAAACCATAAAATCTTTGTTAAAATAAGCTTGTTTTGGTTGAACAAATTGAAACTCTGAAGATATAGCATGTCAAAGCATGAATCAGCACAGCTTTCTTCATGGTAAAAACTTCCTGCTGTCAAGTGATTCTCAGGGTAAGCAGGACAAGACTCTGACTCTTTCTCTTCAGGCCCTTGCTTGTGTGTCCAGATTACCTGGATTGCTCCAAGAAGCACCTCATCCTGCCAAGTGCCTTCAGTTTCTATCCCATTCCAACTCTGTTGTAAACAGAAGCACCCACAGCAAGTCCCTCTCAAAGTTGCAAGCACTTACTCTGCTTTATTAATGTCAGCCCAACCATGCACCAGAAGCATTTTTCAAATTCCAAGCCCCTGTGCTTGGGTTTCCTGTCTTTCTACACATCCATTATCAGTTCTAAATTTTCTGTAACAGCACTCTGGGATAGCTGTTTGTTCAGTGTCCAGGCAAAAACACAAAGTTTATTCCCTATATGGCTCTGAAGAACAGATTTAGGTTAACTCAAATCCCATGTTTTGACACGGTAACAGTTTGAGGCAGTTTTATAGTAACAGAACAAAGGAGAAGTCATGAGTCAAATAACTTTCAAAGACATGGGTGGAAACGCTAAATAGGTAATTAAGGCAAAGCCAGAAAAATTCTGTTGTTGGTTTCTAGTGGTATCCTTAGGCTTTTTGGTTGGTAAAAGTTTTGTTAAGCTAATAATTTCCAAAAGGGTTTTATCTGTAGTCACAGGATGTTAGGTCAGACACAGAGGTGGGCAAGGAATAGATATTTAGGGGACTAAAGATAAGCCAAAGTAAATTGCAATCAGGTTCTAGACTTGCTGTGGGAAGCCGCCCGAGTCGCACCCACATTCGCCATTAGAAGATGGCGCCTACATCCGGCCGAGAACAAGTTGTAAACAGGCTAGTGCGCATGCACCTGGTAATTTTCCACCTCAGAGTCTCAGCCTCTCTCGTGGCGTCATCTGGCCTGATGTGCGGGAGCTGATGGGGAAGCTCCGCGTCCCAGGCAAGCGCTGTGACCTATATAAGGGACTGGTGTTCTATTGTTCGGGGTCTCCACTCGTGGCAAGCTTATGCTCTCCCTCTCAAGATGCATTAAAGCTTTACTGCAGAAGGATCCTATGTGTGCTGCGTCGTTCTTGCTGGCGAGACGGTAGCGCGGGACATCTGGTGCCGAAACCCGGGAAACTTTGTCATCATCAAGCACCTTTGGAGACCCCCTGGAAACAGGGAGGATTCAGAACTGCAGGGAGGTAGGTTCGGAAAGCCATGTTGACCCTGGGTCTTGATTTGGGATTGCCCCCTTTTTGGTCTAACACTGTTGAAGTCTTGCTAATTGTGTTAAGTGCCCTCATTTTGGTTTTACTGTCTTTGTATTGCTTCGAACAAGGTGAGGCCTGTGTAGATGCTGTAAGGGAGGGGCAAATCACCCCTGAAAGGGTCCAGGACACCATGTCAGAATCCGAACGGAGTGAGAGGATGGGTACCCAAAATCTTAGCAAAGGAAAAGGATCTCCTGGTAAGTCTAAGGACGAGGGAGAGATTGAAGACAAAGTTTTCGAGGTAGATGGTGGAGGGCGAGTTCATGCCCCTGTAGAGTACAGCCAAATTAAAGACCTGGCTGAAGCGGTCCGAAAGTATGGGGTAAATGCTAATTTTACTATAGTAATGTTAGAGAGATTTGCCAGGGCGTCCATGACTCCCGCCGATTGGCAGATGCTGGCCAAGGCTGTGCTCCCTACAATGGGCCAATATATGGAGTGGAAGGCTTTATGGCATGAAGCTGCACAAGCTCAAGCCAGAGCCAATGCTACGGCACCGACCCCTGGACAGAGAGATTGGACCTTTGATATGTTAACTGGCCAAGGTCCTTTTGCGGCGGATTAGACAGTATTCAGGTAGAAAAGAGACTTTGGTATCTCTGCCATTATCATAGGCATGGTGGCAGCGGCTGCGGTTACAGGGGCCGTCACTGCATCGGCCCTTGCGCTCTCTGGAACGATGCAGACCGCCAATACCATTAATGAGTTGTCTGCAGCTGCCACCTTAGCTCTAGACAGACAGGTATCCGCCAATACTCAAGTCCAGGGGGACCTAATGCTGGTTAACCAGCACATTGATCTTATTCAAGAACAACTGGATGTCCTTTGGCAGCTAGCCCAATTGGGCTGTGAACAAAAGTTGCCAGGACTCTGTGTTACTTCCATACAATATGATAGATTTACAAAAGCAGCTAACCTGTCTAAAAGTCTTTCACAGTATATGTTACAGAATTGGACCCTTAAATTTGATGAAACCCTGCGGGAACTGCGGACAGCAATTATTCAGATCAACTCCACCCGTCTTGACCTGTCCTTGACCGAGGGCCTCTCTTCATGGATTTCCTCGGCAATTTCTTATTTCAAGGAATGGGTGGGAGTAGGATTGTTTGGAGCAGCGCTCTGCTGTGGGTTGGTGTTGCTCCTATGGCTCATCTGCAAACTCAGGGCCCAGACTAAAAGAGACAAGGTGGTCATTGCGCAGGCGCTTGTTGCCTTAGAACAAGGAGCCTCGGCCGGTGTTTGGCTAATAGCAGTAGGTCGCCAGCCAGACAGTTCTTGCACACCCGCGAGTCTAGTCTCATTGCACTGGGTAGAGTGTTTGGTCTGAGCAGCTCTTGAGGGATGTCGAGCAAAGCATCGCACAAGGCAGTCATCATTGTGGGCCACCTTGGGAGATATGTCATCTACATGAGGGTTGAGTGCCCTAGTTTCCCTCCCTCTAAAAAACGGCACTGGGCGGGTCAGGAAGACCTCGGGCGCGCATGAGCTTAGGGGTCATCTCCTGTACAAGGCCCAACCTTTTGGTCAGGGGATTTGACCTCTGTCTCCGCCCTCTTAAGAGTGTCCTACTTTGCTTACAGAAATAAAAAGGGGGAGATGTGGGAAGCCGCCCGAGTCGCACCCACATTCGCCATTACAAGATGGCGCCTACATCTGGCCGAGGACAAGTTGTAAACAGGCTAGTGTGCATGTACCTGGTAATTTTCCACCTCAGAGTCTCAGCCTCTCTCGTGGCGTCATTTGGCCTGATGTGCGGGAGCTGATGGGGAAGCTCCGCGTCCCAGGCAAGCGCTGTGACCTATATAAGGGACTGGTGTTCTATTGTTCTGGGTCTCCACTCGTGGCAAGCTTATGCTCTCCCTCTCAAGACGCATTAAAGCTTTACTGCAGAAGGATCCTATGTGTGCTGCGTCGTTCTTGCTGGCGAGACGGTAGCGCGGGACAACTTGCAACATTCCAACCTCTTCTCACTCCTTGAAATCAGATAATCAGCCTTGCAGAAGGCTCACTTGAAGGTGTGATCTCCCTGGAAACTTGAGTTTAGTCCAAGCATCACATTTTGTGCATGTAGGGATCACCTACTAAATATTATTAATGTCCCATGTAGCCAGGAAAGGCTGGATCATAGGATGTGATGTAGAAAAGACTGAGTAATAGACAGTCTTCAGGAGAGAGTAAGAGCTGATAAATCCGTCAAGGAAAACATCCAGGTTATATCATTGTATATATTAGTAGCATGACCTGGAAATTGTTTTTAATCCTTTGTGTTTAATATGTTTTGTAACCTATATCAAGAGTAATATTCTAAAATTAAAATGGTCAAGAACACTGCCTTAACAAAGAGAAGGAAGCAGGTGTGAGAAGCAAATCATTTAAAGAACTAAAGCTTACACATTTGTAAAGCTAGATGGATGGTGTTTCCTGATGGGCACAGTTTACAGTTATTTAGAGTGTACACTTCTTTGGATCGTTTTCTTTATATTTTGTGAGTATAAACACATTTATAATTTTTTAAAATTTCAGTTTCTCTTTTGGCCAACTTAATCTCAGAATTTTAACTGTATATGAAGTGGCCAACTTTCACTTTTAGGAAAGATGAGTTTTTAACATTTAAATAAGCACAGCTTTTCTCTGTGGATGCTAATTTGGCCATATTTTGTTTGGGAAGGTAAATGGAAAGATACACTAGATATTTCCTTGAATTTTCTTTTTAACAAGATTGTCCTTTTTATGTACCAAAGCTTAATAACAGTAAGAGAAACCAGAGATCAGACCAGTTAGAAATCAGAATTTTAGAGTATTGTCAGCATAACCTAATTTGATTTTATACTAATAATTAGAAATATAAATAAAATTCTAATAGGAATCACTCTAGCACTGTATATTTCTTTTATTACCAAAATACAAATTTGTTTAATTAATTTTTAAAAGTCCCTGAATACTTACACCATAAGACACATTAAATACTCGTTTACCAAGAAACACCAGTACTTAAGACAGCAAATATCATGAATGTTGACATCATTGAGAATGGTGTCTCCTTTTCTATACATAATTTAAATTTAAAAAGCTAACACAAATCTTTGCATACCTCTAACTACAGTAAATAGAGTTAAAGTTCCTTCGCTAAATATCTGAGCATGTTATTAGGGGCTTTTACATGATTTAATTTCCTGTAGTAGTGTTGGTCCCCATTTTGACTCTGGTTAGGGCTTTGAGAACAAACCCAAGCCAGGCTCTAGTTCTGAGATCTGTCTCAGTCACTTCCAGATAGGGGTGACTCAGCAAGACCTGTTTGACCCTCCCTCTGCCCTGCCGTTGCTGATGTGTAACTTTGCTATTGGCCTTGTCAGTTACTCCTTCTCCTTCCCCACCTCCTACATCATCTCTTCCCATACCTAAGTGCCCACTCCCTTTGCCTTCTCTATATAAATGAGGGGCTGATACAATAAAGTTGAGATCCTGTTTCAACAAGACTCCCAGCCTGGTGTGTTTCTTTTGGGCTGCCAACACCCGCCATCCTGCTCAGCCCTGGACACACCCAACTGGACCTGGTTCTCTCCTCTCGCCTGGACCTGCCGGCAAGGAGCACGTAACCTGGAAGGGAGAGGCTGATTAAGCCCCTACTATCTCATCCTTAAAGACCAATCAGTTTAAGTTACACTGTTTTGCAATCACATTGTGTCTAATGGCTGCTTCTCTAAAAACTGTATAAAAAACTGTAAAAAGCTCAATGAACAGGCTGTGCGTGCTTGTTCTTCGCCTCTTTGGTGTGTAGGGCAACCCTTGCATACTGGATCAATACATTCCTCTTGCATTTTGCATCGATACTTGACTCCACGGTGTTGAGGGGGAGGTCTCCAGTAAGTTAAGGCTCCCCAGAGTCTTACATCTGATGGGAAAGAGAAGAAAAAAGGGAACCACTTAAGCAGTAAACAAAAGTAGAGGAAACACAAAGGGGTTTTTGTAGATGCTACTTATCTAAATAAAACACAGTCTCATCTCCACCTAAATAAATAATTTTCAAATCCTCAAAAAAAAAAAAAAGAGAGAGAGAGAGAGATTTAAAATATATGAGGGGAAAACAGACTAGGAGAGACTCATTGTTTCCTGTTGGCATTCCTTCTAGAATTCACCCAACAGCTACCTAGCTATGGCCAGGTAGGCGTGGCTTGCTATAAAAGGGACTGTGGCCCTCTCTCTCTCACTCTCCGACTCTCTTCTCTATCTGAACTGTTTCTCCCTCTCTCCCCTTTACTTTTTCCTCTCTTTCTCCACGTGTTCTGATCGGCCCCTTCTCTTTCTCTCTCTGTCCTCTGCCCCTCTCTTTCTCTGCCTCTACTCCCTTCTCAACTCCTCTTCCCATGTCCCCAAATAAACTCTATTCTACTTGGGGCTTAGGGGAGGGCATCCTGGACCCCGCTGAAGCACCCTCTCCCACAGCACCATATGGCGCTCTACAAAACATAAACCTGGTTTTATAAAACACATCCGTTTCTATAGAACAACTGTTAAAAGATTACAACACATGGAAATAAGACAAACACAATTGCAATAAAGTGAGTTAAAATCAAGAAAGATAAAATGTTGTTTTTATAAATTTAACTCTGTGCATATATGAAAGAAACAGAATAGAAAAATACTCTCAAAATTATCCTTAGGGATAAAGATTTTAAAAGCTTCCTTCACTTTAAGGCACATTTAATGCGTGAGATTTTAACAATACTATTACATAACATTTACAATTAGAAAAGCTTTAATGCTATATTTAGCAACATAGGAAACATTTCCCACTTTCAGCAGATTTTTGTTTGTTTGTGGGAATCAAGCTGAAGGAAGACCATTATAAGCAGCTGCCCTCTTCAATGGATCAGGACTCCAGCTCCTTTGCCTGGGGTTTAGCACCGGGCTTGGATGTAACCTGAGCACAGACTAGAACATGGCTGCTTCGTGTGGGTAAGGAAGGCCCTGTTGCTGCTATGAGATCTATAAATAGGGTCACCCAGGCGTGTAGTGACGCTGAGTGACTTGGCCATAGTAACCAAGTGAGTCAGCAGGAGGCCAGGCTCCGGTCAGAATGCACTCATCCGGAGCAGCTCTGGGAGCTGCAACAGCTGGTGTAGAGAGCTAGAGGAAGACCTTTTATTAAGCCCTGTGAGGAATGCAAGGCACGTGGTGTGTTTGAGTAACCAAGCTTGCCAGATCTCCTTTCAAGTGCAGAGCCCAGGGTGATGGAGCCAAAGGAGAGCAGAGTGTTACTGATACTTTGTGAGTGGGGTTTTCTTAGTCTGAGTAAGTAAGGCACGCCTTTCCTCTTCCAAACATAGATGATGCTGCAGGTTGGTGGTCAGACCACCTGGCCCTGCTGCTGCTAAACTTTCATTAACCCTTCTGTAGCCCGTTTTTAAGTCCTTCCTTTGCAGCTTTATATCAGTCTACATTTAGTCAGCAAGGGCAGCAGTAATGCTTTTCTACTGGCCCCTGGCATGGCCAGGTTGGCTGGGCCCTGACGGTGCTTAAGCCCGAGTAGCTGAGGTCTACATTTGTCCCTCATCTCTACTCTGAATTCATGGAGATTTCTGTGCGAAGAGTGCGGACAAGTTGACACTGGGGGTGTTTCTCAGGAATGTTTTAGAATTCCATTTGAATACCTGTTCTCTAGTGTCATTTGTTGTAGCTGAAGCAGCCAAATTACTGGGCTGTTCACTGACCATGCCAGACTCTGACTGCTGGTCAGCTAGCAACCCGGAATATACAGAAGAGAAAGGCTTTGGGGACCAGTGGGATCTCTGTGTGTGTGTGTGAGAGAGAGGGGGGGGGGGGACTCATCTTCAGAGAGGCTATGGATGTGGGTAGCTAAGCTTCAGAATATTTCAAAGCGCCCTGGGATGCGAACATTCTGAAGCTGAGAAGCTGGTGTGGACCATAACATGTCACCTTTGCCAAGATGGCCTCTGATACTGTTGTGTTTTATAAAAAGAAAGAGGATATTTTTGATAGAGCCAGGTATGGTGAGGTAAGAGGGATGCCTTGGCAGGCCACAGCAGGTATAGAGTAGAAGAGAGCTTTTTTAGGGCATGGGAAGGGGAGTTGACAAGGGAGTAAGGGGAGGGCATGGGGAGAGAGGAGGAGAGGCTGGCCAGTAACAGGTGAGGAGAGAGGGGGGAAGAGGAAGGAGAGGCAGGGAGAACTCGGTCAGGGACAGAAAGAGTCAGAGAGAATTAGTGAGTAAGACTGCAAAGGATGGAGCAAACAGCCCCTTTTATAGTAAGCCAGGCCTACCTGGCTGTTGCCAGGTAACTGCTGGGCGGAGCCTAGAAGGAATGCTAACAGATACTGTACTTATGCTGAATCTTGCTGCATGCCTGTCCTCCTGGGCAGCAAATACTGGGAGCTCAAGCGTCATAGGAGCCATGTGGATCTGTTCATTTCCTTTTTGCTTTAAACGCTGCCTTTTAAATTTGCTGTGTAAAAACTGATAGTTGCGTACTCAGTGGTACTTTGTGCTGTGTTTTAGGTTGTGTTCGATGTATGTTTCTTCAAATGCCTACCATTTCTTCTGAGGAAGCTAAAAGAAGCCGGTTTCTGGAGATATCAGGGAAAGAAGATTGTAACTGAGGGTTGTTTGGACAAAGAGGTTTTGCTGGGTAGGCTGTTGGGAAAAGAACTGAGTAAGATTCACCGGCTCTGTTGTCCTCTCTCTGTCTCTAGCACCCAGTGGCAGAACCTGACAAGGATCAACTATCAAACTAAGTAGGCAGTTACATACATATGTAAACACACGCACACACACCTGACAAAAATCAGACTATAGAGAAGAATGTAAAGCTAAGAACAATACTTACTAGCACATGGTTTTACCCCCGACTTGTCTCTATCAATATCCTTCTGCTATGTCAGAACCCAAATTTGGCCATAGTCCCCAGCCATATTTGTTTTCACGACCAATCTTTGAATGAAATTCAAGCCCCACAAACCTTCCACATACCTAGTGCTCCTTGTCTCAATGTGTACCCCATCTAAGGGATTTCTTCTCTTCATATTCATAACACTGCTGGCCAATGACCATATACCACTTATGTTCTTCATTGTTGTGACCAAATGTCAGAGAAGAAGCAATACAGCGGTCTATTGTGATAGAGAATTAATCGTAGTGAGCAGTATGTTTGGTAAATCAGAAAGCATAAAAGGGGGTGGAGAGCAATTAGTTAGCTGGTTTTCTTTTTATTCCCTTTCTTATTCAGTTTAGGGCCCAGCAGCTAGGGCTGGCACTTGAAAAATCACTGTCTTCCTCCAGCCAAGATATGCTACACTGTAAGTAGATGACATTTCCAAGAATCCTACCTAGTGACTGTGGGGCCCTTCTAACTTCCTTTTACAAAATAACTCTGGAGCAAACTGGGTAGGAAACACATGTATTATTCTTGTTCCCCTCACTACAGTTGGAGTGTGTATGACTAGAATTGTGAGGGTCTTTGTATAATTCCATGCATGTCTTTATAGTTCTCTGCCTGTAGCCTGGGTACTGAGAGTCTCAAGGAACATCTTGATTCATGATGTTAGTCCTCAATTGTTCTTCTGTGTTTAGCTCAGTCTCTTACTTGTCAATTTATTGTATAGAACTGAGTATTCGATCCTACCCTTAAGCTGTGATGTCTCAGCATTTATCTCAGCCTTTAGCTTTTGGTCTTATTTCTAATCTCCTGATTATGGACTATTCTTTCTGATACATCCAAGTTTTTATAATTATCTCTTCCTAGGTAAATTGAAAATTAGCGTACTATTCACAGAAAAAAAAAACATTAATAATCAGCTAGTATAGGTATGACATTTCATCTTTACAACAATTAAAGATTGCAATACAATTATTATATTAAATAAAAATTTAATTATCATGTCACTGCCAATTCTCCCCCCTCTTCCCAGATCCACCCTCCCTTTCTGCACTTTGTATGCTCTATTTTAAGAAACTTCCCATTTGGGCTGCCGGTATACTCATGGATGTAGGACCATCCACTGGAATGTGGAAATCTACAGGGCCACACCCTCAACTGACTGTCCCTTCTCTAGAAGATATCATCTGTCAATAGCTCCTCAGTTAGGGCTGGAAGTTCATGAGCCTTTTAATGCTCCATGTCAGAATGTTGACTGGCTCCATCTTAGTCAGATCTCATAGGCAGCACAACTGTTGTGGGTTCATGAATGCAACCTTCTTGTCAGGTCCAGAAGATTCTGTTTCATTGCCACCTTCCCTGATATTTAGCTCTTACTCTTTTTCCATCCCTTACACATGTAATTATTTTCAGAGAGAAAAACAAAAACCTACAAAGCATTTATATACCTTATGATAAGAAAATGATTCAATAAGCCACTGGTTTCCTGTGATAGAACTTAATGATAACATAGATTGATGAGCACTTAAAAAAACTGGCAATATATTTTGATATGAAAATAAAGTACATAATAGCTTACATATTAAATTACTTAAATGATTTCAAGTGTGCCAAACAATGAAGACAATTGACGATGACTAGCAGGAGATATTGAGCCTTAGTCTTTTAAAAGTTTTCTTCTTACCTTTTTTATTTTTATGTATTTGCTTCACAGATCACAATAAGTCTGTAACACTGTAAAAACTTAAGAATTACATTTAAGAACTGTGTTACTATCCGGCACTGATAGAGAGGGAAAATATAAACAATATAAATACCCAGTAAGGCCCATGTGCTAATAATGCACATGCTAATAATACTGTTAACTAGGTTTTAAGTACAATCTTGAAGGTAAAATATAAAATAAAAATTATAATAGGGTCTTTACATTATGGCTAGTATATGAGGAGCAAGAACAAGTGTCTTTGAGAGGATGCGGTTGACTTGGATGTTTGCCACAAAGTGTTGCACGGTGAACAAGCAGGAGAAAAGTGACCTTGGTTTACAGCCTGTGGTATGAGTGTGGGAACAGAGTAACCTTGGCAATATTGAGAAATTTTTCTCTCCCTCCTGTTTCTCTTCCTGAGAAGGCCATGTAGCAGTGTGGCAGAGAGATGCTAATCATGCTACGTGTAAGAGAGGGACATCTGCTAGCCATCTATTTGGTATGAAAAATGTTTGTACTTCTGAGGGAAATGCACCCTGATGGCAGAATAAAAGAGACAACTATTTAGTAATATTATACTGTACTACCTATTCACAGTGGAAATGGACCCTTGACCCTGTGTAAAAAGTTCTCTCTGTCTCTATCTCTCTCTGCCCTTCTCCTTCTGTCCCCAGCACTCACACAGAGGAAAGTTCTTCACTTAGAACTGAGAGAAGTGGCCTGACCCAAGGCCCTATACCTTCACACACTCCTGTCTCAGGCCCTGGAATGGATAGTCACACAGTACAGGTGCATTACTGTGACTGGCAGCTCAGGGCTCATACTGGCCTGGAGAAAGAACCTGCATTGGATACTGTACTAGATAGAATCCAAGAAACATTCATGGCAACCTGTCAATAACCATCACAGTATGGGATTTTACAATGAGAACAAGCAATGGAACATTTTGAATTTATTTCTGTGGAAACAAGCCCTGTCAATGGAGCCTTGAATTAGAAATCTTGTGCAACTGTTCTCAGCACATGATGGATGGTTATTTTCTAACAACATGTGGGCCAGAACTCTCAGAGTTATGAAGTTTGGCTTGATTCTCTTTGCATTTTTATAGTTCTTAGTATTCAAGCCAGTCATGTATTAGGGGATGTGTAACAAATCTCTCTATTTGAAAAACAGAATAGCATATGCTTCTTAAGAAACTGAGACTAAGCTCATATGTTTTTACTGCTGAAGACTGTGCCATTCAGAAGAACATTTCAACACAATCTTCCCTTCACATGGCAGGGCCAAAATGAACTGGAAGCTTCCAACAATAAAGTAAATGGTCAGGGTCAAGAAATGTTGCATGAGTTGGAACAAGGGTTCTAAGTAAGCATCATCCTGAGAGACACATTATGTTCTTACACTGAACAAGAGACTTGAACTTAAGCAGTGTTGAGCGTCCATCATAAGACTTCAATTTGCAAGTTACCTTTGTGATGCCTATTTCACTGCAATATTCTTAATTGAATCTGCCATCCCAAAGGATCTCTTCCCTACTCTGCACTGTAATAATTTAAAATACAAGAAGCCACCGTCAAATACCCTGGGTATCCAAGTATATACCTTTGTCTTAGTTAGGGTCTGACTGCTGTGAACAGACACCATGACTAAGGCTGCTCTTATAAAGATAATATTTAATTGGGGCTGGCTTACAGGTTCAGAAGTTCAGTCTATTTATCAACGCAAGAGCATGGCAGCATCCAGACAGGCAGGGTGCAGGAGGAGCTGAGAGTTCTACATATTCATCTGAAAGCTGCTAGTAGAATACTGACTTCCAGGCAGCTAGGATGAGGGTCTTAAGACCATGCCCACAGTGACACACCTACTCCAACAAGGCCACACCTCCTAATAGTGCTGCTTCCTGGGCCAAGCATATTCAAACCACCACATTCCACTCCCTGGCCTCCATAGGCTTGTGCAAATACATGAGTCTATGGGGGCCATATCTAGCCATAGCACATTTAGTTCAACTTCCAAAGTCCCCATAGTCTATAGCAGTCTCAACAATGTTAAAAAGTTCAAAGTATCTTCTGAGATTCATCCAATCACTTAACTGTAATCTCCAAAGCAAGACAGAAAACCATCTAGGCAAACTCCAAACTCTGCATCTCCATGTCTGATGTCACAGAGGTCTTCAGATCCCCAACTCTTTTTCCATCTTTGTTGACTGCAACAAACTTCTTTTCTTGGGCTGCTTCCACTCCCTGATAGTAGCATTCCTCAGCAGATATCCCAGGGCTCTGGCATCTCAAAAATCTTGGGGTTTCCAAGGCAACCTCAATATTACAGCTTCTGATTTAAATTCTGGGCTCCACACATCATCTTCTGGAATCCTCTAAAGGGCAGGCATCACTTCTACAGCTCTGCCCTCTGTAGTATTATAAGCTCAGGTTGATCCACTCCACTGCTGCTGCTGTCCTTGGAGATCATCCCATGGTCCTGGCATCTCCAATACACTGGGGTCTTCTGTTGCAACTAGGCTTCACCAATAGCCTTTCACAGGTTCTTTTCATGCTGTCAAGCTTCATATCCTTTGCATGACCCCTTCAGTCCTAATCCATCAACTACAACTGAGGCTTCACCTTCACCAATGGCCTTCTATGGCCTCTTACAGTACCAAACCTCAGCTACTCTCCTTGACCCCTTCATGCCTTCAAAACTAGTGACACCTGGGTGACTCTTACTAAGTATAGCTTCTGCAGGAGCTTGACTATCTCTGGGACACAGCTTCTTTGTGCTCTCAGAAAACACCTCCCAGAAGATTTCACCTTAGTGATGCTGCTCTCTTCTTAATCACCACTAATTTCTTAGCTCCAGCTAGCCAGCATCAATTTTCCCTTCTGGTTTTGACTCTAAAGCCAGAGCTACATGGCCAAAGCTGCCAAATTCTGCTGCTTGCAGGCATTGGAACATGGCACCTTTGTTCTCTTATATTATCAGTAGCTTTTTGTTTTTCAACTCCTTCATTGACTAAGCTTGACTGTCCTGGATCTTACTCTGTAGACTGACCTAAAACTCATCTGACTTGCCTCCTGGGATTAAAGGTATGTACTGCCATGTCTGGACTTAAGCTCTTCTTCCCCTAGAACTTGCTCAGTCCCAGACTGGCCTTGAGCTCAGAGATCTGCTTGGCTTTATCTCCTGGGATTAAAAGTGTGTACCACCACACCTACATCTACACTTAGCTGGGTAGGATCTTACCTCAAAGTCCTACTCTGCTGTCTCCTAGAACACAGGCTTCCACTGCATTTCATTTCATGGTACCCCTTTAATACTCAAACCATAGATTTTATCCTTTTCATTTCTAAGCTTGCTACACCTGTTCAAATTGCTCTTCATGAGACTTAACCAGAGAACAAAGTCTATGATGGGCATTTCTGAGACTTCCTTTGTCAATGCAATTAATATAAATCTCTTTACCTTTGCCTCAGGTACTCTTCAGACAAAGGCAAAATGCAGCCACATTTTTCACCAAAGTACCACAAAAACAGTCTCTATGCCACATAGTGAAATTCTTTTCCTCTGAAAACTCTTAGGCCAGGTCTGCACAGTTCAAATCACTCACGGCAACAAAGTATTCCATATTCCTACTAGGATGGCTCATTAACCCTACTTAAACCACTTTATGGCTTTCCAAATCCAAATTCTTCCAAACAAAAGCATGGTCAGACCTATCATAGCAATGACTCACTCCTGGTACCAACTTCTATCTTAGTTAGGGTTTTACTGTTGTGAACAGACACCATGACCAAAGCTACTCTTATAAAGACAACATTTAATTGGGGCTGGCTTACAGTTTCAGAGATTCAGTCCATAATGATCAAGGTGGGAGCATGACAGCATCCAGGCAGGCATGGTGCAGGAGGAGCTGAGAGTTCTACATCTTCATCTGAAGGCTGCTAGTAGAATACTGGCTTCCAGGCAGCTAGGACCATGCCCACAGTGGCACACCTATTCCAACAAGCATATACAAACCATCATAACCTCCATCCTCCAATTTCAACAAATAAGTAAGAATTAGAAGAAAAACAATAAAAAACTTTGTGGGGCATTAACTGAATTAGCACACTTGGATTAAATAATGTAATTCATGTATAAAGTAAAATAGTTTATTTATTCAGCTTTCCATTGTTATAAGACAGTAACTGAGACAATCAACTTACAAAGTCTAAAGTTTTATTTTGGCCCAGGCTTTTAGGGAGTTTGCTTTGTGGTTGTTCAGCACTGTTGCTTTTGAGCCCATGGTGAAGCAGTATATCTTAGCAGGATAAAAGACCTACTTACATCAAGACATCCAGAAAGCAAAGCAAGATGAAGAATCATGAGTTTCATGTGCCTATCCAAGGGTATTCTCTCTGTAAACTAACTCTCTTCCACTAGACCCCATCTCCTAAAGGCTCCACTGCTTTTCAGTAGTACCACAGGCTCGGGGCTAAGCAATCAGCACACAGGTTTTAGAGAACACTTAAAAAGCCAAGCAACAACTATACAAAGAGGTATATAAGGCTTAGTTATAATTGTAATGAGTACAGTGCTTACCGGTACAGTACAAGTCATACTTGACTCATCCAACAACTAATTTGTGAGAGCCTAGTACCTGGCAAACAACATTCTGATCTTGAGGATAATGCAGTAAAAGAGACACATTAGTTAGCCTGGTGGAATCTAAGAGATCAAGGAAATGAGTAAACGAAGGACCTTGTAGGTACATACTGAGATGTGCAAGGAGAAAAACAGAGCAAGAGAGAAGTGGGAAAGATGGAGAGGGTGTGTGTGTGTGTGTGTGTGTGTGTGTGTGTGTGTGTGTGTGTATGTGTGTAAAATAACATATCACAGAAATGTTACCCACTGCAAAGATGATATTGGAGGAGTTGGGGCCACCAGTGTAGCCAGAGCAAGTAAAGGACCAGAAGCACATTAGCAAAGGCTCTCCAATTCTTCATCCTTCATTCAGACCTATGCTTCCACTGGTCCACCCACACCCTATGTCCCCAGCTTGACCCAGCTTCCATTAATAGTGAAGGCTCCACCCTGAGGATCACATCCCAGCTGGATGCTGCAGCTGCATTTGGCTAGGGCATTCCATCAGTCAGAGCCTGCCAGGTGCTCCCCTCCTGGCCAGATTGCCTCTGCTCTACTACATTTTCTGGTAAAAACAGTGGTCCATCTGTGGCAGCTGGGCTAGGTCATGGGCCCCAAGGTAGATCTGCTGTATCAGAATTACCCCTGGGGAGTATTAAAATTGCGTTGCCAGAAGGCAGCCCTAGAGTTCTTGATTAGTCAGTCTGGGGCACAGCTTCAGAAATCTGCTTTCCCAATACGTTCCCAGGCAGTGAGCATGCTGCTGGACATATTCCAAGTTGAGAAAATCACTTTCTTGGGTCCACTAGTAATCAGAAGCAAATGGATTGATGTGTGAGTGTTTATGAATTACTAAGGCACAAGCCTCATTCCCAGTACCTTGAGAAACTATAGGGAAGGATTAGAATGATGTGATTATATGTTAACGTCAAAAATAAACAAAATGATTGAAATATTGACGGGGATAAAAGAAGGCTAGAGTTCTCTAAAGGTGACCCAAAGGTACCTATGAATTCACAGAGGTTTACTGACTAGAGAATTCTGGGTGGATACAAGGAAACTAGAGTTAGGACATCCTCCATAGGGCCTCACAGTCAAAGTAAAAGACAAACAAGCCAAAACAAAGGTCCGCATATGGGATAGCGGGGTCTTACAGTAGTTCTACTTTCAACTTTGCACGAAGCCCCATATTGATTCCCAGGGTAGCTTTACTAGTGTGTACTCCCATCTGCAGTGAACAGAAGCCCCTCCCTCCCCTCAGCCTTGCCAATATTGGTTGTTATTTTTTCCTTTTATTATAGCCATTTTGTCTGGGGCAGGATGCAATCTCAAGGTGATTTTAGTTTGCACTTCACTGATGGATTATAATGTTGGATATTAAAAATTATATTTATCAGCCTTTCGTGTTTCTCCTTTGAGACCTGTCTGTTCATTTCATTTGCCCATTGTTAGGCATGTTTGTGGTTTTGGCTGATTTCTGCTCTTCTTTATGTACTCTATAAGCTCCTTGACTCAGGTACCACTGGCAGATTTTCCTTCTATTCTGAAGGCTCTTTACTCTACTGTTTTGTTTATTGTGAATAACTATTTTTATATATAGTCCCATTTGTTGATTCTTATGACTATCTCCTGTACTACTGGACTCCTGCTCAGAAAGGCCATGTCCATATCTCTAACTTCAAATGAAACTCTCCTATTTTCTTCTAATGGGTTTCAGCAACAGCAAGAAAACTCCAGTGAAGTTTGAGCAGAAATAGAATTTCACTTTGCACTGTGGTATTTCAGATGAGCTAGACCCCACCTAAGGTTGTGTCAAAATTGTGTTCATTTTGGAAGAGACTTTGGAATACAGAAACTTCCAAGCCCACCATTCAAACACTTTGCTGACATAAAGATAACCATTTTAGCACAGCTGACATTTTCAGACCATGATTAAGGTACTTGCAAAATGGGGACTTAGTTATCCATACGGGGGTCTGTATGACATCTTGCTTCATTTTAAAGACAGTAAAACCGAGACTCAGAAGTGAACATGGCTTAGCAGGATCAAAAAGAGCAGGTTAGTATAAGGTAAGAGTCCTACTGAAAGAATCAGGTTTCCTTAGCCATCTACTGAGGGATTGCTGTGTATCCTGAAATTAAATTCAGAACCTGGTTTTTGTTATTTAAAAATAATATTAAAAATGTAAAATATATTTTAAATAAAAGTCAAAAAATGTTTTTAAAAAGTCAAAAAAAAAAAAAGACTAAAAAAGCTTTCATATCTCGTCTACATTAAGAGCTCCAATTCAGGTTTTCAGACATCAAAATTTAAACATGTTGTGCCTAACATATAGAACTATAATATAAGCGTTTATATAATGGCATATAGTCTATAGCTTATTATGAGAAAGGCATGGTAGTTGAACATTTGAAATAAAGTAGAAAGAACAAAAATAAGAATCATTCAATGTTAGGTGGTGCCAGCACAGATCTTTAATCCCAGTATTCAGGAGGCAGAGGCAGGTGGATCTCTGTGAGTTAAATGTCAGACTGGTCTACAGAGTAAGTTCGAGAATAGCCAAGGCTAAACAGAGAAACCCTGTCTAATGCCCCCCCTCCCAAAAAATAGTCAATACCCCTAGAATATAAATTCACACTTCTGAAGCTTATGAGATTTATATGGAAATTTACAGTTATTCCTATAGACTCAAGACAAGAAGAAAAGGCACACTTGCAGTTGGCGACTTCTTGGTTTGCTACTGTACACTGACATTGTTGTGCTTTTGCAGGTCTTGTTTATGGAACTATATTGTTGAGATGCCATTGGCAGAGTTCCCTGTTATATCTAGAAGGCACTATCTCTCAGCAGATGACCCGGTCCTCTGGCTCTTTACAATCTTTCTGCCACCTTGTGCATAACATTCTCTGGAATCCTGGGCTTATGGAGCTGTACTACAGATGTACCAGTTGTGTCTGGACACCTAACAGTCACTCATTCTCTGAGTTTTGACGAGTAGTGCATCTCTGTAGTAGCTGTCGATGCTGTGGTAAGCTTATCTGATGAGGTGTGAGAGGTTAACAGCTCTCTGAATATAAGTCACATATTTAGCACCCAGTCAGTAGTTAAATTGACTTAGAAAAAATGACTACAGTAGGTTCTCTTTTAGAGTCTATGACTTCATTAGCCATGAGTAGTTGGTTCATTTCACAGTATCAGATATAACTTCCTTCCCCTTTGAGTGGGCTTTAAGTCAAATGAGACAGCTGTTGGTTATGCCAAAGATAATAGTACCACTACCACACCATTGGGAATACCTTGCCAGGATGGTCCTTCTTGAGGTTTATGACTACTTATTGCTTTTCTCCTTTGGTGTCTTGCGTAGTGCCTTCTGATACTATGAGAGCTAGTGCTCAGAGAGGAGGTGTCCGAGTTCCAGATCAATGATACAAAGGCTTGGGTCTGAAGTGTGTGGTGTCTTCAGAAATAGGCTTCAATTGTCTTTAAGTTGGGGAGAGCAACCAAGGATGGCGGCAATCACCTGTCGTGCTTTGGAAGTCTTTTGGATCCCATAGATTTCCCATAGTTGGCACTGGGGTTTTCATTAGATAGTATATGGGATCTTTAGGGGAGCATTATCACTCTTCAAGATATAATTTCACTCTATCTATCAATCAATCTATCCTATCATCTATATATCATCCATCTACCTATCGATCAAATATCTATCTAGTGTATTTTTAAGTATGTTTATAAAACAGCGTGTATTTTGCAGTTACTCTAATGCTTTGTTGTATGTTTTGCTTTGATCTATGAACTTGGTGATTTTTCTCTAGTTTGCTGAATGATTAGTATATCAAAACATTCTTGCACGATTTCCAATTGCTTTTAAGTGCATGTATTTATTTAATAGTATTTCCTCCAAAATAAATCCATTGGATATCAGATTCTTTTTGATGTTCTACTAAACAAAGGCTCTGAAGCTTGATATTTGGAGAAAATCATAAATGTATCCAGACATATTTAAAATCTGAGATGTTCTACAGAGGGAAATATTTAAATCATTAGTATCATATGTTGTATTACTTCAAATGCCTTCATTGACAAGCGCTCGATTAGATTATACTCATTGCAAGCCAGTAATCAACACCGAGATTTCTCTGTCTCATAGTCTGAAGGCTTGTGGCACTGGAAGACTGGGCATCTGGAGGGCTGGATTGTGGGAGGCCTGGAGGCCTAGAAGACTGGAAACCAGGATGGCTGGAGGGCTGGAGGGACGCAGGATTGGAGGGTTAGAGGTTTAGAGAGCCAAATTTACAAAGCCAGTGGCTCAGTTTGCTGTGGCAATGCCATATTCTACGTGCTGTATTTCCTAAGAGGAGTGGGGACTTCAGGTAAGTCAAGACATCTGCTAGAGATCACAGATGCCTGAGGGTCTCAAAAGTCACCAGCTTTCCAGCACCAACTGAAAGAGGACTCATTCTGAGAAATAAAACTTACTTTTCCAGAAATAAAGCCTCTAAGGTGAAAGACCATTCTGTTTAAATTTCTCTAGATCAAATTGTTAATCACTCACAAAGAGAACAGCTAGACTTTGCCCAAATGAGCAAAGTACTGAAGCAGACTAAAAAGCACAAAATCTGGCTGTTGGAACAGAGCTGACTTGACTTTTACTGCCTTTGAAACTCAAATCCATTTGGTAAGGAGGCCTAATCATCTAGGGAAACAGTGATGAGAAGAACAGGATGCCATAGCTGATGGATTTGTGAAAGTATCAGGTTACTGAAGTTCCAGCCAGCTCACAGGGAAATGCTTTCCCATTCACTCCCAGAGCCTACATGTCAGTATCAAATCATTCCCACACTATAAAATATGCCTTCGAAATCCCATGCCTTGCAGAGGACCAAGGTTTTGGCTTTGGGAGGTTTTTCTCTAGAGTCTGAAATTGATTCCCAACAGCAGTTCCTCTGTGGCTTTGTTCAAACCAGAATCTGTTGGCTCAGGTTTTAACAGAAATTGAAAGAAGAAACCAACAGGCATCATGTAAATGGCAGGTCCCACTGACAGACAACTTCTCCTTGTGATTTTATGGCATTATGATTTGTCTCATGAGAACAGCCTTATTATTCATGACCAATCTCTTGTTGCTTAGCTATTTTTCCTATTTGTATTTTGAGGATAATTTTAAAGACATTGCTGGCTAAATACTATGACACCCTACATATTGAGATATCTAGGTATTCATAGCAGAAATTCATGAAAATGTATAAATATGTATATTGAGGAAGTTCCTGAGAGTTTCGGATTCACATTTAAGTATTTTTCCCCTCAGGTATTTCCTGTTGTTTGATGTGACAGTGTTTATATAACCAGAAAAACAAACAAACAAAGTTCCCCTTTTAATGAAATCCAATATGACAAGAATCTGTTTTGCCTTTGTAGGCTTACATTTTCTCTAGAAATATTACCCTGAGCTGCCAAAAGCTGAGGGAAGGTTATTTTCAAACGTGATGGTTTGTATATGCTCAGCCAAGGGAGTGGCACTATTAAAAGGTGTGGCCCTATTGGAATACGTGTGTCACTGTGGGGGTGGGCTTTAAGACCCTCATCCTAGCTGCCTGGATGCCAGTCTTCTACTAGCAGCCTTCAGATGAAGATGTAGAACCACGCCCGCCTGGACGCTGCCATTCTCCCACCTTGATGAGAATGGACTGAACCTCTGAGCCCGTGAGGCAGCTCCAGTTAAATGTGTTTCATATCCACTTTGTTTCCAGAGGCAAGAGTCTGTGAGTCCTAGTGTTTAGATTTACTTTTGTTTCCTGTCATGGTGTGGCTATTTCGTGAGTGTGGGTTTGTCTGTAGTGTGTCTGGTAGTGTTTAGTCTTGTATTATACTGGACTGTGACAGACGCAATGGGACAGGTTAACTCTCACTCTCTTCACTGCCACCCGCTTAACATTGTTTTAGCTCACTATAAGGAAGTGAAAACTAGAGCTGGCCGACGACCTTCTCCAGGCTGTGGCTGGCAGCCTTTTCTAGGCTCTCTCCCCTCAGTGATGTTCCAGAGCTGGTGCTTCCTTTCTCTCTGGTCCAAGTTACCATTGTTCTTGGGATCCACAGGCTTTTGCAGACTATGGATTCCAGGTTTCACTGAAATAGCCAAACCATTATATAAAGCTACCAGAGAAGCCAAAGACTCATGATCATCAAAGGGCTTTTGAGAGAATAAAGTAGGCCTTTGGGGCTACCAGACATCTCTAGGCCATTTCAGTTATACGTCAACGAACAGAAAGGAATAGTCAAAGGGATCCTAACACAAACTTTGGGGCTGAAGAAATGGCCTGTGGCTAATTTGTCAAAGAAATTAGACCCAGTGGCAACAGGATGGCCACCTTGCCTGCTTATCATTGCGGCTACGGCATTACTGGTTAAAGATGCAGGTAAATTGACTTTGAGACAAAGTTTAACCATACATACAATTGAAGGGGTACTCAAACAGCTGCCTGACAGGTGACTCAGTAATGCTCGCATGACTCATTATCAAACCTTACTAATTAACCCTGTCAGAGTGACTTTCCAGTTGCCTGCTTCCTTAAATCCTGCGACCCTTCTCCCTGACCCTGATTTGGACCACTCACTCCACCATACAGCAAAACCCTGGCCCAAGTACACAGTACTCAACTTGATCTGAAGGACTCCCTTTTGCCAGGAGCAGAGTGGACTTGGTTCACAGACGAAAGCAGTTTCATTCAAGGGGGTCAGAGGAAAGCAGGAGCAGTGGTAACCACAGAAACTATGGTAATTTGGGCTCAGTCCCTCCCCTCAGGTACCTCAGCTCAAGGCGCTGAACTGAGAGAGCTATCCCAGGTCTTTATCATGGGGAAAGGGCTGGCTGTCAACATCTATACGGACCGCTGATAGGCATTTTCAACTGCTCAGGTACATGGAACCATATACCAGGAGAGAGGGCTCCTAACTGCAGAGGAAAAAAACTATAAAAAACAAAGATGGAATCCTACAATTGCTCGAAGACCTCTGACAGCCAAAAGAGAGTGGTGATCATACACTGTCCAGGCCATCAGAAATGAATAACAGCAGGGTCTCACTCCTAACCCGCACAGTGGGAATGTTTTCGATCCAGGTCTGACTCGAATGAATAGAGACTCTTTTGTTTCATTACATCGGGTCACCATGTCTTAGAGTTCTTTTGGGAATCCCGAGATCCGGGCATAGCAATTGTTAGTTTTAAAAATTGAAATAATAGACTTGTTGTGTGTAATTTTAAAATCCACACTTACCCCTGGTGCCAGCAATAGCCAGCTCACCCAGATCCAATAAACTGCCAGCCTTTGTCTTGCCAACTGAGTTGTTGTGGATGGAAAACACCAGAAAGCCTTAATATTTTAAAACCAGACAGATAACACAACTACTGGGTGAAGAATCTATTGCTCTAAACTCACCAGCTATCCTATATCAGAATTCTGCCAGTGGCGAGTTGGCCCCAGACCTACATAGTTCATGTTCCTCTCTCCAAAGCCTGGCTGAAAAGCCCTCTCTCTGTCTCTTTCTCCAGGTTCCTGGAAATACCATCTGTTTACCTTTGCCCAACGATTGGATTCTGCCATCTTTATTGACATAATTAAGAAGCAGTTAGAGAACCAGATTTTAGTATCAGCCCCTCCCCCTACATAGACTGTCCTTTGATCATCTAGAATCTCGAAGATGATAATCCACAAACACCTCTCATTTGATTAATACAAAATGTAAACTCTTAGATTCTTCAAACCTTTCAGCCTAAGTACTTACATACATGAAAATCACCAGGGACCTCAGAGTAATTTGTTATTCCTGTAGGTATTTTAAACATTCAAAATTAGAATTAATGACATTTGGGGTACACATTAATTCATTTAAAATATCAGCACTAAACTCCTTATGATGGTAAAAAACATTTTTTTTTTAAATCTACATTTTTTAACAAGGCCATTTATAGGGAGGAGTAGCAAAGTTATAGTTTGGGGACTCTTTAATGTTTCTTAACAGAAGCCTGAACCCTCTTGTCAGCTTTGTGTCCAGTTTCTAGAGATATTATATTGTATATCACATGGCCTTTGGGAGACCTCATTGTACACTCATGAGAAATGAAAACCACAAAGACAAATAGTTTTCCAGTATTATTTTGAAAAGTGTGGTGGGGGTTTCAGAAACCTCTTAGTTCTTTGAAACAAGGCTGGCTTATAGTCTTTTCTTCTTTGAGATTGATAAGAACTCAACATTCTATAATTTTTCACAAATCTTTTTGAGCTTTTCTGATAGAAAAATTTAAAATGTGGAAATTATGTCATTTGTCCCTTTCTTTTTCATCCTCACCTGAGGAAATTAAAGATATAGATCAAATATTCTGAGAGACTTGGAAAAATGATCATTATCAGTATCCCCAGATTAGTGAGCACCAGACTTTCTACCATACTGTGGTGCCCACGATTCAACTCTGGCTTTAAATGGCTCTTAAGCAACAAACCAGATGTACCACAACAGAAGAATGGATACAGAAACTGTGGTTCATTTACACAATGGAATATTACTCAGCTATTAAGAACGAAGACATCCTGAGTTTTGCAAGCAAATGGATGGAACTAGAAAATATCATCCCGAGTGAGGTAACTCAGGCCCAAAGGACATACATGGTATGTACTTACTAATAAAAAAACATATAGAATATCCAAGATACAGTCCACAGAACTAAAATAGATCAACAAGCAGAAGGGCCCAATTGAGGATGCCTCAGTCCCACTTGGGAGGGAGAAGAAAGCAACCACAAGGGGGGAGGGAGAGACCTGGGAGGGAAAGGAAATGGTGGGGGAGGGGAGCATGATCTGGTATTGGTTGGAGGAAAAGGACAGAAGCCCTGAGGGCCAGCAGAAAGAATGGAAACAGGCAACCTCGGGAGTTAGGAGGTTGAGGGGACCCTCCAGAATGTACCAGAGAGCTGGGAAGTGAGAGGCTCTCAAAGGGAGGGACCCTACAGTGGGGAAAGGGAACTTGTAGAGCCCACCTCCAGCAGAAAAGTCAGGCATCAAGTGAGGGATGGAGTCGCCATCCCACAGTCAAAACTCTGACCCGTAATTGTTCCTGTCTGAAAGAACTGCAGGAATGGAAATGGAGAGGAGCCTGAGGAAAAGAAGGCCCAACGACAGGCCCAAAGTAGGATCCAGCTCAAGGGGAGGACCCAAGACCTGACACTATTACTGAGGCTATGGAGTGCTCACAAAAAGGGACTTATCATGGCTGCCCTCTGAAAGACTCAACAAGCAGCTGAAAGAGTCAGATGCAGATATTTACACCCAACCAATGGACAGAAGCTGCTGACCCCTGTGGTTGAATTTGGGAAAAGCTGAAAGAAGCTGAGGAGGAGGGCAACCCTGTAGGAGGACCAGCAGTCTCAATTAACCTGGACCCCTGAGATCTCTCAGACACTGGACCACCAACCAGGCAGCATGATATGAGGCCCCCAAAACATATACAGCAGAGGACTGCTGGGTCTGGGTTTAGTGAGAGAAGATGCACCTAACCCTCAAAAGACTGGAGGCCTCAGGGAGTTTAGAGGTCTGGTGGGGTGGGAGGTGGGGTTGGGTGGGGACATCTTCGAGGAGACAGGGGGCAGGTAGGAGGCATAGGGTGTGGAACAGTCGGAGGGTGGACCAGGACTGGAATAAAATCTGGAGTGTAAAAAATAAATAAATAAAAAAGGAATACAAAAAGAAAAAAATAAAAGCAAATGGTTCCTAAGCTCTGTTAAAACCATAGACTTTAAAAAACAGTGAACTCAGAGAAATATTTCCCCTCTTGGGCTTCATTAAATGCAGTCTTAGGAAGCAAAGCACAGAGTCATTCAGTTTTCACTGATAGCCCCAAAAACAAATGAGAAGTTTTCCATTACAATACTCGTGACTCAGCTTCGGAAACTAGAGATAACCAATCGATACATATTTTTAAAAATGGAGGACATTTTACTAAATAAATCATCCCCTTGGACCAAATTGTAAAACATCACTAATGTTATATAATGAATAACACGTGTATCACTCCCAGCCAAAGTAGAGGAATGAGCAGTCAGCAGCCCTGACTAAGTCCTCTGTTCCCAGCCTCAGCTTCTGCCTGGAAGCAGCAGCACTGACCTGCAGTGGAGTCACGCTACAGCCCCTTAGGGCTTTCTGCTATCTCTGCAAACCAGGGTCACAGAAACCTTGCCATTACTCTGAAAGGAGCTGATTTTCAACATGGAAAATGTATGACAGTCCCTACAGACAGAATTAGATGAAGCAATGCAAGCCTTGCAGAAAGATGTGAAGATTAGGTAACTTGGGGAGACGTGCCATGGGTGGGGAAAGGATCCAGAGGAACCTTATAGAACTCACTTTTGCTTTTGTGTGCCTGGGGCAAAAGCAGAGTGAGTGGAGCCAGTGGCCATGGTGGTAGAAGTAGAGTCCTATCACCCAGATAGTGCTTGAATAGCATGCTCTCTTCCCCCTCCGCTCTGAACCACAGCCCCAGTGCTGCAAATCCTCGGGTTTCCAAGCTTATACCTTACTGAACCTCTCTGCTTGGCTTGAAGGGTGCTTTGATGCCTGTTAGGACTTGCCAGGACTTTGAGCACTCCCAGTGGTCTCCGAGGAAGCCAAGCAGACTCCGTGCTTATGGACCACTGAAAACAAGAAGAGAAAAAACAACTACAAAACCCAAGTTGGCCTGGAAGGGTTCCTCTTCATTCCTTCATTCTAAATACTCACTAGACATGTCTAGACCAGAGTGGTATTCCTAGCAGCTTCCATCCTGCTGTGCCAAGCCTGCTGCCCTCTCTGAAAGTCTGTTAATTCTGGCGTAGGAGAGTTCTGCAGGCCCAGAGTTCCCATTAGTGTTCTTCTGTTTTTCTTCTTCTCCTTTCTGTCCTTATAGGCTTATATCAGATAATGCAACTTCCTAACTCATCTCATGGGAGGAGGCTTTCTCTTCAGCTCATACGTTATGAGTGTTGTGAGTGGCTGCCTTTGGCTTCATGCGCTACCACTTGGAAGTAAGAAGGGCTCTATCCTTGGGACCTTCAAAGATTCCCGTCTTTGTCTCAGTCAAAGCTCAAAGCTATAGATCTGAATTACTGGAGAGACAGGATCAGGGCAATCCAAAAAAGGCTAAGTAGAAAAGTCTCTGCTTGCTTGCTTGCTTTTCTTTTTTCTTTTTTCTTTTCCTTTTGGAAATAGAGTAATGTATCTGACTCCACAGATTCTCAGACTGTTGACTTTGGGAAGGAACTTGGAAGGTAACCCCAAAATATGGAGACAATGAATGGCAGTATGCTCAAGAAAGGCACTAGAGAAGAGAAGACATTCATATAATTCCAAACCATGGGTGGTCTTCTCAAGACAGACTACTAAACAATAGGGTCAAAACAAACAAGGCAAAAAGTCTGTTGGTTACAGTGCACATGGTGCTACTCCTATGGTGGGAAATGCAAACAGGAAAGCTGGCCTGAAGCTGTTGTGGGTAAGCTAACCAGAAGTACCTCTCATGGGCGAGCTAGCCTGGAGTACAAAGGACAGTAGCAAAACCAAGAAAGATTCCGCATCCACAAGGTGGAAGGCTAGAACCAATACTTGAAGAGCTGTCCTCTGATCTTCACACATGCGCCATCACACGGATGTATGTGTATGTGTGTGCAGGTGCGAGAGTGTGTCTCTGTGTGTGACTCTAAATGTGTGTACATGTGTGTCTATGTGTGTATGTCTGTGTATGTGTGTGTGTGCTTTTTAGACATTTGAGGGTGGAGATTTAAAACTATAATTACTATGATCTGCAGGCAAGAAAGAACACACAAGGTTAGGATCCCCATTCCAGTTTTTGTAGTATGACTTCTCTTTCCTTCCAGCACCCGCCCCTTAACACAGTCACAATCTGAAATTCATCTCCAACAGGAAGCAATTTCCTGGTTTTCTTAAATGAACACTGTATCTTTTTCTTCTGCTTCTTTTTTAGGGGAGAGTTAGTGGGGTTCACCCCAGGACTTCATGCATACAAGGTAAGAACTCTGCCAACTAGGTTACATCCCCAGATGTATCATATTCTATACCATTGACGTTTTATTATATTATGCTGTTGCCAGTTATAAAGAAGGTCCTTGTATAAGACAAAACCAAGTAGCATGTCAAGAGCAGAAAAAACATGTGCAAAAATTTCATGTGAGGGAAATATCTGTGAGAGAAACTGAAGGTGACATGTCAAAGAGACTGGGTGTGGAGGAAAGACTCTAACACAAGTCTAAATCAGAGTGACTGGGAGAAGTGGCTGGGACATCATGCTGTCCTGTGCAATACTGGGAAGGTTCCAGAGCCTGCTGTGAAGCGAGGGACCCAAGGCTGGTGAGTAAAGCAGCCTCATGTTTCCTGGAAATAAGTCTGCTCTGGATGTCTGGTGTACCAGCAGTGAAGCTCGGAACACAGCCATCTGCTTTCAAGGAAGCTGCCTGGTGACAGGTCCGGCGGGTTACAGTCTCATGCTCACTACAATATTCAAAGGGAAACAATACAATAGCCAGAAGTAACTGTGAGAACTGTGTACTTGCCACAGAACAGAGTGACGTGTGCTAGTGTGGAAACAGGTTTCTAACACTGTAAGACCTTGGTACTTAAACCAGCTATATCTGGTTGGGGGCACAGGAGCTGAGATGGTGAAGGTTAAGATGTGTATCCTGGAAAACTTTACCAATGAAACCACCCAGTCTTGGACTTTTCTTTGTTAGAAAACATTATTACAGATTTAATCTCATTTCTTGCTGTTGGTTTATTTGAACTTTAAAACATCTTAATTTGGGCATTCCCTATAAATTTGTCCATTTACAGCACATACATTTTTTCCAAAATCATTCCCGTGGGTGGATTGATATAGCACTAGTTGTTATAGCATCTTGTTTATCTCTAATTTTATCCTCTCTTTCTCTCCTCCTCTCCCTCTCCTCCTGCCCTCTCCTGTCTATCTCCATATGTGTCTTGTTATTGTGGTTTTGCTGGTCTTACTAAAGCAATTCATTATATCTTTTCGAAGAGCTTTTTCCTTTATGCTGTTATTTGGATCCTGATTTATTTGTTTCCTCTCTTTGCTTTATTTTTCGTTCCTTCCGCTAATTTTGGGTTTGTTTTGTTCTTTCCAAGGTCTTGAGAAGCATCATTGGTTTGTTTATTTTAAGTCTTATTCTTCTGTGACACAGGCTCTCACTGTTGCTATTTCCCTCTTTGTAAGTCATCGTGTAGCACAGGTTTTAATGTTGGGTGGTTCCCCTTCCATTTGCTTCAAGGAACTTAATTTTTTTCCTGACCTCTTCAATGACCCACTGCTCAACTGTTTGTCGTTCTGTCTTCATCTACATATTTCTAAAGTTCCTCATTTTATACTCTACTTTTAGTTGATTGTAACCAGAAGAGATAGAGTATCTGATTTCATTCATTTTTCATTTGGTAAAGTCTGTTTTCAGTCTCATGGTTGGGCCACTCTAGAGGAAATGCCATGCATTGATAAAAACAATGCACTGTGTACACTTGGATCGGATGCTCGACAAATACGTGTTCATCTGATCTCTAGTGACACCTATTGTTTTGTTCATATTCCAGTCATTTTGATAACTTGGTTCTTTCTTATTCATCTTCATGGGATTGATACATAGTTTTTCATTTAACATTTTTTCTGTATGGCTACTCTTCTTTTAGATTTCATGATGATGGAAATGATCTTTCTTTTTTGTTGATGGATTTTTTTGTAAGACTGGTATGGTGAGCACGAATTTCCTCAGTTTTCATTTATCTTACGTCTTCATTTCTCCTTCAATTCAGAACAGCTTTACTAGGTATAGTCATTTGGTTGGATGGGACTTTCAAGATGTGACCATGTTATTCCATGTCTTCTTGAGGTATAGAATTTCTAATGAGAAATCAGCTGTTAATGGAATGTGTGACTCAAATGTATGACTGTATGACTTTGTGTATGTGTGTGTGTGTGTGTGTGTGTATGTATGCACGTGCATATACGTATATTTGGTATATAGGTGGATGGCAGGGGCAAAGGAAGATGTAAGGTTTCTTTGTGGTCTTCTGCCTTATTGCTTTGAGACATGTCTCTCACTGAACCAGGAGGTTGCTGTTTTGGCTATGGTTCATCAATGAGTGCCCAGAATCTGCCTGTTCTCTGCCTCCCAGTACTGGGGTTACAGGCATGTGAATGTTTCCATGCCTGTTTTTTTGTTTTTTGTTTTTTCCGATGTGAGTGCTTAGATTTGAACTAGGGTCCTCCAGCATGTACATCAAGAGCTCCTACTCACGTATCCATCTCCCCACCCATACTTAGCAAGATTGTTCTTGCAAATTTTAAAATGTAATGGCAAACATCTCTCCTGGTCATGTCTATTTGTGAATCTACACACACACACACACACACACACATCTGTATCTTGCCTAAAACTGGAGACATTTTCATCTGTTATTTCGTTGAATGATTTTTCTATGCCCTTAAACGTTGTTTTTCCTTCTTTCAGACATGACAAGGTGAGGATCCTAGGTCACTTTATAGGCCCAATGATCTCAAATGCTCTCTTTATTCTATGCTGTCTTCCTTTTCTATCTGACTGAGATGCTCCTGCCCTGCACAGTGGTCTTCACGACTCTCATTTGCCCTAGCATCCTGAACTCTCACTTTTCACTGGACTTACTGGACTTTTTTCCATCCCGCTGTTTCTGTTTGATTTCAAACTCTATCTCATTCCTGTGTTTCTCATTCATTTCCGGTATTGTCTTCCCACTTAAATCGATCCCTATTCTGAAGATCAACAATCACTCTGAGTTCTTCAGCAACAAATTCATCCTTACTGTATGTTTGGAGTGAGTTACTATAGATTATGATCTTTGGAGCATAGCCTGTCTCTTGATGTGTTCATCCAGGGTACCCTTCTGTAGTATGCAGCTTTCTCTCCTTTGTAGCTGTTAGTTGTCAAGCAATTTTGTGTTTGTTTCTAACTGATCACCATGGCAAATGTCTTCCTGTAGACTCCTTAGCTGTATGGTTAGTGAGTTTGTGCACAGTGTCAAGGAGACCCACTGTCAATTAAGATCATGCAAATGTCAAGACAGTCCAGGAGGTCCAGTGTAGGTAGCAGATGAGATAAATGGAATCAGGCTATTCCTACGATGGGAGTGGTGCCACTAGGATATGGTGGGGGTTTTGTCAAGCACTGCTGATGTTAGATATGTTACTATTGGGTGTCTCTGTTACTTGAGCTTCAGTGGTGTTGAGAAGCTGAGTCACATGTCCCCTGACTAGACACTGGTGTAGGCTCAGATGCTTCCCTGAGAGGCTGTAACAGGATGGCAGCACCCTGGTGGCACACCTACCCATTCCTAGCAACATAGAAGGATGAGATAAGGCACAAGATCCGCTGAGAGGGATCTGTGCAGATGTGGTGGCAGCAGCAGTTTTGTAAACTTCTCTCTGCTGCTATGGTGGCCTTTTCAGCCCAAGAGTGTGACCTCAGCCAAAGATGGAGATGGTGTCAGAGCTAGAAGACTTTCTCTCATGTATCCTGTTAGCTGTTTCATATTTCATTAAGTGGGATTGGGTTATGTCTCCAGTCAGGTGAAACTATTCTCTCCAAATACTCATGGACTATGTGCCTGCCCCATGGGCAAGATGCAGTTATAACGGCTGGCCCAAGAACTCAAACACTGTCTGGTGAGAGAGCAGTAGAACCAGAGAGTTCCTCTACAACTTGATGGTGGGCAGGGACAGTGGGGACCACATGAGCAACTGTCTTCCATCAGGTTCTGCTGTGAAGCCAATGCATTGGGTGTGCCCCTGGCCTCTAAGTCTCTGATTTTCTGATGACCTGTCAAGTCTTCATGCTATGCCAATATCCAGTACCTCAAGTTCCACTTTTTTACCTTGAACATGTCATTTAAAATCATACATTTGAAGTACACTTCTTCTGGACTTATCTGTGTATGTGGTTTCTCCAGAGAGTCAAGGTAACAGTTTCAACAAGCATCCATTTCCTTTATAAAGACACAGCTAATTCGTCCATTGTTGGCAAACCTCACACTGTAGGGTTTTTTTTTTAATGATTTCACTTCATGCATGTTGTCTTAGTTTTGTTTTTTATTCCATCAATGAAACACCATGACCAAAGCAACTTGGGAAGGAAAGGGTTTATTTGGCTTACACTTCCACAGCACTGTTCATCTAAGGAAGTTAGCCTAGGAACTCAAACTGGGCAGGAATCTGGACACAGTATCTGAAGCAGAGGCCATGGAGGGGTGCTGCTTTCTGGCTTGCTCCTCATAGCATGTTCAACCTGCTTTCTTATAGAACCCAAGACCATCAGCCTAGGATGGCTGCATCCACAATGGACTGGGGTCTCTCTTATCAATCACTAATTAAGAAAATGCTTTACAGACCTCCCTTCAACCTATCTTATGGAGGTATTTTCTTCATTGAGATTCCCTCTTCTCAGATGACTAGCTTGTTGACTTCAAGTTGACGTAAAAGTAGCCAGCACAATTAGCCTTTTGTTGTCTTGGCACAGAAACACATCATCATTAAGCTGCAGCCTTTCCTTTCTTATTCAACCAGAAGATATCCTATTAAAAACATAAGTAGCTTTTAAAAGTCCCACAGTCTACAAATTCAAACACCTTAAAAGTTCAGGCCCCTTTGAATATCTTGTCTTTAAAAAATCCAAAATCGCCTTTAAAAGTTCAGAATCTTTCAACTGTGGGCTCTTGTAAAAATCCAAATTAAGTAAAATACTTTTCTCACTTCATGAAGGAAGAACCAGGGCACAGTAACAATCAGATCAAAGCAAAACCAAACTCCAATGGCATAAATCACTCAATGTCCAATATCTGGAGATCCACTCAAGATCTGGGCTTTTCCAAAGGATTTGCTTCACTTCCCCAGCTCCACCCTATGCAGCACACACAGTTTGCCTTCTAAGCTTGAACATGCTCCACTCCAAAGCTGCTGCTGTTCTTGGTGATCATCCCATGGTACTGGCATCTCCAAAATGCTGGCCTCTGTGCTACAACTGGGCTGCATTTCCCCCAAAAGCCTTTTGTAGGCTTTCTTCATGATGTCAAGCCTCAACTTCTCTCCAAGACACCTCCAATCCTGGACTCTCAACTATTATTGAGATTGTACCTTCTTCATCAATGACCTCTCCTTGTCCCTCACAGTGCCAAGCCTCAGCTGCTCTCCATGATCCTTGCATGCTTTCAAAGTCAGCACCACCCACACTACCAAGTTCAGCTGTCATTGTGAGGTACAATATAGGCTTCATTTAGAACATAGCTTCTATGTGCTTACTCCCAGGAAACACTGTCCAGAAAATTATATCTCAACAATGCTGGTCTCTTCTTAATCACCTTGATCAGAGCCAAGCACGTATGGTTAGATAGTTCATAAGCCCTAGGGGAAAACGGCTAAACTTACATAGCATTAAACCTCATCTCCTAATGACTTATTGCTATACCCAATGTGGTGGTTTGAATAAGAATGGATCCCAGAGGCTCCCATATTTAAATAATTGGTCCCGACTCAGGGAAACTGCTGGGGAAAGATTTGAAGATATGGCCTCGTTGAAGGAGGTGTATCACACAGCTGTTCTTTGAGGCTTCAAAAACCTACCACGATCTCCAGTGTCTTCTCTGGCTTTTACTTGCAGTTTGGAAATGTGAGAGCTAATATTCCTGCCACCATGCATGACATCACTCCACTATCATGAATTCTAACCCTCTGAAGTCCTAAGTCTAATTAAATATCTAATAATTAGATAATTATTTAATTATCTAATTAAATATTTTTTTAAAAATCATAACAATAGAAAAGGAAAGTAGCTAGTACACCTCTTAGCCTTCATCAGAGAAGCTTATATTTGTAGTAGATGGTGATTAATGCGGAGAAACACAACTAGTCAAGGTGCAGAAAATAGGAGACTGAGGTGTGTTCAGCCCTCAGAGGGACATCTATACCACATACCCCCCTCCTCCCAAGGCTCAGGAATCATCATAAAAGAAAAACTGGAAAGATGCAAGAGGCCGTGGATGATTACCACAGGATCGAGTTTTCTAGGCATAACAAGGCAGTTTTCACATATAAACTTACAGAGCTGTGACATCACTCACAAGACCTGTGGAGGCTCAAGCCAGACAAAACCCCAACCAGCAACACAGAGGGGAAAAGCAAGCAGGAAGTCCCATGCCTAGCTTAAGAGTGATTGGCATTTTGATAGCTTCTGAGAGAAGCTTATCTTAGGGCCATAACCTCAAGTAGGTTGATCAAGCAGGGAGGTTGGCCCCAAAGTGCTTGGGCAGTGCTTACTGGACTTGATAGATTAAAAAAATACACCAAGTTGACTAAGTAAGGACAGAGGATTGATCTGGAAAAATTGAGGAAGAGTAGATATGTTCAGAATATAGTATGTAGTATGAGAATTTCTGAGAGAATTAATAAAATACTATCAGAAAAGAAAATATTTGTACAGTATACATATTACCTGGGTTCTAAATATTTCATGCCACAGTTTTCTTTGGCTACTAAATTTCATATTAGTAGTGTATTAGGTGACATTTTAATAAGTGCTTGGGTCCGTGTGTTACCAAGCAGATAACCCTTAAAAAATAAACAAAACTAGCTACTTAATGTGGAAGTGACTTAAATTGTTATCATGCTTTAACTTTGCAATATCATGTTTTAATTATAATTAATCTTCTTTTATTTCTTGGCTCTTTATTAAAAAGAAAACATTTCCCAAAAGCTTCAGAATTTGGGAACAGAATGGTAACTTGTTTTCTGAAAACTGCTAAAACTACCATAGCCAAAAATATGAGCTTTATTCAAAACTATTGTATCAACATCATCTTATTATTTATATCAGATTTACATATTTGTGTAAGATGAATGTGATAGGACAAGGTAAATATGGAGCACATATGAACTATCTCCCTTATATAACTATAATTTAAATTTAAATTTATTCGATCTGTGGCGGGAGACATCTGCCTAGGCAACCAAGGCTCCATAGCCAAATAACGCTGGGAGAAAGCTAGCCTCCCAGGAGTGTGGGCAAGCCTGTCTGCTCAGAGGGACCCACCTGGAATACCCAGGACACAAGGACTGAGGAGCAGGCTTCTGGTTTCTTTCAGTGGCTGGAGAGCAGATCCTGTGACCCAGGGCTCCATACTCAAATAGTGCCAGGAGAGAGCTGGTATCCCAGGAGTGCCGACACACCTTTATGCACAGGGAAGATGTCACTTCTTTTCAAATTCACTGGACCAAGAGGGATCCTTGCAGAGCCATCAGGACACAGGAAACAAAGGACAGCTAGGGATTAGATCCTTCTTGTTTCTGTCTGCACCCCAGAGCTGACCCTGCACCACAGCTCTCCAAACCCAAATTCCTCTCAGAGAGATCTGGTCTTCAAGGAGTATTGACACCTAGGCTTGCAGGAAAGACAAGCCACAGTCAGAGAGAGTAAGAACAGCTAACACCAGAGAAAACCAGATGGTGGAAGGCAAGGGCAAGAACACAAGGAACAGAAACCAAGGCTACTTGGCATCATCAGAACCCAGTTCTCCCACCACAGCAAGCCCTGGATACCCCAATACACCAGTAAAGGAAGACTCAGACTTAAAATCACATCTCATGAGGATGATAGAAGATTTTAAGAAGGAAATAAATAACTCCCTTAAATAAATACAAGAGAACACAGGAAAACAACTAGAAGTCCTTAAAGAGGAAACACAAAAATCCCTTAAAGAATTACAGGAAAGCACAATCAAACAGATGAAGGAAATGAACAAAACCATCTAGGAACTAAAAACAGAAATAGAAACAATAAAGAAGTCACAAAGAGAGACAACCCTGGAGTTAGAAAACCTAGGAGAGAAATCAGGAGTCATAGATGCAAGCATCACCAACAGAATACAAGAGATGGAAGAGAGAACCTCAGGTGTGGAAGATACCATAAAAAACATTGACACAACAGTCAAAGAAAATGCAAAATGCAAAAAGCTCCTAACCTAAAATATCCAGGATATCCAGGATACAATGAGAAGACAGAACCTGAGGATAATAGGTATAGAAGCAAGAGAAGATTCCCAACTTAAAGGACCAGTAAATATCTTCAACAAAATTATAGAAGAAAACTTCCCTAACCTAAAGAAAGAGTTAAACATAAATATACAAGAAGCCTACACAACTCCAAATAGATTGAACCAGAAAAGAAATTCCTCCCATCACATTATAGTCAAAACACCAAATACACAAAACAAGGAAAGAATATTAAAAGCAGTAAGGGAAAAGGGGCAAGTAACATATAAAGGCAGACCTATCAGAATTACACCAGACTTCTCGCCAGAGACTATGAAAGCTATAGGATCCTGGACAGAACTCATACAGACCCTAAGAGAACTCAAATGCCAGCCCAGGCTACTATACCCAGCAATACCCTCAATAATCATAGATGGTGAAACCAAAATATTCTATGGCAAATCCAAATTTGCACAGTATGTTTCTACAAACCCAGCCCTACAAAGAATAATAGATGGAAAACGCCAACTCAAGGAGGGAAACTACACTCTAGAAAAAGCAAGAAATCATTTAATAGACTTGTCAGCAGGCCAGGCACAATAGAAGGAAATCTCAGTGAAGAAATTATGACAATAGAAATTATTACAGTGAAAATACAACTCAAAAACTGAGCATCCAAGAGCTGTGAGACAATACCAGTCTCTAGCATGCAGAATTGATGTCGTCAGCAGAGAAGAGAGAAACACTACAGAAAGGATGATCAAAAGTAATGGAGTTTTCCAAAATCTATCATGATGCTCTGAGTGAGAAATATTCCCCATCACCCCATTTAACTGAACACTCTGTCTCCAGTTGGAAGCATTGTTTAAGGATGTCATGAGACCTTTAGGTGGAGCCTGGCAGGGGAAACAGCCGTGGTGGAGAAGGAGGACACTAAGACTTTAGACATGACTCATCTCCTTTGCAGTTTGCTCTCTCTCTTATTTGCTTTGCTTCATTTCCCATTTGAAGATGTAATCAGCCAACTTTCTGCTTGGATCATGTGCTCCCACATCTTTCTCACCATGAGGGACTTCCCCTCCAGAAATGTAAGCCAAAAGAAACTCTTATCTTCCGTAAGTTGCTCTTGGTGAAACCTTCAATTTGGATTCAGCCACAAACAACATAGACAAGACATATTGGCCTCTATGACCTGATCATATTAAAATTGAGAATCAACAAAAAGAACTCAACTAAGCACATGTTTCCTTAATGTATTTCTGGGGTAGAATTTTTAAGAATTTATTTCTTGCCTGAGACTTGCAAGTAGACAGCACCTTAAATCTTGAAGCTTATGAAGGAATGGCCAGCAGAGATGAGAAAGGCGAAGCTCAATGTTTCTTATGCAGATCTCTTGTATATCCTCTAAACTCCGATCTTGTGAAGCTCACATTTGAGAAAAGCTTTCTTGGTGCTAATTAAAAGAAAGTTCAGGTCACTACAGTCACCCTTCCTCTCTGTCTTCAGTTCCCTCCTGCAAGCAGCTTACATCCCAGCACAGCTTCTTCTCTAATGTCTTCTGCAACCAGCAATTATTCTGACAAAACAAAGACCTCTAACCTCCTGGGTGATCCTGGCTAGCTACCCCCATCCAGACTTAACGTTGATTTGAATAATCAGCTCTCAGATGGTATATTTAGAGACACTGCCATGTTTTCCAGCCTCTGTCAGTGGAATCCTTTATAGAAATTATTTATCCACAACGCACAACATTTTGCACAAATGCAAAGCCATCTCTTAAACAAAAGACATAGCCAGTAGCATAAAATGAGTTATAAATGGTTAGTACAATGTGAAGGTATCAAGTTCCTTACAAAATTCCAGTGGGGAAAATGTGATGTTTGAAAATATTAACTTAGAAAATATGAGAGAAGTGAGAGTAAGGAGCAGGTTATTAGTCTCTTCCTTGACGGCTGGGGTTGGACATCTTTCAGAAAGAAACTGTAATGATATCAGTAGGCACACAGTTTTCATATGATTCACGTTCCCAGGTCCAGGTGTATATTAAAGAAAGAATCCAAAATATATCCAAGCATAGAGCCTGCATGTGTTTAACTTAGAATTACTTTTAATCAGGAAAATATTTTAGTTTCCTTGTGTGGTCATAGTTGAAACATAGTGAATAAGTAAGACAGAAAATTAAACAAGCTTTAAAATCTAACTTATCAAGATTCCTTCCTATGGTTTTAAATAAGTAACAAAAGAAAAAAATTAAAGCCATACTATGAATTCAAGTACTCTCAAAAAATAAATTTATTAAGCTTTTGGGAAAATGTTCCAGATATTGATTAGATATATGGTAGGTATTTTTCTTTGCATTTTTATAATTTTAATTATTTCCGAAATTTTGTTTTGAGAACAAAATTCTTTGACAGAAGTAATCAGAGGTAAAAGTGTGACTTAAGTAAGTATTAATAATAGTGATGCATTTATCCAGAACAAGAGTGGGATGGGTTAATATTGGAAACTTCGCAGAATCTGGAATCCCCAGGAGTCAAGCCTCCAGGTACAACAGCTAGCAATAATCTTGGATGGTTGCCCCTGGACATACTTTTGAGGGAATATCATATAAGAAAGACCCAGCCTAGATGTAAATGATGGCACCACTGGAATATTATTGTATAAGAATGTTGTATGTTGTTTTAAATACTACCGCTTTTGCCTGGGTTGGACCGCTCTCTGGCCCTTCTAGCTTCCCTTTTGTTCTATCCAGCCTAGCTCAGGAAGGTGGCTGCACTACCAGCCCACTCTCTAGACCCTTGAATCTGAGGATAAAAGTCACACACAGGGTTAATTCCTTCATAATTTGCCTTATAGGCACAATTGTTGGGCTCAGATATCTTCCGCCTGGAAAAACATGCCCTTACCAATTTATCATCTCCATTTCTCCACTTGCTAGGTGGCCAGTCTCATCTAGACCCTGCCAAACATTCTTGGCCACCTGCCTGTAGCAGAGACAACAGGCCCTAGGTCCCCCTGAGACCTTACATGATTGTTGCGTTCTTATTCCTCCAAAGCATGGCAGAAAGACCTTATCTATCCTTCCCTGAATCTCCTTTTCCTCCTCGGACCTGGAAGTCCCGCCTGTACTATCTACCCAACAATTAACCTCTGGCCTTCTTCATTGACAAATCAAGAACCAATTGAGAAAACAGGATGTTAGCCTCAGAACCTCCCACCCCCTTACATAAGAATGCAAACTGAACAAACGAGGAGTAGCAAACTACTTAGCAGTATTCCTCCATGGCTTCTTCTTCACTTCCTGCCTCCAGGTTCCTACTTTTGAGTTCATGACTCGTCTCAGTGTAGAATGAAATAAACCCTTTCCTTCCCAAGGGGCTTCAGCTGTGGTGTTTATGCACAACAATAGAAACTGTAACAAAGAGGAGTTTCTTTTGCTAGAGTATTTCATTGTAGCACAAGACAAGCAGCTAATAAAGATAGATCTTTTTGGCTTAGTTAATTTTCAGATAACTATGCCGGCTTGCTGAAAACTCCGAACAGTGTGACTCGGGAATCTTATCATGCAATAACACTAAAACATATGCAGATCAGCTTTTCTTTGGAGATTTATAAAGTACTTTAAATATGCAATTGTGAAAGTTCACAGCTACAGATTGGTGATCTGACAATCAAAAACCACTTCTGACTCTTTGTTGTCTTTAACTTATCCTGAAAGAGGTCTTTGTTCATCATCTTTGCAATGCTTGACAATATTTTTAGCATTTATTTATCTTACATTTATATGTATATGCACATGTGTGTATACATAAACACATGTACATGTTCACATGGGTTTGCTGTGGCGGTCTTGAGACAACTTACTGAAGTTGCTTCTTCTCGAATGTGGATCCTCGGGGTCTGTGTGGAGTCTTCAGGTCTGGCACCAAGCACCCAACTCACTGAGTTTCAGCCTATAGCCTTTCCTTAACTTCTCCTTTCATCTAAAATAAACTTTTCCTTCATAATTTACAAATTGGTCACAGAGTCACTGAAAAGCACAGGACTTCCCTAATTTTTTTCATCCAAATCTTACAGTTGGAACGTGAACGCAAATCTGTACTCAGCTCTCTGATTTCCCCTCCTCCGACGCCTTCTCCCCAGTTCCCCCCACAGAGTATGATGAAATTAGTGAGAAATGGTAATTACTGGTTGATTTAATACCATTTGTCTAGTCACTCAAAGGTAACTAATCTACGGTTTCTCTCTCTTTATATTGATTGGCAGCACACTCCGTTTTCTACCTAATGAGTATTTGGGCACTCACTTGCTACTGTCACTTTCCTGTCTTTTCATACAGAGTTTTCACCCTGCAGGTTCCCTGGCAGCCACCTCCCATCACTATGGTGCCCTCCCTTCAGATCTGATACAACAGTGTAAGCAGCTGCACCACAGTCCTTGTTCTGACTCAATAGGAGCACAAACGGACTTGGCAAGGAGAGCGGACCAGAGGGAGCTGTCAGCAAGGACCTGCCCTCTTCTAAGCTCGTACAGTGCCCACTATCCCACACCAAAAATGGGGGAGGTCCTTCCGAAGCTGACAAAGCAACGGCTACACACCAAGCAATGAATGCCTTGAACTTGGCTCAGAATCTGATTTCTTATTTAACTGAGGGAGAGATAGAAGAACAAAACCACCCATCAGCACACAGTGGCGTCGCCTCAGCCCTTGGAAACATTTCAGAAGAATTTAAATCTTCCGTTTACGAGGACAGAAAAGGGGGGATTTGGTGTGACTGAAGCTGGGAGAACTTCTCTGGCCATGTTGAATCAACACATACAACATGAGTAGTCCTTTAAAATTCACATATATGCTTACGGTATGCTAAGTTTAAAAAGTAAGATATAAAATTATGTATTTCCAACACCCCTCAGTAATCACTCATATGCAAAGGAAAACTGAAGTACACATGAACAAGCCGTGTATAAGAATCTGAAAACTGAGAAAGATTGTTTTGTAACATGTAAGCCAAGTGCATGTGCAAAGGATTACAGTTGATAAAATTGTCATAGGTGGTTAGAAGCAAAAGAGCAATACAAAGTCAATGATAATTTCTACTCGCTTTCACCACTATATTATGAAATGGAAAACCACATTTTTAAAAGAAAGACAGCATTTGTTGTTTTTGTAAGAAAGGCACAAACTGTGTTCCCCTAAAACTTCCTGATAATAACTGTGTAGGAGAGAGGGGCCCTTTGCTGGAAACAGACTCAGGAGCTTGCAAACTCAACTCTCACCACTTTCATTCATGTGCATGCTATCACTTTCATTCACATCTTTGAAGTTACAGAGGTAATAAGTCAACTAAAACATAAAGCTGCAAAAACAGTGGGGAACTCGCATGTGTTCGTGCAGAATTTTATACCTTCTCAGCATTGTTTGCTGTGTGATAGCGCTTTCCTCTGACATAGGCCTTGTTAATTTAGTCAACCCAACCCAGCAGTCCCCAGATGTTAAGCAGGGACTTAAATACACTCCAAGGGTTTGAAAGGGTTCTTAACTCCTGTCCTATTGTTTCTTGTACTCTCTAACATGCTTATAACTCTGTTTCCAGTGTTTGTCCCAGCTCAGCTTCCCTCTCTCTCTCTCTCTCTCTCTCTCTCTATATATATATATATATATATATATCGTGTGTAAGAGCAACATCCCTGTGTATTCTTCTGACACCTCTGAGCTCATTTCTCAAACTTTATAAAGAATTCCAGATACACAAACCACACACACATCTTTAGTTTTGCTTAACCCACTCACTGCTCCCTCCTCCACCCCAACCCCTCCTCAATGACTCCTCCATTATTTTCCCTTTTCCCAGATCATGTGTATTCTACTAGCTCTCCAATTTTATTTTTTAATTGGGTTGTGAAATGATAAGCTTCCACACAGCACTTTATAAACGATTCCAAAATGCCTTAGGTTTATTCCTGTGCTGACTAGTTTTATGTGAACTTGGCACAAGCTAGAGTTATCTGAAAGGAAAGAACTTCAAATGAGAAAATGCCTCTGTAAGCTCTGAATTTGGGACATTTTTTAAAATTAGTGATTGATGGGGAAAGACTCGGCCAGTTTTAAGTGGTTCTACTCTTGGTTTGGTGACGGTCCTGGGTTCTACAGAAAAGCTGGCCAAGCAAGTCATAAAGGGCAAGCCAGTAAGCAGCACACATCGATGGCCTTCTGCCTCCAGGTTCCTGCTCTCTGTGAGTTCCTGTCCTGACTTCCTTCAATGATGGACTATGATGCAGAAGTGTAAGGCAAATAAACCCTTTCCTCCACAACTTGGTTTGGGGGATGGTGCTTCATCACAGAAATAAAAACCATAACTAAGATGGCACCAATAGACCTTAGCTGCTCCCACCTTTGGTCGCAGAAACGTCTTTTTCCAGAGGGTAGCACTCAGTGCAGAGGTGCATAATGGGTTAAAGTGCTAGGACTAAGAGACTTGAGTGTTCAGCCTATATTATCTACCAACCACACACATACATGCACACATGCACACATGCACACAGGCACACATGTACATGCACACACACACACACACACACACACACGAGACAGGGAACATGGTGAAAGAGAAAGCAGAATGAATGTAAGCTGGAGAATAGAATAGAACACTGTGAGATGCTGTGTTCTGGGCAGGGTATGGCTACTGCATTCATGTGCTTACACCAGTTGTGGTTGGACACCTTTCTATGAGCAATAGATTAAATGAAGCGAACGATACACAATCTAAATCAAAATATAACCGGACACTGAACCCTATCTCATGGGAGAATGCTAGGGACAACATTATCTTAAAGAGTCAACATACAGACTGTCAAGATTGCAGAACAAATACCAGAGCAAAAAGTTGAGAAGTATGTATTTTCTTTCATAAATGAGAATAAATGTTTCACTAAGGAGCAAAAAAAAACCACATTAGTATTATTTGAGAAGACAAAACACATATCCGTGAGGATATGTGAGGAGAGATTGTCATTTTTATCTTTAATACTTTCTGATGTTTGATTAGCGGGAAACATTACTAACACTATGTAAAAGCAAAAACTGCCCATCTTGCAAAATTAGTGCTTAAAAAGAACAGAACTTATTTATATTGGAGTAAGTATACAGGAGGCTTTGATATGATTCTGTCTATATTATCAAGCACAGCTGTTTGACTTAAATAATTTAATTGTATCTACTTTTAACCAATTAACTGGATTGTCTGACTTTTTTCTCCATCGTGCTTATTTTCATGTTAAACCTTACACATCAGAGTTAAACAAACTCAGATGGCCTAAAAAGTGAGTTGAAAGTATAAGTAGCTTACCATGGGAAGAGGAATTTTGACATTAACAGTTTTCTTTCAAACCAGCTAACAAAATATGAGCTAATCAGTAGCAGAAGCCCCACCTGCCCCCCTCCACAGAACAAGGGCAGAACAAAACTCAGACAGAATGCATAAACATCAAAGTATGACTGGTGTGTCCGAAGAGGACAAAGGAACATGAAAGCCACAGACTCTGTGTCTGAAAATGTTGCTAAATCCTCCCATATCTGGGGTCATCTTGTCCTTGGATTTCAAGGACATTTTAATTCCTGAGCTGAAGTCTTGGTTTCCCAAGAGGAAAGTTGAACATAAATCATAGAAAAGAAGGGGTGGTTTCATCATATTGTCTTCACTCTGCACAGAGGAAAGCATCTTTACAAAGTCCAAAGTGCTTACAAAGCAAGGCTACTAAGTGGCTCTCTGAGGGAAGCCCTGCGTTTGTTCAATTAACATTGATCAGAACAGAAGAAACCAGTTTCTACCAGTACCAGTGACCTCAGATATACTTGGGTCAGTGGCATTCAGCCCCACAGTTAAGACAGCCCTTAAAGGTTCCATGTATATTGTTATAGGTTAGTGTGTGGGACTGCTTGTAAGTTAAGGGAGTTAGTTGGTTCCACTGAAGTAGCTATGAAGGTTGGTACTTTCATTGATTGCTAACGAGGGCATGTAAAATACAGCGTACTGTCAGCTCTTCATATTTAGAGGTTTTACAGGCAGGGACTCAGGCAACTATGGATAAAAAATGCTTGTTATTTTTAATGTTAGTTATTGTGGCATGTACTAAGTAGCTAGGACTCCAGTGTTTGCGTCTGTTCAGAACACATAGAGAGGGTTTTCTCTTGTCTTCTTTTTGAGACTATATAATAACTGTTTGTGTAGAGTTCACATCATATTACAGATTTGAGGTATATAGAAGACTGTACATAGGTTATATGCAAACAAGACATCATTTTACATGAGGGAATTGAGCATGTGTGACTATTAGTATCCATTGGAGGTCCTAGACCTAATACTGAGGGATGTATTTTTATTACATTCACCTATTTATTTGTGTGGGGGGGGTGTGTGTGTGTGTATGTGTGTGTGTGTGTGTGTATGTGTGTGTGTGTGAGAGAGAGAGAGACAGAGAGAGAGAGACAGAGAGACAAAGACAGAGACAGAGACAGAGAATAGAGTCAAAAGACAATCTATGGAAATTGGATCTCCCCATCCACAAAAATGAGTCCCAGTGATGGAGCTCAGGTCACCAGACTTCACAGCAAGCAACTTTACCTGTTTAGCTATCTCACCAGTCTTGGGAAATGAATTTATTCAAAATTCATGAACCTACAGAGTATCATGTGCATGGAAGCCTATTATGATTATAATGCTGCTTTAATTTTTACTATTGTAGAATATGATTGAACAACCTTCAATAGAGCTTGCAAGTTTATCTACTATCTGAATTAAATATGAATTTTAAAGACCTCATGCTCTGCTTTAGGCTCTCTATAAATTCGTTTTCCCATATTTGATACTATTCCTTCAGATGGAAATGATTATTCTTCCACATTTACTATATAACCTCGTAATCCTTTCATATAAAATTATTGCTAATCCTTTTAATTCATTTCTGTTTCCCCTTTATCAATCAATAATTCATTCTTTAAAATTCTTTGAAATATTTGTGGAGTAAAATAATATTTTAATATTATGTATTAATATATAATAAAAATTATATATTACAATGGTGATATGAGTATGAATTTTAAAATATGACTCTTCATTTGGAACATACTCTTGAATATGAATACATGAAAAATATTTTAATATTTAATGAATGTATATAATATAATATAATGTCTCTTGTGTCACCAATAGTAATTTGCTTAATTTTATCCTTCAAAACTTGATGAAAATGTTTTCCTTTATTTTAATTTCTCTCAAAACTCTCAAGTGCTTCAAAAAGTATGTGTTCAACAAATATGACTGAATTTCGTGTTTCAAGCAGATGCAGTTTAAAGCACCTAGATTAGGTTTCAGTAAGGCACACCCAGACCTAGGAGAAGACACGTTAACTATATTCATACCCAGCTGCATTCAGGGCCTTCAACTTTCCTTAATGGGGATATGAAGGTATGGCAAGTTCATAAGCTAGCATACTCTAACTGTTTAACCTTCATCCCATGTTGTTCTTGTTAGTATGTCCTATATTAATCTCTTTTCTATAAACTATAGAAACTGAGGGGTTAGACTAACTTTTCTTCTTAAATTTTAACTTTGTGTCCTATCTTCTAACTTGCTAAAAATGGCCTTTTGCACAGATTAAAAGACAAACTTTCATACTTAAGTGGCTCTTCCAGGTAAAGAAAAATATCCCAAGGAGTAAGAAAATTTATGGAGTTCTGTTCAGGAGGAACCCACGGTGCTGGCCACATATGCAGCAGAGGAGGCTTTTGTTAGCCATGAGGGGGAGGAGGGGCCCTTGGGCCTGAGGGTGTAAGATTCCCCAGTATAGGGGAATGCCAAAGAGGGAAGAGGAGAGTGGGTGTGTGGATGGGTGGTTGGGGGAATACCCTCATAGAGGCAGGGGGAGGGAGGAGGAAATGGGGAGGTTCCAAAAGGGAGATCTGGAAAGGGGAAACATTTGAAATGTAAATAAAGTAGGAAATAAATAAATAAAATTTTAAAAAAAAGAAAATTCATGGAAAATTCTTGTGATTTCTTTTCAGACATACTGTCCAAATATTTTTTTTATTTTGTACAATGTTTGAGCTTTCATAAGAACCTACTATTTAGACTATGCTCTTTCAGTGTACAGAAGAGACACAATGAAGATGTTAGATAAGGCATTTTCTGGGTTGTGTGCATGTGAAAATGGGAAAGAGTTCAAGGCCAACAATCTCCTCTGCTAAGATTTTGCTAGAACTTATCTTCTCCAATTTAGCCCTAAAAGTATTTTATTGAGACAGCTCTCAAGGGACCGATGCTCATTGCTATGAAGAAACTCTTGAATTTATTTCATTTATAAAGAATGAAACATTGTTTCCTTCCTTGTGAGCACATAACAAAGGAGCACACATCGCACATACTTGGTGCCTGGGAAATAAAGATTTACATGACAGTCTTCACTTCCTACAAAGTCACAATGAGTTCCACATGCAGAAGGGAAAACAAAGATGTCTCATGAGAACTGAGTTCAGAGAAACTGTCAGAACGATGACCACATGGGATCGTTCACAATTTTATTTAACGGTCACTTCATTCTATTGTGGTGAATTAGAACTTAATAATGAATTCAATGTGTACCATCATTTCTGGTATCATTCTTTCTATAGACCTATGTTTTAATTAGATCAAGGTTTAAATGTTAGATATCCTTCTTTGGTTTTTTGTAATCTATATCAATTATTTTCCTTTGGAATAGTTTCTCCTTCTCCCCCTCTACTTAGAAAAATGAGATTTATCAAATTAAAGAAAGACTTTATTTTTGAAAGAATATTCTACAAAAAGTAAACCGCAGTAAAATAGCAAACAAAATATATCACAAGCTCGAAAAGAGAAAGCGGCTCATCTATAGGCTCAGCGTGACCCAGTTTCTAAGTTATGACCTAATTCTCATTCTAATTTATTCTAATATATTTGGCATTTGCAGAAAATGCTTAAAATTTAAAAATAAAATATCAATGTCAGATAACTAGAGTTCAATAAGAATGAAAAGCGGTCTGGGAGAGTCTCACTCAGTGTCTGTAGATTAAGCATAAAAACTTGGGTGTGAATTCCCTGATATCCATGTAAAAAAACCAAATGTGGTGACTTCCTCAGATGATGAGACAACAGAAGGAGTTAGGAAATGTTACCTAACCAGACAGAAATAAGAATTTTTTTCTGTTATCTGATTCCAAAGAAATGAAGACTTATCAATATAAATTATTAATTTAATAAGAACTAAATAACCAAGGTAGTGTTTTAAGAAAGCTGAACAAGTTACAAGGAAACAAATGAACAAACAGAGAAATAAAACACGAACAGAATGAGGCATTCAGTAAAGATGCAGGAGCAACACAAGAGACAAACAGAAAATCTAGAGGTGGAGAACACAAGGGACAAAAAGAATGTAACATAGAGAGCTTTCTTTGTAAAATCAAAAGGAAAAACAGTCGACAATTCAAAAGTAAGTCCTTACAAATATACAAAGAGGAAATCAAAAATACTAAAACAGAGTTAGGAAACGCCCTGAGAGTCACACCAAGTAACAGACACACATGTTAGAGTCAGAGTGAATGGAGGGGGTAATGATACTGCCTTTGCACATGTTGGGAGCCATGTACTCATTACTCTGGAACACTTACAAATCTTAGGAAGATCCATCTAAACAGTTCATGGAGACACATCACCATCAGACAAGCAAAGTTCAAAGACAGTGGAGGATCAGAAAGTCTGTCAATACCATCAAGAACATACCAGAACAATGGATATCTGGTTGAGGTAGAACTCAGAAAGGCATAGATACCATTGTGGTCTTTTGTGGTCCTGATGTGCTAAGTGTTGAACCTGAGGCCTCTAACTCACTAGGCTACTGCTCTATCAATGAGCTACAGCCTGAGCTCTGACATATACATCTGACTGAGTAACTATGCATACCTTTGCATACTGGTGGATCATGAGTTTGCTGAACACTTTAAAATTGTGTATATTAATTATGCTAATGCTACAAATTATTATTAGTATATTATAAAGAATCTTATAAGATGAATATTCCCTCATAAATCAATATCTGAATAACCTTCGTATTTATAATGTTTGTCACCTAGATATAATATACATACATGCATATTTGAAATAACATATATAATATATATAATTATAATATATATATATATAATATATAATATATAATATAATATAAATATAATTAAATATAATATATATAATATATAATATATATATTATATATATATATGGGTCCCATTAATATTAAAGTGTTTGTAATTACCTTTACCTCTTCTATAGTCTAGCTAGCAGTGTAAAGTCAGATTTCTATCTTGTAGTGAAAATATGCCAGTGAAAAACCTTATCATAAAGGATGACTTTATTAAATTCCTTAGTTCAAATTCAGACTTGACATCAACTCCTTTTTATGTGTAATAATGTGAGACTTTCATGCCTATCTGCTAATGACAAAATAGCAGAGGTAGACTTAATGAGAAACCTTGCCCGTGAGCCTAGGACAGTCTACATGATACACAATGTGCCAAGGATGGCTCTAAGGTCTCCAGAATAAAACAACAGTATAGCAGAAGTGTGCTGACCTCAGGAACTTCCAACCAAAAAGGAATACGAAGCCATGAATTTGAGAGAGAGCAAGCAGGGAACTGTGTGCGGGGGGGGGGGGGGGGGGGGGGGGGGGGGGAGGGAGAAAAAGGAAGGGGGAAAGGATGTAAGTGTACTGTAATCTCAAAAATATTTTTAAAATATATTAAATAAACTGATCAGAGGAAAACACCAAGTCAGCAATCACAGCAGATCAACATTTTCTAGCTGCAAGTGCATAGCAAGTGCCTCGTTTTTGCTAAAGCAGAATTTATTTATTTTGAGTCCAAGTGGGACTATATTTTCAGCAATAGGGATACTAGTTTTAAAAACAGCAACAACAATAATACATTTAAAAAGCTAAAATTAATAACATTTGATGCATCACTAAGTTAACAATTACATCAAAATAAGCTAATAGTGTCTAAAAAGATAATGAAGAAAATCTGGTGGCTCCAAAAGATAAAATTTAAGAGAAATGTGAAAACATGCAAAGTGTTTATGAAAGTGAAATAAAAAACATCGATTTCTAGCAATGAATCCCAGCAATAGTTTAGCTTCTAAAAAATGTCACCGGTTGACATTATGAATTAGTGTCACTTTTGAATTTTTGGAGAGTGCTGCAGCATTTACTTATTAAATATGTTTGGATTCTCTAATATAAGACATCTAGAACTTAGATGTAGTTTGGTGGTAAAACATTTACATAATATTTAGGAGATCCTGAGTTCAGTTTCCCAAGTCCACATAAAACAGCATAGTGTAAACAATGTAGGATGACTATATTGACAAAGTAGTAATAACAAATATACACATTAAAGTTTGTTTTCTTTTAACAAAGGTCCATCCATGCTTACTGTCATTTGAGGGACACATCACCATTAGCTCTAGAGCTTTTTAAAAACTGATAAACACTTCGATTCTAATCACACAAGATCTCCAGGGTGGAGCTCGTCTCTGTCTTCTTGCATTCTCTGTGTGAGTCCAAGGCCTACACATAAGATGACACCCCTCCCCATCCTGTGGTCAAAACTGCAAGTTGGTTTTTTGATACTCAGAGACTTTCATTTTCCTCTGAAATTGTTTCTGTTTTGTGGCATTTTAATTACCCCCCAATTTTCTTTGGATAATTTTATTTTCCTTAGTCTTAAATGAATACCTATTTATCAATTCCTTTAAAAAAAAAAGACAAGTATTTAAAACCAGTCTCCTGTACCTAATTGTGCTAGCCAGTTAGAATTGTAAAAGTTTATTTTCTATATAATCTGGGATGAGGATTAAATTTTGTTTTTGACTTAATGTTAACATATTACTGATTTATTTGGGATTTTGTTGCTTGTTTTGTATTGTCTATTTTTGAGGCAAGATCTTGCTGTTTAGACCAGAGTAGTCTAGAATCCACAATCCTACCTTGGCCTGCTGAGTGCTAGGAATACTAGTGTGTGCCACCATGCACTACTGATGGATGTCTATTTTAAATAGTCTGGTGGTTAGATATTGAGGCAAATTAAACATTTTTTTCTTAATACCTCCATTTCTTCATCATTATCAATAAATATAACCATTAGTAAGAGCTTTAAGGTTTCTGGCAGCTTAAGAAACACTACGAAGGCCAGGCAGCGGTGGCTCATGCCTTTAATCCCAGCACTCGGGAGGCAGAGGCAGGTGGATTTCTGAGCCTGGTCTACAGAGTGACTTCCAGGACAGCCAGGGCTACACAGAGAAACCCTGTCTCGAAAAACAAAACAAACAAACAAAAAATAAACACTATGAAGAACTGACAAACAATATTGTATTAAATTAAAGGTCTTCTACAAAATGAAGGAAACAACTTCATAATGAAGACAGCCTGAAAATATAGAAAGCACTCTTTGCTAATTATATATCTGATATGATTTATGTCTAAAATATACAAAGAAACAAAAACACTAAATAAAAAAAAAAATCCCAAGCAACTCATTTAATCAATGGGCTAATAGAATGAACAGGCAGTTCTCAAAAGATAAGCTATAAATGACCAATACACACATGAGAAACATTGTACATCCTAAGATACTAGAGAAATAAGATTAAAACCACACTAAGATCACATCTCACCACAGTCAGAGCAACTAAAGTCAAGAAAACTAATAACAAATACTAGTGAAGATGGAGGAAACAGAGAATCCTTACATTTGCATGTAAATTAGTCTAAGCATAATGCAGAAGGTCTTCATAATACTACACATGGCCCATGATTTGACACAGCTGTATCATTTCTGGGTATAGACCCAAAGGACTCCAAATAATGTGCCACAGAAATGCTTGGAAATTCGTGTCAATTGCAGCACTATGGCCAATAGCTAGGTTATAGAATCAGCAGTCAATCAACAGGTGAATGGATAAGAAAATGTGATACCCATCCACCCCGCAACACACACACACACACACACACACACACACACACACACAAATGTAGTTTTATCTAATAATCTACAAGAATGAAGTTACGGCATTTCTGGAAAATTATTCAACTTAAGACCATCATATTAAACTAAACCAGACTTGGAAATATAAATACAGCAAATTATCATTCATTTGTGGTCCTATGGACAGGAAAGGTAAGCATAAGAATTATGACTATGTACAATGTACATTACTGATTTATAAGAAATTATCTATGAAACAGCACTGTGTGTAATGAATGTATGTTAATAAATGTATATTTCAGGGTGACAAACATGCCCTAATATTACTCTAGTGATGGTTATACAATTTTTAAATACTCTAGCAACCAATAAATCATACAACTTTAAACTCAGTACAAATTATATCTCAATCTTTAAAAATTGTCACAAATAATAAGTATTTAAGTGACATTTTTACATAAAAGCATTTAACTTTGAAACTGCTCTGACATCTCAATAGAGGTTGATGACAATGACAAGAAAGGGGGAATCAGAAAAGCATTTTCTAGGTATTCAGCATTTCTAACATCAAACTTGTGGAGGGCTTAATAGAAACTGCTATTTGCTTTTATAAAATTTCATATAGATCTTCAAGCTAAGAGTAATTAATAATTAGTAGATCAAAATTCTGAATATGTCCATCAAATCAAGTTTAACAATTAAATTGATCAAATTTCTTTACTCCTATTGCTTGCACGTCTGTTAAATATATAGGAAACAGAGAGTCACAAATGATAGCTGGCTGACATTTTACCTATTTCCTCTGATGTTATTGAAATGGCATTAGAGGAACATAGATAGTCTCAGAAAGTGAGGTCAGACTCCCTGAGATGATGGGATCTTATTCCCAGAAGGCATTGAGAGCAGAAATAGTAGGAAGGCTTGGGGGGAGGTATCTAAACAACACCCACCAGGGGAGAGGAAGGACCCAGGGTTCCTACAAAACAACCAGCCCAGTCTCTGTTTAGTAGATGTTCAGCCTTAGGCCTCTCTATCCAAGAGGGATAAAACTGTTACTCTCCCTTTCTCTGCAGGTCGGTCTTCTGCCTTTCTCCAATTGCTCAATTTCTGTCCATTCAGGGAATAAATTCTGGCAATACAATAGATAACCACCAACACCCTGTTACACTATTTAAAATCTATACTGTTTCATACAAAACTTTGTTAATGTCATAATTTGATTCTAGAGCCCACCATTTTGTCTTGGCATCCATAGCCTGCTGTGCTACAGTCACTAAAAGCTCTGTGCTAAGTCCATTGGGTTTAATTTTGTGTGCTTCTAAAATTACCTCTGCTATCATTAAACTTCCCACTTGCCTCCTCCTATGCATTTAGCAGTACATTATTGCTTTTTTAATTAAACAATTTATCACTTTGCTTAGGTGCATCTCGTGTATTGACATATTTTATGATGTTTTCCAACAGCAACATTAAGTAATATGAATTTACTCATGTTCATGAATATGTTCATTAGCATGCACTCAAATACATGTTCAATGCCCCTTCTGAATTATCCCTTTTCCTGTTTTACTTTGTGTATAGCTGAGCATGAACTTTCTTACATCTTTATTTCTGATAGGAAAGTTCTTTAAAAAGATATTTCAGAACAGAAAAACATTACCTGCAAAAGGCTAAGATGATATTAACTACATGTACAGAATCCAGATATCTTCATGATGATACAAGGTGCAATCTAGGAAGAAAAAAAAATACTCTTCTTCATTCCACCAACCAATAAATTAAATATAAAAAGGGGTTCTTTAGATAGTTTGGCCAGTAAATGATCCCACCAAAGTGGCAATTATTCACTGTGAGAGCATCAGAAAGAGAGCTTAGGAAATAAGGAAACAAATGAAGGCACTCAAAAACAGAGAAGTACAGCTTTGTCTACAGAGATTCCCCGGTGTCCCGGATGCCCTCTCTACTTGTTCCTCCACACGTAGAGGAAGATGTGAAGAAAGCAAAAATGCGGACTTTCAAATGTCACCTATCAGGTTGGTTAGAGACAAACAAAAAAGAAAAATCTAATTATCAGAAGAAGCGGCCCAAATACTTTCTACATTTCCCATAATTCAACTAATTGTAGGAAAGAAACTGCACAGCGTTCCTCTAGAACAATACAGATCTCAAGTTTAGAGACGATAACTAAGCGAACCCGTGCAGTCTACTAAATATTGCATTCAAAGCCAATTATGTCGTTATTATTCGTTATTAGTTGTTGAAAAATTCTTAGTTTTTTTCTATTTGCAGATAACTTTAAGTATATGATGATACATTTTAAAGCATCACATCTTTTTTTTAATTAGCATATATTTATAGTACATGGTACTGGACTGTATAAGGAACATGTATAATTTTCTTTTTAAAAATTTTTATACTTTGTTTGCATTTTAAATGGTTTGCCTTTTCCAGATCTCCCCTTTGGAAACCTTCTATCCCATCCTTCTTCCCCCTGACTCTGTGAGGGTATTTCCCCAATCACCCACCCACTCCCGTCTTCCCTCCCTGACATTACCCTATTCTGGGGCTTCTAACACTCTCAGACCAAGGGCCTCTCCAAACACTGATGGCCAACAAGGCACTCCTCTGGCACATCTGTGGCCAGCACCATGGGTCCCTCTGTATTTATTCTTCGGTTGCTGATCCAGCCTCCCAGAGCACATGGGAGGCTGACCAGTTGACACTGTTGCTCCATCCCCATGGGGCTGCAAACACCCTCAGCTCCTTCAGTCCCTTCTCAAACTCCTCCATCTGGGACCCCACAGTCAGTCCAACAGTTTCTGTGAATCAAATCATGGGTGTTCCAAACTTTTGGGCCAATATCCGCTTATCAGTCAGTACATACCGTGTTTGTTCTTTAGTGACTGCGTTACCTCACTCAGGATGATATTTTCAAGTTCCATCCATTTGTTTAAGAATTTCATGAAGTCATTTTTTTTAATAGCTGAGTAGTACTCCATTGTGTAAATGTATCACGTTTTCCGTATCCATTCCTCTGTCGAGGGGCATCTGGGTTGTTTCCAGCTTTTAGCTATTATAAATATGGCTGCTATGAACATAGTGGGGCATGTGTCCTTATTACATGTTGGAGCATCTCCTGGGTATATGCCCAGGAGTGGTATGGCTGGGACCTCAGGTAGTATTATGACCAATTTTCTGGGGGACTGCCAAACTGATTTCCAGAGTGGTTGTACCAGCTTGCAATCCCACCAGCAATGGAGGAGTGTTCCTCTTTCTCCACATCCTCACCAGCATCTGTTGTCAACTGAGTTTTTGATCTTAGCCATTCTGACTGGTGTGAAGTGGAATCTCAGGGTTGTTTTGATTTGCATTTTCCTGACGGCTAAGGATGTTGAACATTTCTTTAGGTGCTTCTTAGCCCTTCGAGTTTCCTCACTTGACAATTCTCTGTTTAGCTCTGTTCCCCATTTTTTCATAGTGTTATATGGATCTCTGGAGCCTAACTTCTTAAGTTCTTTGTATATATTAGATATTAGCCCTCTGTTGGATGTAGGATTGGTAAAGATCTTTTCCCATTCTGTTGGTTGCCATTTTGTCCTATTGACAGTGTCCATTGCCTTACAGAAGCTTTGATTTGTGTGTTTGTGTGTGTTTTCTTTCATTTTTTTCATATTTTATTTACATTTCAAATGTTTCTCCCTTTCCAGATCTCCCCTTTGGAACCTCCCCATTCAATCCCCCTAACCCTGACACTATGGGGGTATTCACCACCTACCCACCCACCCACTCTCGTCTTCCCTCCTTGGCATTCTCCTATACTGGGGGATCTAACACCCTCAGGCCCAAGGGCCTCTCCTCCCCTGATGTCTAACAAGACCCTCCTCTGCGGCATATGTGGCCAGCACCATGGGTCCCTCCATGTGTATTCTTTGGTTGGTGATTCAGTCTCCTGGAGTATCAAGGGGTCAAGCCAGTTGCCACTGTTGCTCCCTCTCTGGGGCTGCAAACTCCCTCAGCTCCTTCAGTCCCTCCTCCAACTCCTGGGAACTCACACTCAGCCCTACTGTTGCAGCAAAGTGACTCTTGGGTATTTCGAACTTTTGGGCTAATAACCACTTATCAGTGAGTACATACCATGTTCATTCTTTTGTGACTGAGTTACCTTGCTCAGGATGATATTTTCAAGTTCCATCCTTTTGCCTAAGAATTTCATGAAGTCATTGTTTTTAATAGCGGAGTAGTATTCCATTGTGTAAATGTACCACATTTTCTGTATCCATTCCTCTGTTGAGGGACATCTGGGCTGTTTCCAGTTTCTGACTATTATAAATATGGCTGCTATTAACATAGTGGAACATGTGTCTTTATTACATGTTAGAGCATATTCTGGGTATATGACCAGGAGTGGAATAGCTGGGTTCTCAGGTAGTATTATGTTCATTTTTCTGAGGGTCCACCAAACAGATTTCCAGAGAGGTTGTATCAGCTTGCATTCCCATCAGCAATGGAGGAGTGTTCCTCTTTTTCCACATCCTCGCCAACATCTGCTCTCATCTGAGTTTTTGATCTTAGCCATTCTGACTGGTGTGAGGTGGAATCTCAGGGTTGCTTTGATTTGCATTTCCCTGATGACTAAGGATGTTGACCATTTCTTTAGGTGCTTCTCAGACATTCGAGTTTCCTCAGCTGAGAATTCCCTGTTTAGCTCTGTTCCCCATTTTTTGATAGGGTTATTTGGATCTCTGGAGTCTAGCTTCTTGAGTTCTTTGTATACCTTGGATATTAGCCCTCTATCAGACATAGGATTGGTAAACATCTTTTCCCAATCTGTTGGTTGCCATTTTGTCCTATTTACAGTGCCCTTTGCCTTACAGAAGCTTTGTAATTTTATGAGGTCCCATTTGTCGATTCTTGATCTTAGAGCACAAGCCATTGGTGTTCTGTTCAGGAACTTTTCCTGGGCCCATGTGTTCGAGACTTTCGCCACATTATCTTCTATTAGATTCAGTGTATCTGGTTTTATGTGAAGATCCTTGATCCACTTGGACTTGAGCTTTGTACAGGGAGATAGGAATGGATTTGCATTCTTCTACATGTTGACCTCCAGTTGAAATGCTGTCTTTTTTCCACTGGGTGGTTTTAGCTCCTTTGTCAAAGATAGTGATCGTAGGTGTGTGGGTTGATTTCTGGAACTTGAATTCTATTCCATCGATCTACCTGCCTGTCAGTGTACCAATACTGTGCAGTTTTTATCTCTACTTCTCTGTAGTACAGCTTGAGGTGAGGGATGCTGATACCCTCAGAAGTTATTTTTTTGTTAAGAATAGTTTTTGCTATCCTGAATTTTTTGTTATTCCATATGAATTTCAGAATGGCTCTTTCTAAGTGTATGAAGAATTGAGTTGGAATTTTAATGGGGATTGCATTGAATCTCTAGATTTCTTTCGGCAAGATGGCCATTTTTCCTACATTAAAACTACCAATCAGTGAGCATAGGAGATCTTTCCATCTTCTGAGGTATTCTTTGATTTCTTTCTTCAGAGACTTGAAGTTCTTGCCATACAGATCTTTCACTTGTTTGGTTAGAGTCACACCAAGATATTTTATATTGTTTGTGACTGTTGTGAAGGGTGTCATTTCCATTTTTTTTTCTTAGCCTGCTTATCCTTCGAGTATTGGAAGGCTCCTGATTTGTTTGAGTTAATTTTATATCCAGCCACTTTACTGAAGTTGTTTATCAGCTGTAGCAGTTCTCTGGTGGAGGTTTTCGGGCATTTAAGTATCAGATCATATCATCTGCAAATAATGATGTGTTGATTTCTTCCTTTCCAATTTGTATCCCCTTGACCTCCTTTTGTTGCCTAATTTCTCTAGCTAGAACTTCAAGTACTATATTGAATAGATAGGGAGAAAGTAGACAGACTTGTCTAGTCCCTGATTTTAGTGGGAATGTTTCAAGTTTCTAACCATTTAGTTTGATGTTGACTACTGGTTTGCTGTATATTGTTTTTGCTATGTTTAGGTATGGGCCTTGATTTTCTGATCTTTCCAAAACTTTTATCATGAAGGGATGTTGAGTTTTATAAAATGCTTTTTTAGCATCTAATGAAATGACCATGTGATTTTTTCTTTGAGTTTGTTTATGTAGTGGATTACATTGATAGATTTCCTGGTATTGAATAATCCCTGCATCCCTGGGATGAAGCCTACTTGATCATGATGAATCATTGTCTTGATGTGTTCTTGGATTCAGTTTGTGAAAAATTTATTGAGTATTTTTGCATGGATATTCATAAGGGAAATTGGTCTGAAGTTTTCTTTCTTTGTTGGGTCTTCGTAAGGTTTTGGTATCAGTGTAACTGTGGCTTCATACAATGAATTGGGTAGTATTCCTTCTGTTTCTATTTTGTGGAATAGATTGAAGAGTATTGGTATCAGGTCTTCTTTGAAGGTCCGATAGAATTCTGCAGTAAACCCATCTGGTCCTGGTCTTTTTTTTGGTTGGGAGACTTTTAATGACTGCCTCTATTTCTTTACGGGTTATGGGACTGTTTAGATGGTTTATCTGATCCTGACTTAACTTTCGTGTTTGGTATCTATCTATAAACTTGTCCATTTCATCCAGATTTTCCAATTTTGTTGAGTATAGGCTTTTGTAGTAGGATCTTTTGATTTTTTTTAATATTCTCAGATTCTATTGTCATATCTCCCTTTTCATTTCTGATTTTGTTAATTTGGATACTGTGTCTGTGCTCTCTGGTTAGTCTGGCTAACGGTATATCTATCTTGTTGATTTTCCCAAAAAAAAAAAAAAAAAAAAAAAAAACTGCTCCTGGTTTTGTTGACTCTGAATAGTTCTTTTTGTTTCTACTTGGTTGTTTTCTGCCCTGAGTTTGATTATTTCTTGCCTTCCACTCCTCTTGGGTGGATTAGCTTCTTTTTGTTCTAGAGCTTTCAAGTGTGCTGTTAAGCTGCTAGTGTATGCTCTCTCCAGTTTCTTTTTGGAGACACTCAGAGATATGAGTTTTCCTCTTAACACTGCTATCATTGTGTCCTATAAGTTTAGGTATGCTGTACTTTCATTTTCATTAAATTCTAGAAAGTCTTTGATTTCTTTCTTTCTTTCTTCCTTGAACAAGTTATCATTGAGTAGAGCGTTGTCCAGCTTCCATGTGTTGTGGGCTTTCTGTTGGTTTAGTTGTCATTGAAGACCAGCCTTATTCCGTAGTGATTTGATAGGAGCCACGGAGTTATTTCAATCTTCTTATATCTTTTTAGATTTGTTTTGTGACCAACTATATGGTCAGTTTTGGAGACGGTACCATGAGGTGCTGAGAAGAAGGTATATTCTTTTGATTTAGGATGAAATGCTCTATAGATACCTGTTAAATCCATTTTGTCCATAACTTCTGTTAGTTTCACTGTGTCTCTGTTTAGTTTGTGTTTCCAAGATCTGTCCATTGATGACAGTGGGGTATAGAAGTCTCACACTATTACTGTGTGAGCAATGTGTGCTTTGTCTTTTAGTAAATTTCTTTTATGAATGTGGGAGACCTTGCATTCGGGGAATAGATGTTCAGAATTGAGAGTTCTTCTTGGTAGATTTTTCCTTTGATGAGTGTGAAGTGTCATTCCTCATCTTTTTTGATAATTTTTTGTTGAAATACTAGTCCTCAGTACTTAATTTCAAACTTAGGTCTTAAATAATATTTTATTTTATTGGGCTTATTCACTCTGCTCAGGTATTTTATTAACTATTTTAAAATATCATAAAATGTACTTTGATCATATTCATATACCATCAGCCTCTCTGAGAACTCCCCTCTCTATCCTCAAGTCTTTACCCACCTAACACTGACTTTCCTTCTTCCCTTACTCCTATACAATCTAGTTTGTGTTATCCAACTGCTTTCTGGAGTGGGACCTCCTCTGGAGTGTGGCAAACTTACCAGGGGTCAAACCATAAAGAAAGCTGACTTTCTGTGTCCAAGCAGCAATCAAATGTAAATAGATCCTCAGTTAGGGGTGGGATTCTGTGCCCTGGATTTCCTATAAAAACTACCACCCAGAAACCTGTTATAAATCCTACTAGTGATATCTCTAAGTGGGCGTCTTCATATTCATTTCAAATACTTCCTTGGACTTCTAGTGTTTGTGCTGAATTCCTATCTTTTGTACTCATGTGAAACAAGGCCAACATATTCTTAAGAGTAAAAAAAGTAATTTATTACTTTAATAAAATTATGTCTTACTAACAGATGTCTCCCAACTAAACAAAAATATTCACATTTCAAGTCACATTTCATAAATCCTCCTTGGGAAAGAGATTAAAATTATTCCTGGAGCAGTAGATGACTGCAAGGAAACAGTTTTCTGAGATAGCATACACAAGTCTTCACAAGCTCAAATCAGGCAGCATCCCAACATAAAGAAGAGAGATAGGCATGGATTCAAAGATAAGGAGATGCTGACAATTGATAGCTTCTGGGACAGGGCTAATCATGCTCCAGTGGGAGGGCGTGCATCCAGCAGTGTATGATCACACCAACCATACTTGATTGGCAGAGGAAGAAATAAAAGAGGAAGAGGAGGAAGAGGGAGGACAATAGAGGAAGAGGACACAAATTTCAGTGACTAGAGAGGGGCATGGACCTGGGCAGAGTGACTAAGCCCAAAATACATTGTACAATTTTCTCAAAGAACTAATTTTTAAAAAGACTTTATAAAGTCAAGCTCAAAATGACTGCACTGTTCTCTGGACAGAAATAGGGCTGCTATTTCAAATGAGCCACAAGTTCTGTGTAAGTTTCAGGTTTCCTTTCAGTCTTGACTCAGTACTTGTTGTGGTTGTTTATGTATTTTTTTTTTCTACACAAACTCTAGAGCATGGAGTTCTTCTTGAAAACTGTAGATAAAATCATTATTCCTAAAATGCATTCGCTCTGTTTTTTAAGGTCTGTGTTAGCAGCTTATCGGGATCTTTCTAAATATGCTTTTGAAACAATACACTTCTTAGTGGTTACCAGTTTCCTTACCCAACTTACTCACTGAGAGAATTTTCGAAAATATTTCTAGTGTTGGTGCATGTCTTTCCTTACTATGGATTCTTTGCTTGGTTTAATCAGTTTTTGGTGAAGGTGGCATTTTTCTCAGAGTTTCAGACATATGTCTAACATGACTGTTTTTGATACAGAAAATTGTATTTCCTAGCTTTTTGATGTGCTGCTCATGTTCATGAGCCTACAGCGAGTGTGGATCACTAGTAGCAAGGGCTTTTCATTTGGTTCTGGCAACAGTTCTACAGCAGTTATAGGAATGTCTGAAAGGCTTTGAAGTGTATTTCTGTAGCTGAGTTTTCCTTATAAAGACATATAGTCACTTGAATATGTTTTCACATGAATGACCTTCATAATACTAAACAAGTCCAAGTCTTAATCAGAGAGCTGGAACTCCTTGACCTGACTATTTCTACACTTCTCAAACTTTCCAATGATATCAACAGGACAAGACAGATCATTCCTGTCAACTGTGGCTGGAAGGTTTATAAAGCCTTTGAACAAAGGATAACCCCACGCTCTGCATGCCCCTCTGCAGACCAAGTTCCAGTATTGTTTCTAAATAAAGCCTCAAGCAGTGTGCTGAAGATTTGAAGGCATAGATAAAATGTACACATTTACACAAATATATTTAATAATACACACTCAAAATTTAATTTTTAAGGAAGAAACAAAATGTAGGAAGAGGGATTAAGGAGTAGAGTTATATACACCATTATAGTGACTTTTCTATAATTTCATTTCTACATTACTATTCTTATTGAAAATAGATTTTTTCATACAATGTGTTCTAATCATGATTTCTCCTCCTTCAACTTCTTCCAGATCATTCCCATCTTCTCCTAGATTCTACCCAACTACCAATGTTCTCAAATCCAAATCTTTTCTTTTTATTTTTAAATAGAAAATAAATAGGCATCTAAAAAATAAAATAGAGTAGAAAAAAACTAACAAACCAGAATAGGATAAAACAAAGAGAAAAAAGCAAGAGAAAAGGCACCAGAAACATATACAGTTGCTGCGATACACATTTGCATACACAGAAATCCCGTAAGGACACACAATTAGAAACCATAACTATAAAGAAAAGACCTGTATAGGGAGGAGGAAAAGGAGGAGGAGGAGGAGGAGGAGGAGGAGGAGGAGGAGGAGGAGGAGGAAAGAATTCCCTCATATGAAGAAAAAAATTCCTCCATAAATACCACTGAGTTTGTTTTGTGCTGGCTATCTACTGTTGGATGTACAGAATACTTTTATGTATGGTTGGTATACTCAGTGAAACTCCTCTGGAAAAACCGAATTTTTTTCCTTGCATGACGTTATGGATTGGAGATAGATTCTAAGGTTAGGGATGAGGACTGGGACCACTTCTCCTCTCATCATTGAGATCCCATCTCTTTTAATCTTCTATAAGCCCTGTGCATGCTGCCACAGTCTCTGTGAGTTTGTAAATTCATCAATTTTGTTGTCGGAAAGACACCATTTCCTTGGTATCATCCATTCCCACTGGATCTCACAATCTTTTTGCCACCTCTTCCACAGAGTTTCCTGAGCTATAGGTAACAGGATTTGATGGAGACATCCCATTTAGAATGTTCCAAAGTCTCTCACTCTTAAAACATTGTGCAGTTGTAAATCTCGGTATTTGTTCCAATCTACTGTTTCTCTGAAGATGGCTGAGCAAGACATTGATCTATTGAGTACAGCAAAATATTATTAGGTGGCATTTTTCTGCCATATTCCTATAGCATAACAGTAATATTTAGTATTTTTTCAAGGCCCATGTACTAACAAGTCTTGGTTTCTTGGTTACCTGAGCAGTACTTGGGCTGGGTTCCATCTCATGAAGTAAGATTCAATTCAAATCAGATAGCTATTGATTATTCCCACAACTCTTTGCCACTAATGCACCAATATATTGTACAATTTGTCACAACTATAAGCCAGATGGTTAGTGTATACCTTTTTCCTCTGGTAGTGTACAGATCACCTTCCAGCACAATGAACACCAGCCCATATAAGTAAAGGCTGTAAGTGCTCAATGAGTTACGTAGGCATTGTCTTCAGCAATAAGCCCTCACGATAAGCTAGAGAACAAAAAATAGCCTTGGCGATTGTCTGGGTTGTTTGGAGATCCCACAGGAGCCCTGTGGTCAAAAACTCAATAGAAATAACCCGTTGTCAGAACTTGATGTGTCATTTAATAATGAGAGATGCCAAGTTGGAACTTTGTCTTCCCAGGTATTTGGTGATTCCCGTGTATATTTCTTTCATTTATGTGTATATCTTAAGATGCTTCTATGGCAGTAGATCGCTATACAACCTCTCAAATTTCTGCTCTTCTTCCTCAGATCTCTTCTTTTTCCCCTTCTACTCTTATAATTCGAAAGTCTAAAAGCTTGAATTACCAAAAATATTGCCTCAATGGGTCATTAAAAATAAAGAGGGGCTGTCAAGTTAGTTCAGAAGTTAAAAGAGTTGACTGTTCTTTTCAGGACCAAGGTTCAATTTCTAGCATCCATATGGGAGCTCACAACCACAGGTAATGCCAGCTCCAGAAGACCCAACTCTCTCTTCTGGCCTCTATAGAAACTGCATGCGCACAGTGTACAGATGCCATGATAGGCAAAATATTCATACACATTTTTAAATAAATGGGCCCTGAGGGAAAACCTACAACTATTATTCTTCTAAGTGAATATAGGAATAAAATAAGTCCTAATGGCATATAACTATACCTAAAGAGTAGTGCACTACTCAGTTCTCACCAGAGAAGACTCTTCTTGCAATAGATGGTAGTCAGCATGGAGACTTACAACGTTACAATATTATGAAGAGTGAGAGACTTTGAAGTACTCATCCTTGACTGTGATGTTTTTATCAAACATCTCCACTCAAGTTTTCAGGGTTTGTGTAGAAGATAAAGCAGAAAGACTGTGAGAGTCAGAATTGATAGAGGAAGATGATGATGATGGTGATGATGATGAGGAGGAGGACCCTGAGAACATGAATGAGTTCTGAGAGCTGAAGTTTAAATTGTATGTTTCAGTAAGCAGTTCAGAGGAAGAGCTCCGGAGATCTTCAGAGGGAGTCTTTCTGAAACTTTGACTAAATAGTAACCCATACATTCATAAGATGTGGTTCCATGAGGAAAACAATTATAAAAAACTTATAAATATTTATAAGAGAAGACAGAATACTTACCAGGAAATGAAAACTGAACAATCTAGGTATTTGCAAAGAACAAATATTCAACTTCTGAGTGGCCTGAATACATTATAAATAAAGTAATAATATTAATAAGTAATAATAGCTCATTAAAACTAAAAGACTCCAGGAGACTGCTCAGAAATGCAAATCACGAATAGTAGGGTTAAAGCTCCTCCAGAAAAGTTACTTGAAACCTGCCTTAAGAGAACTTATTAACCTTAAAAGAATCTAGTGACCCAAAGAAAAAGGTGTCTGTTAAAGGAAATTCCAATGCTCTTGAAAAGACAACAGTACATTTGTGGCTTGCACCATTCACACTGTACATACACAACAAAGGGAAAGGAGGAAAGTGGGTAAGGAACGGAAAGAATGAGGGAGGGGAGCTGAAGGGAGAGAGGAAAAAGAAAAACAGGAAAAAAGAAAGCAAGAAAAGAAGGGAAGGAGGAAGAAAATGACAGTAACCCACTAGACAGGACATCAGGGCAAAAACAAACCCCAGAACCACAGAGCTAATGGGATTGATGGGTAAGTCCTTAAAGCAGATATGACATCAGTGTTGTAAAGGAAAGCGTGGACATAAAAAGAATCAGGGCATCTAGGAAACATGAGGCATACAAGAATAGGGATTGCTTTAACTTCCAATGTGAATGCATTGGGTCAAAGAAGAGCTGTTGGTGCTGGGTGTGAAAGGCACTTAATTCTCTAACCTGGGAGAGAAGAGAATAAAATCGACAACAATACAAATATATATATATTTGTATTGACTTGACTATATATATATATATATATATATATAGTCAAGTAACGGTAGAGATTCCAAACCACAGTCCTTTCCTTGAAAATAAACATTTCATAGAAAAAAAATTTTAGAATGAAGAGAAATGAATGTTGAAAAGATTTGAAGTGTCTTACAGGGTAAGGGCAGAAAAATAGACACAGGATAGTAGTAAAGATGCAAATCAGATGAATGCTGTTAATTTCTAATGTACATTAATTGGTTTCTTATGGTTTTCAGATAAGAAAGCAATACCATGCTAAGTAAGATCTAGGATCTGAACTGGATATTAGAAAGGGATCATCTTGTGAGATTACACAAATGATAGTTAAATTGAAGACATGACTACAGGAAAGTGGATTCCCTCAGAGTCTCAGAGGGAGCAGATGACTTCTGAAGATAAAAATTCACATGGAAATTATCTCATTAGAACTGAAATAACAGTCAGTTAAGGTAAGAACTAAATGGCACTTATCAAAAGTGTGATACGTGTGTATGTTTATTCTATGATGAAGCAAAGATGAATGTAAATTTCCTTGAATCTCTCTCTTGATGGGTAGACAGACATCAAGACATATGTTGGTCTTTAAGAGAGCATTGGGTTGGGGAGGGATTCTTTCTAAGCTGTGAGTTAGAGGGGCCTCATGTAAGCAGGAAAGTATCTGAGTGGTATGGGTGGATAGGATGGATACATTTGTCTGGCCCACCAGACTTACACACCAACTCCACCAGGAACCTTCCATCTTCTACCTAACAGCATCCTTTCTTGCTGAAATTGGAAATGCATTGAAAGAAGCATTACTACAATTTGACCCTTCATTTCTTGGGTGGACAGCTGTGTTCTCATCCTCCTGAAAGTAATCTTAATGAAAAAAATTGGTGAAAAGCATTAGGTCACGGAGAATGATGACAGGTAGACATTAATGAAATGACAAGAGAGCTGGGAGCACATAACTCGGGACTATAACAAAGGTCAATGCTGCGTGCCATGTCTTGTACATGCCTAGGACATGCAGCTGTAAGTAAGGTGTGGCCGTGTGTTCCAGGATGAGTCCAGGCATGGGGTTTTCTTAACATCTGTGGATTTCACTGCTCAAAACAATTGGGCTTAAGTCAAATTCCCTCAAAAGAAAGGTAAAATTTGTGTGTAGTAAACTCAGTTGCACCTTTCAGCACCAATGACAGATGAATTGAAAGGAATCTTACATATGATCTCTGAATGTGTTGGAGCAGGAGGCTGGGGGGCAGGTGGCGTGGGAAAGTGAAGAAAGGTGTATGCTGTTTGGTTGTCTGTCTCTAGGTAGTTAATCCCTTTCTTTCAAAAATTCAAACTGAGATGACAGCTACAATAAATAATAGGCTTGATGCTAGAACTCAAAATCAGATTAAAGCACATTTTCTTCTTTCTTGCTTTGGGGTTTCAATAGTGTGTGTGTGTGTGTGTGTGTTCGGTGTATCTGTGTGTATGGTGTAGAGGGGTGGTATGGGAATGTGTGGTGTGTATGTGTGTACACGTGTGCATATGA
>JADRCH010000073.1:12608309-12647101 GCA_019843965.1 Rhynchomys soricoides | reverse complement strand
TATGTGTGTATGGTGTGCAGGATGGTATGGGAATGTGTGGTGTGTATATGTGTGCATGTGAGATGTGTGTGTTTGTGTGTGTGTGTGTGTGTGGTATGTATGTAGTGTGTTTATATGGTGTTTGTATTTGTGTTTATGTGTGCACATGTGTGCATGTGTGCTTGTGAGATGTGTGTGCTTGTGTGTGTGTGTGTGTGTGTGTGTGTGTGTGTGTGTGGTATGTATGTATGTGTTTGTATGGTGTTTGTATATGTGTTTATGTGTGCACATGTGTGCATGAGTGCGTGTGTGTGTGTGTGTGTGCGTGCGCGTGCTTTCCCCTCTGTCTTGCTGTGTGTCATAACATTAGAAACTAAAGGCCAAGTGTCAAAGGAGGTCAGGGTTTGAAACTTAGCTTATCTTATAGGGTCTCATTCTTATATCTTAGACCTATGTCTTTCCCAAGGACCACTCTGGAGCAGCTAAAGGAAAAGCATATAAACTTGTTTCCATGCTGAACATATATCATATATGACTCTAGTTCACCAGTTTTGACAAGATATATCAACTATCTGAATCAATGTAGAACATTACCACTAAATGCTTTAAATACCAAAACTATGAGCACAGTCTCTAAACCTGAGTGCCTTCACACCAATAAGAGTCTAATCAGATATTAAACTATGTTGCTAAATATTTGTGATTAACTGTATTTATTTTATCATCAAAACTGAGTTAGTGAGTGATGTCAACAAAAGAGGCAAATTATGGAAATCCAAAAGTGCTGTTCTTTAAATGAAAAAAATCACTGTAAAATGGATGGGAATATCATTATATATAAAAAGAAATGATCTAATAGAAAGAATAAAAGAAAACAATAAAAATGAACAGAGCCTCAAGCAAGTGTAGTGCACTATCTGGTATACCATTATAAACACAAGATGTTCCCTGAGCCTTGGAGGGGGTGGTATAAATATCCTGCTTAGGGTTGGTCATTAAAATGTCACATATCTTCAGCATCTTGAACATCGAAGAGTCTCTACATTCACCAGTATGCAGCGCAAGGAAAGGCTTCCCTGAATAAATCTGAGAGTAACATCTGTCTGTGTTTATAAACACAAGGCAGTTTGGATCCATGTCAATTTAACTAAACAACAGCCTAAGTTCCCTCCTGGGGCCTTGGACTTTCCCAACCATGATTTTTTTAAAACCAGGATTAAAGTACAGACATAAATTCTTTCCTGTTGAAGGGACCTCACATCACATTGGTTAGTTACACCATAACAATAGTGCCACCATTGAATAAATGGTCACATCATATCTGGTAGGCTGGTATTGTAGTTTTGGGGTCCACAAATTCTTAAGACTAATGATTCTTTTTCTCCCCAGAAACCTGCATACCATCTTCTATCATGATGCTGCATGGATAGACTATATCCACCTAGTAACTGTCGTGGTTTGAATAAGAATGGCCCTCATAGGTTCACATATTTGAATACTTAGTCATCAGAGAGTGGAACTGATTGGAAGGGATTGGGAGGTGGAGCCTTGCTGGAGTGTGTCACTGGTGGCGAGCTTTGATGTTTCAAAAGCTTAAGCCAGGCCTGGTTTCTCGCTCCTTTTACTGCCTGTGGAGCCTGAGGTAGAGCTCTGCTTCTTCTCCAGCACCATGTCTGCCTGCATGGTGCCATGCTTCCCACCATGATGATGATGGATGGACTAAACACCTGACATTATAAGTAAGCCCGCATTAAATGTTTTCTTTTATATGAGTTTCCGTGGTCATGGCATCTTGTCACAGCAATAAAACATTGACTAAGATCATCCCCTATATTTATAGTTCCTATATGTCTTTCCTTGGTCTGAAAGTTCTAATTAATTTACATTTTCCTCAGAAATGAGTATCTAGGTTGCTTCCATTGGCAGTATTGAATAAAGCTTCTGATAAAATCTGCTCTGTAGTTTTATTGTGTATGGAATTGGTCAAATGTTTTAATGTCCTACAGATAAATGTCATAGAACATGGTTTGTGAGTTGTGTAGTAAAAGCTGTCTTGGGATTCAATATGTAGGCAAGGACAGTCTTGAACTTACAAAGACCCACCTACATCTGCCTCCTGAGTGCTGGAATTAAAGGTGTATAAGCTACCATGCCCATTTTAATAGATACCAAATTGTCTCCCAAACAATACCATTTTTTTTCATCAGGAATGGTTAATAGTTGATGTTGAATTACATCCTCCCCAGATTTGATTGTCAGTGCTCTGGATTTTGGCCGCTATCTGAGGTATGTGGTAGTATTTTATTATTTCAATATGCATGTCTTTGATAACATGTGGTGGGCAAAACCTTTGCATATGTTTATTACTTATGTATTTTACGATTTTTCTTAAAGTGGTAAGCTCAAATTTTGAAAATGTATTTTTTTTTTTTAATTGTTGCAGAGTTCTAAAAATTGAATTTTAGACACGGAAGATCAATGGTGCTTTATTTTATCTTTTGTAAATATTTTCAAAAAGTCTAGAGTATTCTCTGCTCTGTATCTGTCACTGTGTCTTTGTCTCTGTCTGTTTATATGTCTCTCTCTTTCTCTCCCCCTCTCTCTCTGTCTCTCTGCCTCTCTCTGTCTCTGTCTCTTTCTCTCTCTGATCATCTTTTTAATTAAGAAAAATATCACGCACTGTATAGATTGTGCCGTGGCTATGTCTAAAATTCACTTCTGTATTCAGTCCTAAAGCCCTTTTCCTATGTTTTCTCATGTTTATAGTATTGTAGGGAAACTATCCATTTTAACTTAATTTGCATTAAAGGTCTATAAGGGTTAGGTTTGTTTTTCATCAATTTGAGAAAATCTATAGCCACCTAAAAAGAGGAGACATCAATTAGGAAATTGCTTCCAACAGATTGGTCTGCAGTCAAGTCTGTACAGACTTTCTCTATTAATGATTGATGTGGAAGGGCTCCAGTCATACTGGGCAGGTGGGCCTGGGTTATATTCAAAAGAGGGTAGCTCAGAAAACCAGGGTGAGTAGTCAGGAAGCAGGGCTTTTCCATGGGTTCTGCTTTTGCACCTGTCTCTAAATCCTGCTGGAGTTCCTGCCTTGGCCTTTCTCAGTATTTTTCCATGATCTGGACCTGTAAGTTCAGACAAATTAACTCTTTCCTTCCCAAGTTGCTTTTGGTCAGTGGTGGGTTTTTGCTTGCTTGGGTTTTTTGTTTGTTTGTTTGTTTGTTTTATTTTGTTTTTATTTTTTTTAAACACAGCAACAGAAAATATACAAGAACAGGGCTGAATTTGTATTATATTTTTGCATGCTGGTGTCCTGCAATATTTCTTGAAGGATTGTCTTTGGAACATAGCACTCTTTGTTTTAGAGACTAGGTGACTATATCTGCAAGTCTTTCAGCATGTCCTTGACGTTTGTTCTTGTTTTTGTTTATCAATTTGACTTAAGTTATATTAATCTGAGAAGAAAAACTTCAATTGGAAAGATTCCTTCCTCAGATTAGGTAAGTTTATGGGGCTGTTTTTTTCTTTTTCTTCTTTATTTTATTTATCTACATTTCAATTGTTACCCCCCCTTCCCAGTTTCCCCTCCACAAGCCCCCTATTCCCTCCTCCCTTTGTCTCTATGAGGGTGCTCCCCCACCTGCCCACCCACTCCTGCTTCAGTAGCCTAGTGTTCCCCAATCCTGGGTCATCAAGCCTCCACAGGAACAAGGGGTCCCTTCGCAGTGATACCAGATAAGGCAATCCTCTGCTACATATCCAGCTAGAGCTATGGGTTCCCCCATTCCTCGCCCCTGTGTACTCTTTGGTTGGTGGTTTAGCCCTTGAGAGCTCTGGGGAGTCTGGTTGGTTGATATTGTTCTTCCTATGAGGTTGCAAACCCCTTCAGCTCCTTCAGTCCTTGCCCTAACCTCCCCATTGAAGTTGCCACGCTCAATCCAATGTCTAGCTGTGTACATCCACATCTGTATTGGTCCGGCTCTGGCAGAGCCTCTCAGGAGACAGCTATGGTGGGATCCTGTCATTAAGCACTTCTTGGCATCAGCAATACTGTCTAGGTTTGGTGTCAGCAGATGGGGCAGTCTCTGGATGGACTTTCCTTCAGTTTCTGCTCCACTCTTTGTCCCTGCATTTCCTTTTGGCAGGAGAAATTCTGGATTACTATTTTTGAGGTGGGTGGGTGGCCCCATCCCTAAACTGGGGGCTGCGCCTATCCACTAGATATAGTCTCTAGATTAGTGTTTATTTGGGAGGGCTCAACCAACTGGGGACAGTGCCAGCTCTGTGCAGGTGGTCTCAGGGTGTGTGAGAAACTAAGCTAAGCTAGCAATAGAGAGCAAGCCAGGAAGCAGCTTTCCTTCAGTTTCTGCTTTAGTACATGACTTGAGTTTTTGCACGATGTCCTTCCATGATAGAAGGGTAAATAAGGACATGGCGTTTTATCAAAGGAAACAAACAAACAAACCCAAGACTAGGGTTGTCTGCAGTTTACTCCACTGATATATTTATTTGTCTGTTATTTCACCAATATTCTTGACTTTCTGTACTTTTGTAAGAAATCTTGGGGCATTTCAATTCTGTGTCTTCGTTCTTATTCAGTATGGTTTTGACCTCTGTGGGTCTTTTACTTTTACGTCTTCAATCTGTTTTACTGTTTCCTGTGACTTTATTGATCTTTCACCGAATCCATAGATAAAGTTAGGAAAAGCTGACAAGCAGACAACACTGAGTGTTCCTCTCTATGAACTTGGAATAGCCACTATTCATTAATTTATTTTTTATTTTATTTATCACAGTTTTATGGGATTTTTAAAAATAAATCTTCTATCAATTTAGATATATTTGTACCTAAAATTTTTATGTGGCAAGTGCTAATGTAAATATTTCTTATTTAGGTTTTGCTTTTTTACTTAAACATTCACACAATAAAATCTGATCATGTTCCTTTCCCTTCCTGAACTCCTCCTAGATATTCCCTATCTCCTTACCGAGCTGACTGCATGGTCATTCTAATTTTTTTATTTCAAATTCCACATGTTCATTGATGTTCAGGAAAACATCTGCTTTTGTTTTTTGTATGTTTACTCTACTGTATGTACCTTTTCTATAAATACTGATTTCTCCAATTTTTAAAACCATTTAATGTTGAAATAATCTATATACCAAAAATTGAAAATTAAATTAATAGGTACCTTTCCCTTGATTCTTTATTCAGCTTTTGCTGTATTCTTGCATTACACTGCCATAGAGAAATTAAAAGGGCTATAATATTATAAGAAACCAGAGTGTCCTCAGAGTTTACTAGATCTGCTTGTTTCCTTCTCTACATCAAGAAAACTCTCAGGATTATTACTTTTGTTAAAATCAATTTATCTTCCAATGAAATCCAGGATCAGCACCCACATCACCAGGATCAACACCCACATCACCAGGATCAGCACCCACATCACCAGGATCAGCACCCACATCACCAGGATCAGCACCCACATCACCAGGATCAGCACCTCCACATTTTACTTCCTTCTCCACCTTATAATTATCTCTTCCATGTTTTATTATTTTATGAATGTTGATCACAACTCCAACTTCCAATTAATAGCTATTAAAGGTATATGGTCAAAGTACATCTTATACTTGAAACTCATTAAATAATATGTACTAATTTTTTTAAAAAAGCTATTTATTTCTACTTTAAAAGATGATTTTTTCCAGACTACATCTTAAATTTATTAAGTTAATATCTTAATTATAAAAGTTGATATTTTATGTGTGTATTATAGTATTCCTCTTTTAGCTCTACCCAAAGGGTCCATTGAACACCATGGTTTTTTGGTTCTTCTAGGAGGCTTCTTTTCTGCCTCACCTCATTTTTCCTTTCTCTTTACACTCCAGAATTCGGCAGTAGCAATGTTACAACATCCACAGACCTCTGAGTATTTCTTGCCTCTATTACTCTTCGCATTTTCACTGCTGTTCCCCAACACTTCCTTCCCACTCGAGTTTTCTCTTGCCTTTGTACAGTTCAACCTCTTGTTCACCACTGTCCATGGTTTCCTCCCTAGACATCAGCTCAAACTTCTTAGACTTTCACACACATGAACTATTTTTCTTTGGATGGAAAGATCCCTGCAGAGGTCAACAAATCTCCACCCCTTGCATCTTTCATGTTTCAAAATAAACACCCAAGCAAAAGAAACAAACCTGGGAGAGCTACTGAAAAAGTACAGTGTGAAAATGACTCAAAACTCACTCCTGGGCACCAGAATTGATTGGCTGTGCTTTGAAATTGAGGTTCACATGTACCACAATCACGTTCAATATTAAATTAATCTTAATAGAAATGAATGAAATAACCAAGTACTTTACCACATTCTAAATCACTGAGTCTTATTGAACCAATTGAGTCAGATTCTTCTTTCCACAAATGACTTCTTGTTCACCAGACTAGTTTTGTATTCATTTCACTAAACTAAATCCACTGAAAATAGCTTCAAATTCTGTGTAAAAGAATAAGAGCTTATGTGTTCAGTCTTGTGTCATATACATAAATTTGGGAAGTGATTGCATAGCTACTATTTTGATTGTGGGATGGTTGTATGTGGCAGTTGTATACCCAGGGCATGTTTTCCTCTTTTGTGTAGTCTTGCCAGTGGTTATTTAATAAATAGTATTCACATACTATGCTGATGTATTTGGTGTGTGGAGAAAGAAATATTTGTTGCCTAAAATGTGAAAGGAGAGATATTACCCAGTAAGAGCTAACTCTAGGGTAAACGTAAAGTCGGTTAACAGAAAGACTGAAGGAGGATGGATTTGCTACAGAGCTGAGGCACAAGAAGCAGCACACAAGGAAACCCCAGAACATGCCAATTGTGAATTCTGCTATTCTAAGATGCAGGGAAAAAAAAACCCTGAAAGGCCAGTCCTGGCCTCTGGGATTTCCTTTTCTCTCAGTCCAACTCTTTGGACTCCAGTCAACCTCAGCAGCTGGTATCCCAGACAAGCCTTAGTAGGTCAGGTTAAATCCTGCCATTCCCACTCAGCCCTTCATCTGTACTCCCCACACACAGGGTCATTTCAATGAGACTTTAAGAATCAGAGTTCTGCCTATTCTCTATTTTGGGCAAGATTCATCTTTGTTTCTCAGAAGACAATGACCGTGCTCCTTTTCCTCTTGGTTGAACTCTTGGCAACCTACAAAAAGCAGAGCATCTGCTGTGGTCCCAATTTCCTGCTGAACTTGATTTGTTCTTATTGTATACATCAACTCTCCAAATGTGTCTGAAATATACTTACAGCTTGTGAGTGAGGTCCACGAGCTTCATGGCTTGAATGTGTGTCTCTCATAAGCTGAGTGAGTTTAGGAAGTGGAGGTATGGCTTAAAGACACAAAAGAAGAGGCTCAGGATCAGAAACAGTGACTCAAAGCAGCTGGCAGCCACTGCTCCCAGTTTCTCTTAAAGCAGTTTTCCTCTTCCCTTCTGGCTAACATGAGCATTCAGTTATGAAAGAAATATTTGGTGGGTTCTTAGTGCATATGGTGACTGTATATGGTGGCAGGGATATAAAGTCCTATAATACATGACCCCAGACCACAATGTATTGCAATCTGATATACAGTGACTAGTATATCAGAACATGGTATTTACCTGCTCCAGTGAATATGTATTGGCCTTTTGAGGTGTGCCAGCTTGCTGACAGATCTACCTGTCCTTCCCTGTTTTCCTCCCACACCTTCATCAGTCTCTTGTGACTACATTGCCTTTGGTATATTTCAGAATCCAGTCACTTCCTATCATGATTTCCATAACCCTGTCCTATATGACATCTCCACTGTGAACTATTAACAGACTCCCCACATTGACTGCATGGCTTCTGGCTTCTTCCTCTCTTATCTGATCCCTACATAGCACCCCAGGGCAAATCTGTTAAGGTTCAAGTCACAATGAGATACCTTTGTTCAAATTCCCTCAATGGCTTCCAAACAGATTAAAAATAGAACCCAAATCTCTTCTCTCTGTGTCCCATGTGATCTTGCCAGGGCAAGGTCACTGTTTTATTTCCAATTGTCTTGGGGTTTGTTTTCAATTGCCCTTATTCTTTTCTCTCCTCTCCAGCCATTCTGGCCTCATTGCTAGTCTTCAAAGCTCTTCACCATGTGTGCTCACACGTTAATTCTCTGTCAGCTTTAGGAAGCTTCCCACCAGGAGTTTTCTTCCTTCTCTTAGGCTCATGGATTATCACATCAACTCACTCATGCGTTTCCCTTAATATCACCTCTTTATTGACAATATAACAATCATAATCCCTTCATCAATTCCCTTTCTTTGCTTTATTTTTCCCTCATGTACTTTGATGTTTTAGAATGTTCTCATGCACTCAGATACCGGTTCAGCTTTTGCCTCCAGGAGTTAAAATGTAAACCTTCATTCATTGATAGAACACCTAAGATCATGAACTCACATGGAGGAAAGGCCCAATAGATCTCATTTTCAGATGTCTCGCTCTGGGACCTGGGATGGCAACACTGGGTATCAGTGGTAAGGGTAAAAGGCAGAGTAACGATTTATTATAGGTGCTAGGACAGATGATAAAATATTGACTAGGTTCATCTATACAGAACTTCACTAATAACTTAGTGATGGTTTTAAACCTTCAGTGAACCTGTGGAACTGAGACAGGTGATGGATGTTTAGCCAGATAAATACCCCTAATGGATATGCATGTAAACATTCTCTATTGTAAACTTCTATTTCAATTTATGATTTGATTTTTTGTGTGAACTTGTGATGAACTTTGTAACATGTGATCATGTGATCTGAAAGATGCATAAGTGCTGAGGACAAAGAGAGAATAGAGAGAATTCTTTCCTTTTCACCTCCTGGAAGAATCTTTTCCCTTACTAGAATTTTTGCCCCCTTCCCCCACTTATGATCTTTCTGCTTTTCCCATTAGTTAGCTTTCATAGAAAACTTTTTACAATTTAGTAATGAACGCTATAATCATTTTTTTAAAAGGCAGAGTTAGCTGCTTGTCTCTTGAAACAGAGATGAGAATGAGGAACAAAGGTCCTAATATCCTCTGCCAAAGTATGCTCCTTAGGCCCTAGCGTCTTCCTATTAGGTGTCATATTTTAAGGATTCTACCACCTCCCACTTGAACTATGAACTGACAACCAAGCATTCAACAGCCAAACCTTTGGAAGACACTTCTGTAAACAACGTACGTAACTTCTTACAGATCTGCCTTAGTGAGTGTTCTACCTCCAGTTTCTAGTACAGCACTGGACCACAAGAACAGTTCAGTAAGGACTGTAATAGACTCACAAAAGAAACAAATGATTGAGTTCTAGAACAGAGGTAACTCCACAGACAGGCCGCCTGTTCTGCAGGTGTTCTCTGGAATTGAGAACTGGATTTGCAAACTAACTGGCAAAGAAATATTGTACGTCTATACCAAAATACAGGGATCAGCACAACATGCGTAAAGAACACACACAATCACTTGACCTGCCTTTTTAGGATGAGAACCTCTAGGTTCCACACCCTGCAGGAGAGAATCCCAGGCTCTACCTTCCTCACACCTCCCATTTTCTTCCATGTTAGGAATAGTAAAAGGCTTGTCTGGTAAATCAGGAACTAAAACATACATGTGAGGATCCCATACATCCAATATAAAAGTCTCACTGAATGAAGAGACTCCTTAAGGGGGAAACAAAGATGAGTGACTGAAGATAAGGAGCAGAAATGTTTTGATCTTTCTGTAGGAATGTGAGTGATAATCAGTTGCTAAATGGCCTCGAAGACAAGAGCAATAAAGAAGACCCAATTGGCCAGAGAGCTGATGGGAGGAGTCGATGAGATGGGAAGATCAAGATGTGACCAAGGAGAGCAGCCTAATAGAAGAAAGACAGGAGAGCTGCTTAGCTGGTCTAACAGATGACAGTTCCATTAACAGAAAATGAAGAAGAGAAACACGAGAGTGAATTTTGAGACTGCATTTTGAAACTCTGGTTTGAAGTTCTTAGTGACAGCTAACTCTCTACCTGGCATGTGGTCGGTTTGATTTAAGATTAAATATTTACATTTTGAGTGTATAAAGAATAGATACATAAATAAAAATAACTTACAGGCTTAGAGTTTTCAAAACCTACTTTAATAAGTGTTTTCAAACACTTTAACCCCACCTCCTTTCTAGCCCACTGTCCAAAGGTAGGAAAGAAAAGATGGTAAATAGGACAAGGGGATGTGGACCTGGTTAGGAGTTCTTTAGGGGCAATTCCAATCTCCATTGTCAGGATACTGGCAGTCCAGTTCAGTAATGTCAGGATACCAATAGCCCAGTTCAAAAGTGTCACCAAATACAAGTCAGCAATGGTAGCACGAGCTGGCAGAAACCACCAGGCATGAGTCAGCAGGAAAGACCAGGACCAGCTGGAGTGCCAGGAGTTCTCTGCCATGCTTCTCTCAATGAAGTGGAGATCAGCAAAGGTGTAAGATTAATGAAGAGTTGCACAGCGAGCTAGCAAGATCACTGTCACTGTCCGTTGAGTCTGTCTTATACTTTCTCCACATCATGTGTTCTCTCATGCAAAACATCATGTGAATCTGCATCACATGACACAACCTGAAATTTCCACTTCAATAACTAAAATATTTCCATATATGTATGTATACCAGCATTCAAAAAATAATATCAGTTTCCCCTTTGTACTCCTAAACCAAGAATGAAGAGACGAATCAGAAGTGAAATGCACTTATCGCTTTTACAAAGGACCTCAGTTCAGTTCCAGTATCCTCATAGAGGATCACAGCTTTCTGTAACTCCAGTTCTAGCAGACAAATACCCTCTTCTGACTTTCATGGGTACCAACAATGCGTGTAGTACACATATATACACACAAGCAAAAGACTCATATACATGATATAAAAAATAAATACTTAAAATTATAAGAATGTTCTCAATGTAATTTTCACACTAATGATGCCATAATCAAAAATTTTTAGCAAATATTCTATTATGTGAAATTTTCTACCATTGACTCATGCACAGCTTTTAAATTGAACCAGAATGGAAACATCTAGAATACCTGCTATGGTTCATTTAAAACCTGATTTTCTATTTCCACATACATGTTTTCTCACTTCTTCCTTCTCTTTCTCCTTCCATCTTTTATTTTCTCCTTCTTTTGCTTCTGTAATTTAAAGTTCATGTTTTGCAAAAGTTGTATATATTCTCCATTTGCTGACTGTGCCCAAATGATACACTGCCTCTGCAGTTCCTATAAACTGAGCACTGCAACCGTATATTTCATAAACTGAAAGTTTATGCTTTCAACAAGAAAGTTCATGGACAACCCAGACATAGTTTTCTACAACCAGCACAAGATGTCTGCTTACAGCCCATTTCTTGACATTAGCAGCTATTGATAATCAGTATCTGGGTCTGTTATCTTATTAAGTTAAAAGATGATAACATTCAATCTTATCGATGTTCTCTTATATTTTTGTTTCCTTGAAGAAAAATAAAAAATAAACTAAAAAAATAGCCATGTTAAGTTTGAATTAAAATATCCAGTTAGAGCATAGAGAGTGAGCCCTGGAAAATATCGCCAGTACAGGAGGAAGGGGAACTTGAGAGTGTAAATCCTCCAAGGGAGGAGAATATCATCAAAGAAACAGACAGGAAATCTTCTAGAAACTCTAGAGGACCCACATTACCAGATGTCACAAAAATATCAGAAAGACACAAGACAAGAATAATTTGTCTGCACAATTCCCAGTATCAGGACAGAAGGAATGAAAGGAAATCCCCTTAATTTAGCACATCTGACACCCAGTCTCTACAGGATGGGTCAGACATTTTTTCCCAAAGGGGTGTCTTTTCCAAGTATAAAGTAGGATTGAAAAATGCTTACTAACTCTCCCAAAGAGGAACTCATGAGTAGCAATAAATCTAGCCAGCCCCAACTGTGACAACAGATGAAATGAGCCACCTGATAGCCACAAATGGAGCATCCAGGGGAGGTTCAAGGAAAAGACCTAGATACTGAATGGTAAAATCGCTGCTAAGAAGTGTCATCCAGTGTAACAATGGCAGTGGGAGGCACAGTGGCAGAGGGTGAGAGTCAGGCCCTCTGATCAGCAGTTCAAAAACTGCCTGTTAAAAAGTCATTGTGCGCTGGGCAGTGGTGGCGCATGCCTTTAATCCCAGCACTTGGGAGGAAGAGGCAGGTGGATTTCTGAGTTCGAGGCCAGCCTGGTCTACAGAGTGAGTTCCAGGACAGCCAAGGCTATACAGAGAAACCGTGTCTCAGGAAAAGAAAAAAAAAAAAGTCATTGTGCAATAAAGGAGTAAGGTAACAGGAAACTAATAATTCTAGAAGAAAAAAAAAAAGACTAGGGCTGGTAAGATGGCTCAGTCATTGAAGATGCTTATCTTTCAGGGATGCAAGCCTGACCATCTAAATTGGATTTCTGGAATGCACCTAAGAGTGGAAGGAGAGAACTTACTGCACAAAGTTATCCTCTGAGCTCTGACATATATGCACTCTGACATATATGCACTCTGACATATATGCACTCTGACATATATGCACTCTGACATACACATTAGCGATAATTAACAATTAAAGATTTTGAAGTCTAACCTCACTAGGAGTTTTTTCCTACGTGAAGCAAGCACTAGGAAGACAGGAACAGGTAATAGCCAGACGCAGCTTTTTAGCAAAGCTGAACCCACTCATCTTACACAAAAGCCATTTGGGGATTTTGTTTTGATTTGGTTTGCTTTTGGCTTTCTCCTAAGACCTCCAAAATGGCGATTGCATTTCTCAGATTATAGTTTGTGTTTGAAATAAATAAGAATATCCTTGGTGCTGTATATCTGCAGGTTCCACATTCATAAATTCAGCCAACTATAGGGGGTGCAGAAAGGAAACAGGGAATTGTATTTCTATATAATAGCAAGTAGATGATAATTACAATAACAAATCATTGGCAAAAGCATTGAAAAATACCAAATGCTAGGAATAAATCTAACATAGGAGAGGGAAAACTATAAAACCTGCTTGCTATAAAATAAAGAACATACAAACAGGGAAATATTTCATAGTTATTGTCTTAAAGGAACAGTATTATAAATATGTTGATTGTGCTCCAGAGGATCTCCAGATTCAGTGCAATTCCCTTCAGTATCCCAGCAGAATATTTTTGTGATGTTGAAACTGACAAGCTGATTCTTAAAACTTCAAAATGCAAAGGCTGATAGGAGGCAGTCATGAAAAATAAAAGCAATGCCCAAACACTTAACACTTCATTAAGTTAAAAGATAGTGACATTCGTGTAAAACTATAGACATCTGAAGCTTGGCATGTAGTTTTATGGTAATGTATTAGACAGAAAAATGCAAGGACCTGAGTTTGGCCCTCAGAATCCTCATTAAAATGACAGATATCCAATGGGCATAGCAGCACACACCATTAATCCCAGCAGTTCAGAGGCAGAGGCAGGCAGATCTTTGTAAGTTTGAAGCCAGTCTAATCTACAGTCAGTTCCAAGACAGCCAAGGCTACACAGTGAGACCACGTTTTGAATAAAACATAACAAAAAGCTAGGTATGATGGTTCATGCATGTGTTCCCAGTGCTGGAGAGGTAGAGGTAGGAAGGTTTCCTGCCAGGAGGGTTCCTAGGGCTCACTGCCCAGCCAAGTCAGTAAACACCAGCCAATGAGAGATACTGGTTCAACAAGCAAGGTTTGACTTCTGACCTCTACACACACGAGCACACATGCATACATATACATATGCAAACACATTGTACAGTGTAAGGAAAGAAAAACTGGCCAGTGTACAGGATAGAGTCTAGAAATAGACTCACACAAAAAGAGAGTCCAAGTTTTCATGATACACACTGTAGGATCCTGTAAGAAAACATTCTCTTTGGTCATTTCTCTTGAAAACACACACACACAAATACACACTCACATAAACACACATACACAGTGGGGAGGAAGGGAGAGAGAGAGGGAGGGAGGGAAAGAAGGAGAGAGGGAAGGAGGAAGCAGCAAGGGATGGGGGTGGGAAAGGGGAGAATCAAAGCAAGATATATTGAGGTCATTATAAAAATTAAAATAAAAACTCTGCAAAGGTTTCTTCAACAGAACACAAACCTCACTAGCCATGAAAAGAGAAATTAACAAATTGAACAATGTTAAGAAAAAGTGCATTCATCAAAAGATGTAAATTATAAGAAAAAATGGTAGAGATGTTCATATTAGATACATGTCATGAGTTGTATGCTCAATATATAAAGAACCATAATAGATAATTATGCTTTTAGATGGGTTAAAACTTGGTTGGGCACAACCTACTCAGAGCTATCTGATCGCTATTTGTCTCTTCCAAGGCTCCTTACACAGCTCTTCTCTACTACCTTTTACTGTCAGGAAGGTTCTACATTGTGTACCCTGATAACTTGGAGTCTTCTTTATGTGAGTCTATTTCTGGACTCTATCCTATACACTGGCCAGCTTTCCTCTCCTTAAACCATACAGTGCATTTGCACATGTGTATGTGTGCATGTGTGCTTGTGGGTATAGAGGTCAGAAGTCAAACCTTACTTGTTGAACCAGTATCTCTCATTGGCTGTTGTTTATTGACTTTGCTAGGCAGGTTGGGCAGTGAGCCCTAGGAACCTTCCTGGCAGTAAATATTGGCATTTAAATCCTTATTAGCTTCTGTCATTAATTTTGCGTTTCTACTACACAAACTTGCCGAGTGTTCAGAAACTTGAGCTAGAAAACATAATGAAAGCATGTACCTTTTACATAAATTGCAGGCAAGTAGTCATGAAAAATAGAGGCATATCTCTCCTCCAGTGATTTCCAGACAGAGAAGAAAAATGGCTCCTGGCTAAACACCTAATCCAACAGAAACTCCATGAGTGCAGTTAATTTGCTGGTGTCAGGGACCACCCTCTTTCCAAAATGTTATGTGAGTTCCTTTGCCTAGGAGGCTACTGCCAGGTGTCCCCTGAATGTCCCTTCACAAAGTCACCTTGTGGCAAGTCTTCTCACTGGTTCCAGGATACAAGTGCCTATAATAGATCCCAAACTCACTGGACCTGAAACTTCAGGTTGGTTCCCAGGGTCCACCATGCCCATTAACTGCTCAAGAGTGGTCTCGGGAGAATAACGCCACATTTTGATATCTTACATTAATACTGACCTATAGGTACATATTTAGAACACCTGAGTGCATTCTCAGACAGATGCTGACCTGTCCGACAGGTGTCTAGCCATCCTCCAAGACTTGTGCAGGTGTTGGTTTTCCCTTGGTTAGTGCTGATGTTGCAACTCTATTCTGGACACTCATCATTTGTGCTCTTGGTTCTCAGCTCTGCAGCATTCATTACAGCCTACAAGTCAGATACCAAATCAATTCTGAGTACCAAAGCCCTGATCTTGCTGCATTCTCACGGGATGAGAAGCTCCGCTGTCTTTATGAAGGTTCAGTGCAGACTGAGTTCAGAGGAAGTCAACTACCATGTGCTTCTCTCTCTCTTGAGGAATACATTTGCTGGATTAGTAGTCAGATCTCCCATTTTCCTCACTGATGCCCTATAATTATGGTAAATGATGCAAAAAGTACCACTTCAGATTGGTAGTTTTGAACTACAATAGGCTTCATTATCTGGGCCACTACTTAAAAATAAGATGTATTCATCAGTCTTTTAATGATTTTTTCTTAATATTTTTTGCACTTGTGGTGTGTCTGTGTGTGTGTGTGTGTGCATGTGTGTAATGTGTTTCCATATATGTGTAGGTGAATATGTGTGTGCAGGTACATGTGTGTGGATATGTATTGTGTATCTAAAGCTGATTTTAAGTCTTTTGGGTATGTGAGGACTTTTGCAATCACTCTCCCCTTTGTCAGACTAGCAAGACGGTTTCCTCTGGGGGATCCCCCATCTGTTTCCCAGCTTCTAGGATTACAGGCACCTGCTATATCTACCTAGCTTTTATCTGGAGATCTGAATTTCAGTCCCCACACTTGTGTCACAGATGCTTTATCAACTGAACCATCTCCCAAGGCCAGTAAAGACTACTCTTATCTTTAAACTTAAGATACTTCTCTTGGAAAAGAAATGATGAACAATTGATTCTATGTGTGGCCAGTGCCCTGAGCTGCTATGAATCTAACCTCATCTATCCTTGGAAGCTTAGATTTTCCTCTAAAGCTAGAGCAGTAACCCCCGTTCTAGTTTATCAACACGTTCCTTGGACATACAATACAGTATGCCCATTAGATTCCAAGTGTCCCACAGTGGCCCCATGCCACAATCAAGAGATGATAAAGCTATTAGGCGGTAGAGCCTAGTGGTAGCTAATTGCATCATTGGGAGCATGTCCACAGAGAAGACCCTGGGTCTCTGGTCCCTTCCCCTCTCTCTATTTGCTCCTTAGTTACAAATAGACCCCCTTTCCTGTGTACTACCCAAAACGATGTTTTATATACTCACAGGCCCAAAGGCAAGAGAGACAAGAGTGGCTATGGAGCCCAGATTCTGAAACTTTAAATTAAAATAATTTATTCCTCCCCATAGATTGAATCTCTTGGGCATTTTATCATAGCAAAAGAAACAAACAAAACTGACTAACAGATATACTTTAGTGTACTTTTACCTTCTCAGGTCTCATCAGTGAACAGAGAGTGGCATAAGAGACACCAGGATCACCCTTGTACATATATGAACTTTAGTGCTAACATGCCTGGGAATACATTTTAACTTGTCAACATTTTCTCTTGGTCACTAACACTGTGTGATAGAAGTATGTGGTTGGACTATGACATCTAACTTCCACATTTGAGTTTAGAGTCATAGCATGTGCTAGTTATAGAATTTGCTGGGGCTTCTGTTTACAAAGGCAAGGTAATGAGGTTCTCTAATGCAAATGGAAATAACTGTGTCATAGGGCTGCCATGAGTATTCAGTGGGGGAAAACTTGTAAGTTTCCCAGCTCAGCATCTGCTCGATTAAAAGCAGTTACTGTGTGAGATATTAAAGTTGCAAGTAAAACATGAATAATTACCAATAACTAAAGTATTTACATACTGTTCTTGGGACACACAACCTGCATACTAACAAGATTGTTCAAAATGTCATTTAAAAATTAACAAAGCTGTTTCTTTACTGGTTGGTGTTCAGGTTTTGGAATGGAGCAAATCAAGCATTCTTCTTGCCATCTTTCTCTTCTAAGTCAGAGGTGCCAAGTTTCAGGCAAGCACCTGAATTCCAAGTGACATTCAAACATAGCCCCAAGAAAGAATACTTCAGTGATCACTCATCTTACTGTCCTGATTCTGTCTGTTTCATTTTCAGAGAGGACAGCCTGACATTAAGCAACCCAGTGGGGAGTCCAGAGAAAATTTCAAGTGCATTAGAACCTTGTGCTTGTTATTGTTTGAGATTATTTTAAATTGAGTTGAACATTCTATTTCAAACTGTTGTAACAGAACAGGTCATTGCACACCTGAGCATGTCTGTGGAATGTGCAAACAGATGCCAACTATTCCAGCTATGTGTCCATAGTTCACATATGTATCTGAGCAAATATTAAACCATAACCCATGGTCTCAAGGATTAAATATGTTGAAGTATATCATGTGTAAGAGATTCATCCTGTCTGTGGTCACAAGGTCAACAACTGTAAATATTCAGATAGAAAGCTTAGAGGTCAATAACTAAGTAGCCCAAGAGAAGCCAGAGTGCCGGTGGTTGAATTCTTTTGGGTTTTGTTTTTGTTTTTGAGATAATATACACAGCAGCAATTGAGTCTACCCAGTGGTTCACAAAAGTCTACATATATCCAAAAGAGGTAATACTGTAACCCTCTATGGCCCCCAAAGCATAGAAATTTCATCAAGGCAAGAAAGGACTGTCGCACTATGACCATGTGGTAGATAAACTCGAAGCTCTCATTTTATGCTCATTAAATAAGAGACACATTTCTTATATAAACTAATAACATTTTAAGTTACCCATTTTTTTATGATCAGTATTTTCCAGTATGATTAATAATCTTGCTATAGACGTTGTGAGTCAGTTGCAAGTCTCAACCTGCAGCTAACGAACTCTGATACTTAGACACTAGAGAAAAAAAATAATTTTCCTTGAGTGGTGAAATTAGAAAAGCTAATGTCTTAGAAAATGGAAGTGGAATGAATGGGACAGGTTTGTCAGAGAATATAACTTTACTTACTAAAAATAAGTTAGGAAACTCTGTTATGCCACGTGGTGACTGTAGTTAATTATAGTGTTATAGTCCTCAAAACTACTGAGTAAACTTTAAGTATTATCATCATAAAAATATAAGCATGTTTAGTTCACCATATATCTACCAACTTTATTTGGATATATGATATAGGTCAGTCTTCCCAAAGGACCATTTATTGAGAGCTTATCTCTGGGAGATGATAGAAACCTTAGCTAGGAGCTCCTTCCTTGGTCATTGGTTTTACATCCTTTAAGGTTTCTAGTACCTCAGGTTTTCTTCATCGCTGTTCATTTCCTGTCTACTACAAAATAAGCAGCTTTCATATGTTCTAATCATGGTGCTCTGCTTTAGGAAAGATCTAAGAGCAACAGGATCAACGGACAATGGGCAAACACTTCCAAAGCTCTAAGGCTTAGAGTCTAAGACAAATAAATATTAGGTCTTTTAGTGCTGGTTATCCCAGTTATTTTGCCATAATACCTTAAAATTCACCAACATATTTAGTGACTCCACTAAATATGGATACATATTTGAATTTTTCATGATGTGCATGATAAAAACACATTTTATTCGTGAACTTTACAATTCACTCTAAAAAGTATATGTGACAAAACAAAAATAGTGATGAATTACTAACATTGAAGATTGTTTGTGAAACACAAGTGAACAAAATTGAAGCAATAACAAATGCAACCTCCTCCAGAAAAGAACAGGCTCTGAGGGAAGGGAGTGGAGAACAGACACAATGTAGTGACCCAAGGATGTATATACTGTGCCAAGGTGCCATGGTAAACTATGTCAGAGGAACAGCAAAAGGAGGTCACAGGAACAAGCCAGACCAGTTGATCTGCTGAGGTGCAACCTCTTGTCTTCTGGGAGGATTTGTCCTTCATGATGCCCTCTAATGATGGCTCTTCAGGGAGGAGTAGGAGTTTGGAATTTAAGTTTTTATAACAGGCTACATTTAAAAAGTAGATGTTCTCTACAGGTTCTCTCTTCTCTTTGTTGGGTATTTGAGGTAATGTCATCCCTGTTGGGCCCTGGAAGCCTCTCGCTGTCCTTGCATCTGGGACTTTCTGTTGGCTACCCCTGTTCTCCATCCCCCATTGCTACATACCTCTGTTCAATTTCCTGAGCCTCTGTACATCTCCCTTGTCTCCTCCTCCACTTGATCCTGACCTCCCTGTTTTCCTCTTCCCCTCCTCTTTTCCTCCCAAATCCCTCCAACCCTCTACCTTCTGTGATGATTTTGTTCCCCCTTCTAAGCAGTACTGTAGCATCCACACTTCGGTCTTCCTTCTTCCTGAGCTTCATATGGTCTGCAAGTTGTATCATGGGTATTCCGAGCTTTTGGCCTAATATCCACTTATCAGTGAGTACATACCATGTGTGTTCTTTTGTGACTGGGTTACCTCACTCAGGATGATATTTTCTAGCACGCCCCCAGTTGAGGGATGAGACCACCCACACTTCTCAAAAAATTTTTACCCAGAATTATTCCTGTCTAAAGGAAATACAGGGACAAAAAGTGGAGCAGAGACTGAAGGAAAGACCATGAAGAGACTGTCCCACCTGGGGATCCATCCCATATACAGACACCAAACCCAGACACTATTGTGGATGCAAAGAAGTACTTACTGACAGGAGTCTGATATAGTTGTCTCCTGAGAGGCTCTGCCAGAGCCTTACTGATACAGATGCAGATGCTTGCAGCCAACCATCTGACTGAGCATGCAGACCCCCATGGAGGAGTTAGGGGAAGGACTGAAGGAGCTGAAGGGATTTGCAACCCCATAGGAAGAACAACAATATCAATCAACAAGATTTCCCAGAGCTCCCAAGGACTAAACCACAAACCAAAAAATACACATGGAGTAACCCATGGCTCCAGCTGCATGTGTAGCAGAGGATGGACTTGTCAGACATTAACGGGAGAAGAGGCCCTTGGTTCTGGGAAGGCTCAATGCCCCAGCATAAAGGAATGCTAGGGAGGTGAGGCAGGAGTGGGTAGGTGGGTGGGGAGAGCACCCTCATAGAACCGGGGGGGTGGGATGAGGGTTTGTAGAGGGGAAACCAAGATGAGGGATAACATTTGAAATGTAAATAAATAAATAGCCAATAAGGTGTTTTGTTTTGTTTTGTTTTTTAAACAGCAGATGTTGCTTCCCCCTCTATGATAACTGTTGGTCTTCAGATTTCTCTTGCATTTTGGCATATAACTGAAATGGCAGGATAGATTCAAAGCCATGTGAATTTCACCTTTAAGCCACTTTCTAAAGAAAACAATTCTTTGCTATTCATACTTAAATCCAAAGTTTGTGGAAGGGAAGTATTTACAATAATACTCAAATACAATGTGATTCAGGGAGACCCTGGAGTTTATTAGAAGACTCATTGAGAACTGTAGAAAGAAAGGATATACTGACAATAAATAATGACAAATGGACTCACAGCAGACTTCTATCAAAAGTTCAAAATAGATCTACAGCCAATCCTTAAACTAATTTTTAAAATTGAAAAAAACTCCCTGAGGCCTCCAGTCTTTTGAGGGTTAGGTGCATCTTTTCTGACTAAACCGAGACCCAGCAGTCCTCTGCTGTATATGTTTTGGGGGCCTCATATCAGCTGGTGTATGCTGCCTGGTTGGTGATCCAGTGTCTGAGAGATCTCAGGGGTCCAGGTTAATTGAGACTGCTGGTCCTCCTACAGGGTTGCCCTCCTCCTCAGCTTCTTTCAGCTTTTCCCAAATTCAACCACAGGGCTCAGCAGCTTCTGTCCATTGGTTGGGTGTAAATATCTGCATCTGACTCTTTCAGGTGCTTGTTGGGTCTTCCAGAGTGCAGTCATGCTAGGTTCCTTTTTGTGGGTGCTCCATTGCCTTAGTAATAGTCAGGCCTTAGGACTTCCCCTTGATCTGAGTCCCACTTTGGGCCTGTTGCTGGACCCACTTTTCCTCAGACTCCTCTCCATTTCCAACCCTGCAGTTCTTACAGACAGGAACAATTATGGGTCAGAGTTTTGACCATGGAATGGCAACCCCTCCCTCATTTGATGCCCTGCCTTCCTGCTGGAGGTGGGCTCTATAAGTTCCCTCTCCCTACTGTTGAGCATTTCATCCAAGGTCCTTCACTTTGAGTCCTGAGAGTGTCTCACTTCCCAGGTCTCTGGGTACATTCTGGAGGGTCCCCCCAACCTCCTACCTAGCAAGGTTGTCTGCTTTCATTCTTTCTGCTGGCCCTCAGGGCTTCAGTCCTTTTCCTTCACTCAAAACCAGATCAGGTTCCCCTGTTAACTCCATCCTCCATCCAATTTCCCTCCCAGGTCCCTCCCCCCTCCCCACTTGTGATTGCTTTCTTCTCCCCCTCCCAAGTGGGACTGAGGCATTCTCACTTATGCCCTTCAGCTTGTTGACCTTTTTGAGTTCTGTGGACTGTATCTTGGGTATTCTGTGTATACACACACACACACACACACACACACATATTGGCTAATATTTGCTTATGAGTGAGTACATACCATGCATGTCTTTTGGGGTCTGAGTTACCTCACTCAGGATGATATTTTTTAGTTCCATCCATTTGCCTGCAAAACTCATGATGTCCTCGTTCTTAATAGCTAAGTAGTATTCCATTGTGCAAATGAACCACATTTTCTGTATCCATTCTTCTGTTGCATTCCACCTGTGGCATGGTGGGGCATCTTTTGAGTTTATTCCCAAGAGTGATTTTGCTGGTCCTTCAGGTAGATCTATTTCCAATTTTCTGAGGAACCTCCAGATTGATTGCAAAAATGGTTGTACCAGTTTGCAGTCTGACCAGCAATGGAGGAGTGTTCCTCTTTGTCCATATCCTCGCCAACATGTGTTGTCACCTGAGGTTTTGATTCTGATTGATGGAAGCCATTCTGATTGATGGAAGGTAGAATCTCAGGGTAGTTTGATTTGCATTTCGCTGATCACTAAGGACTTTGAACATTTCTTTAGGTGCTTCTCAGCCATTCGAGATTCCTCTGTTGTGAATTCTTCTCGGTTTAGTTCAATACCCCATTTTTCTGATTTGGGTTGTTTGGTTTTTTGGTGGTTAGCTTCTTGAGTTCTTTATATATTTTGGATATTAGCCCTCTATCCAATGTGGGTTTAGTGAAAATTTTTTCCTAAATATGTAGGTTGCTGATTTGTCTTATTGACTATGTCCTTTGCCTTACAGAAGCTTTCCAGTTTCATGAGGTCCTATTTATCAATTCTTGATCTTAGAGCATGAGTCATTGGAGTTCTGTTTAGGAAATTTCCCCCTGAGTCAATGAGTTCAAGCCTATTTCCCACTTTCTCTTCTATTAGATTCAGTGTGTCTGGTTTGATGTTGAGGTCCTTGATCCACTTGGACTTGAGCTTTGTGCAAAGTGACAAATATGGGTCTATTTTCATTTTTCTACATACAGACAGCCAGTTAGACCATCACCATCTATTGAAAACGCTTTCTTTTTTCCATTGTATATTTTTGGTGTCTTGTCAAAGATCAAGTGTCTGTAAGTGTGAGTTTTATTTCTGTGTCTTCAATTCTATTCCATTGAACAATGTGTCTGTCTCTGTAGCAATACTGTGCAGTTTTTATCACTATTACTCTGTAGTAAAGCTTGAGGTCAGGGATGGTGATTCCTGCAGCCATTCTTCTATCATTAAGAATTGTTTTCATTATTCTGGGGTTTTTGCCTTTCCAGATGAATTTGTGAATTGCTCTTTACAAGTTTTTGAAGAATTGTGTTGGGATTTTGATGGGGATTGCATTGAATCTGTAGATTGCCTTGGTAGGATTGCCATTGGTAGGATTGGTCTGAAGTTCTCTTTTTTTGGTTGGGTCCTTGTGCAGTTTAGGTATCATAGTAATTGTGGCTTTATAGAAAAAGTTAGGTAGGGCTCCTTCTGTTTCTATTTTATAGAATAGTTTGAGGAATATCGGTATCAGGTCTTCTTTGAAGGTCTGGTAGAATTCTGCACTAAATCCATCCAGCCCTGGACTTTTTTTTGATTGGGATGTTTTTTAATGACTTCTATTTCCTTAGGTGATATGGACCTGTTTAGATAGTTTATTTGCTCTTGGTTTAACTTTGGTGTGTGGTATCTGTCTAGAAAATCATCCATTTGATCTAGATTTTCCAGTTTTGTTGACTATAGGCTTTTGTAGTAAGATCTGATGATTTTTTTAAAATTTTTTCTGTGTTTCTGTTGTCATGTCTCCCTTCTCATTTCTGATTTTAATTCAGATACTGCCTCTGGGCCCTTTAGTTAGTTTGGCTAGGGACTTTTTAATGACCATTTTCCTGAAAACATATAGATTTGTATCTTTCATAGGCTTTGCTAAGATATAAACCATGAAAAACCTGTTGCCATTTTTAAAGAGGTACTAAAAGTAAAAGCAAATATTTGTAAACTGCGTATATTGATATACAAGATACATTTATATGCATATATAATATATTAAAAGTACAGAAGTGTATCATGCTTCTGATTCCTGGTGTAAACATTCTACCATCTCATAAGAAGGTAATTATCCAGTAAGGAAACTTGCATGCTAAAACAATATAATCATTTCTTAAAATCAATTTATACCCTCAAGCAGTAGGGACCATCTTGTATAACCAGAATTAAGACAGTTATCAAAGAGATGACATCTTTACCAGAACTGTATAATTACATGTATCTCACCTTTTAAAAACATTTTTTAAATTGAAAGTTTATGTTGATACCTACAAAGAAGAATCTAGATCTCAGGCTATAGTCACCTCTACTTGTTTCTCCAAAGTGGCCACATTGATTAAATGTCTCTTTTTTCACTTTTGCTGTCACTAAATCCTTTTAACTGAGGCTTTTAAACATTGAAGCAAGACAAACAGACTTTTCAAATTACTTGCTTCTACAAAAACATAGGAGAAAAGTTGTGAATTGAAGAAAATATCAGGGACTCCTTTTAGGAGTCTAGGTTGAGAGGTAGTTCAGAAGTGGTTATTCTCAATGATTTCTTGTAAGCACAACCTAGAAGTTCTGCCAGACAAAGAATTCAAAAGAATGCTTATAACTATGTTCAAATAACTCAAAAATTACACAAAAAATAGAGTGGACTCTGATAAAAATTGATCTAAGATATGAAATTGAATTCAATAGAGACAGAATTGCTGAAGAAAAGCCAATATGAAACTATGAAAGAAATGAAAAACTCATTAAGCCAAGTAAAAACCCCAGTGGGAGGTCTAACCAGTAGAATAGATCATGTGGAAAACAAAGACGTGTAGCTGGAAGATCGAGTAGAGGAAACAATCACTCATCCCTAGATTTAAACCTATTTTTATGTGTTTTTTTTTTTTTTATTGAAATGCTGTCTATGCCCTCACTATTCTATTCTCCTTCTTCTCTTGTCACCATCTGACAGTTGTCTTCTCAAGATGTCCTATCTCTTCCCCAGTTTCTGTTGAATTTTTTTAAGTTCTAATTCACCACCCTGACAGGACATCTTCACCAGCGCAATAGTGACAAAAACAGCATAGGAGAAAACAACCAACCACTCTCAGATTGATTTAAGGCCCCTCTCCAAAACATGAGGCCTAGTACCATTGTCAGAATCAAAACCGAAACCAAACAAAAAAGCAAAAGCAAAACCAAACAAACAAACAAACTATCACTGGACATAGACCCTAGGATACTGGCCTTTACTTTTTGCCTTATTTGAGATGAAGTTTCAACTGTTCCCTGCTGAACGTGAACAAATGACTAACTGTCCTGCAAGTCTCCAATATTCAATCTCCACCTCCCAACTTTTAGTAAGGGCACACTGGGATTGTTGGTATGTGTGATGTGTCTGGCTTTTTAAATGAACTCAGACTGTCAAAACTTATTCATTGAGCCACCTGCTTATACTCCAAGTTAGAATTCTTTTAGAAGCCTGGAACCCAGAGTTATATAGAATATGTATCTTTACATCATGAAATGTACAGAGACTAAATCCTGCAGGCAAGAAGCTAACTAATATGACTCAGAAAAGATCCTCAGATCCATCCTTCTACAATAAGAAAACCAAAAGTAGACTGATTATAAACACAGTCAGTGTCTCCTAAAACCCAAACCTGGATCATTTCTAATAAAAATTCATTGGACTATAATTCTGTTATATAAACAAAAAACAAGACAAGCAAGATGAAGTCACAGGAAAATTTTGGGGTTATTAGAAACGTCTTACCTCTGACATTTTGATGTTTCTAAAAGGCTTACAAAGCAGAACTTTTAACTTGTTTTGTGAATTAATAAAGACTGAAATGATAGGATTCCTTCAAAAAGAGAAAGCAGAACGAGAAGTAGATTCTTTTGTTGATCTACAACACTTGACAGAACAATCTGTAAGTGACAAAGAATAGAAAATAAAACAGAATCCAATGTAAACTTATGGCCCTGAGGTGGGCTGGGTGACCCTTTCACCTCTCAACCTCCTTGCATTCTTGTAGGCATTCCATGTCTGGTAAAGAAAAGAGGAGACAGTGAGAAATCTCTCAGTTCTGACCAATGAGTGAGTCAGAGGAAGAAGGGGGGGGTGGCTGGTATTCTGCAATACCCTAAATCATCAAGGAGAGTTAATACCAATTAAATCATTTGCAGTGATACCACTCCATTCTCCACAGGACAGTCACTCATTGGTCCATAGCAACTAAGGGACTACACTGTTTGTGCAAATATCTGCCACTTTGGTCCAATCTCTTCCTCAAAGACAGTATAACATACAGTTAGAATGCATTTCAAATAACCCAAAGAATTTCATTCTCTCAGCCCTCTCTGTGATAACACTAAAAATTAAATGGGAAGGAGGCTACTCTTCAAATGGAAATGGGGAATGTTCTCCAAAGGAACTACTTTTTTGAGGTCCCAGATGCATCCTTTTCTCATAACCACATGTATGTTTTGAAGGTAATTCCCCTCCCCTCTTTGGTACACCCCAAACAAGGAACCTGTTTCTCTGAGCTAAAAATTCCACTGAAACAGTCAAAACAATGGGAGCAAACTCTACAGACATGGAGCCAGCTGTGCCACACCAATAGCAGGAAGCAAAGAAAGGCACCAATCCTGTAGATAATGACCAGCCTTATGTCAGCACAGAGCCTGGACTAGTCCTTTCAATACTCCTGTTCTGCCGCAACAGGAATTAATGGGCTACTGTAACATGGTGTCACTTCATCCAAGGCTTCACAGCCTACAACAAAACTGCTGCTCCTTGCTTTCTAGTACCTGGGACTCGAAAAGCATTTTGTCACCTGTCTTTTTAAAATCTATTTGCTTTACCAAAGGTAAATCTAGTCCTCATTTTCCCAGCATGCCTCACTTTCTCTTCACAAGGAATGACAGGAGAACAAGACTCTGTCCAGACTTGATTTCTCTTCCACTTCAGTTCTCCTAACAAACTGTGGGGATGATTGGCTTCTTTGTTCAGGGACCAAAGAAATCTGTAACAAAGAATCCCATTCACCTGTGCCCCGCTGAAGCAGAAAAGGATGCAGTTTTAAAACAAACAGATTTTCTAGGATACAATTCATTATGTAGGGCATAAATTATCTGAAGTTATCCATTAACAAAATAACCATTGAGAAGATTTCTACTTTTTCTGGATAGCACAGACAATGAGAGGCTAGCACTCCTAGAGCTTTAGCACCTCCTCGGGAACTAGGAAGCATTCAGGAAGAGCCAGGACTGAGCTGGCTTTCTTGACTGAGCTTTTCAACAAGTCTGTACCCTTAGTTGTCCTTTCTCTGTCTGTCATGAGTTTGCTTGCTTAGGTTTTTTTTGTTTGAGACAGGGTCCCACTGTATATGGTCCATGCTGCCCTCAAACCTGACACTCTCCTGCTCTTACCTCCTGAGAACTAGGATCACAAGTGTGTGCCAACATTCCTGGCTACAAGGAGCGGCATCTGTACGTAAGAGATCTGATAAGACTTTGGAGTTTCAATTCAATTTTTTGTAAACCATGTAAACCCCAATGCTCACTATAGCATTACCCCTAGCAGCTGGGATTTTTTTTGTTTTGTTTTGTTTTGTTTTTAATATTCCCACTGGCTAGCTCTCATCTTCTGACCAGACTTAGTAATCGTCCAGCACCACTGACAGGCGCACACACTTAACCATCTGCTGATTAGCCTCTCCTGTGGTCCTGTTGCTCCTCTCCATCCTGTTATTGCAGCAGAGTCATGAAGCATGCCCCTACTTTACTCCTAACAATGAAGAGTGACTCTGTCTTGTTCAGTGTATTAGAAGCCCCTCCTGAAATCTCAGACTATGTTCTTGGTTGATGGATACCATCTAAAAACTGAAGCTGGAAATCAGCAAGTAAAACACTCCAACAAAAACTGTGGCTGTCCTTTAGAATGAGGTTCTTCACCTGAATGTGCCCATTCTCAAGACCTACACCTACTGCACTTTGTCCGCCATTTAAAAGCCAGAGAGCTATCGGGCAGTGGTGGCACACTCCTTTAATCCCAGCACTTGGGAGGCAGAGGCAGGAGGATTTCTGAGTACGAGGCCAGCCTGGTCTACAGAGTGAGTCCCAGGACAGCCAGGGCTACACAAAGAAACCCTGTCTCGAAAAACCAAAAACCAAAACAAAACAAAAGCCGAGAGCAAACATACAAACTGATGAAAGGTTTGGTTGGAGTTGGTCAATAATTTGAAATGCTCTTGAAACAAGAGCATCCTCTTCCTATGCTGGATGCCCATGGGCAGTATGCTAAGAAGCTTTGAGATGGAGCTCCCTTGCTAGAGAGATAGAAAGGGAAGGAAGTGCTTGGGTGATCCTCATACCCCATGAGCTTCCTTCCCTTCAGTGTAGGCTCATTCCTCACAGTATCAATCTCTGGGAGGATTCTAAATATTGACCTGCAGCCTCTTTTTTGAAAGGAAAATTAGAAGAAATCTGGCTCCGTCTGTAACTTGGTAAGGCTCTCAAGATGACTGGTGACACCAGATGATTTTGTGTGACATTCACTATGCTCTTGACAGCATAGTTACTAGCTTGTAACAGACAACTTGGTTACTTTCTTAAATCAGCACTGGTTTGTAAACTTCAGGAGGAAAATAAAAGAGGTCACTTTCAGGCCTTACGTCCTCTATGAAAAGTCAGTTGAGAAAAGAAGCAAGATGGGTGTGGCCAGGGTCCAAGGATCCAAGCCTCCAGGGCCCTTGTAACACCTTTGTGTGGAATTTATCCAGCTTTGACTCTCTGTGGGATCTTTTCTTTTTTGTTTTAGTTATTGAATGTTTATTTTATGATGGGTGGGATATTTATTTACTGAAAGGCTTACTTAACCATTGGATTTTGTCCTTAAAACTTGGGTCATTCTTACTTTCATAGCATGTGATTAAAACATATACTTTATAGACATGGTTGCTGTAAAATCTATAAGGTTCTACCCTTCCCAGAAAACAGCTGCTGGGTCCTTATCACACATTGTCTTGGGGAAGACTTTAAGGGTCAAGAACATCTATAAATTAAAATTATCAGAATATTCAAGAGCCCTTGATATTCCTTAGAGAAAGATACTTCCATTTGCAATTGTGGACAGTCTACTCAATTAGAAACACTGGCCGTTACCCTAATAATGAATGATTGGAAGACCCACACATCTAGAAAGTTCATGTTCAACATTATACCCAGACTTACAAACCTGAAAAAGTGTCATAAAGTACTCACTCTATATTCTGTGCTTCCCCACAATATCTCCATGATCTTCAACTATGAAATTTCATCCACTATAGAGGAGTCATTAAAGGAAAGCTGCTCTAGAAATTCATAGACAGACTTGTCAGGCACACATGTCAGAAGCAAATAAGAGAAATACCTAGGAGTCAGCCATGGGTTCACATTGCTTTAGACAATGAAGAAACTCAGAATCTATCACCTTGAGAATGCAGAGACTTCAAACTCGGAGCTGTCAGATCCTCAAGAGCAAACTGTCTCTGAAAGCAGTTGGCTGACCTATACCTAAAGAGAGTTGATGATGGACAGTGGAGAGCTCCTGCATATGACACTGGAGAAAGACCCATGTCTAAATCTTGGGTCTTTTGAAATCTTCTTCTGTAATCATTCTTGTTGAATTTTTTATTCACCCTTGTCACCATCTATCCACAATGATTTTTTTCTTTTATTCCCTCATGATGCTGTGTTAGATTACAACAGACTCACAAGGATGCTGGCTCTTTCCACTTCTATCCATATATTGATTTGAGTCTTACCTAGAGCAATACAACAAGAGACAGAAACAAAAGGTACAGAGATAAGAAAATACACAATAGTATTTTTATTTGAAGATTATATTATTCCAAATAGAAGATACCACAATGATTCTACCAAAGAAGTCTTAGAGCTGGTAAACACATTTAGCAAAGTAGAAGAATACAAAATTAACATACAAAAATCAGGAGTTTTTCTACATTCTAATAACAGAGTAAAACACAAATAAGAGAAGCAATTCACTAACAATAGCAAAAAAAAGCCTGGGAATAAACCTAACCAATGAAACAAAAGATCTATACAGAGAAACTGGAAGACCTTGAAAGAAAAAAAATTGAAGAAGACATTAGAAAATCAAAAGACCTTCCATTCCCATGACTTAGAAGAATTAATTTTGTATAGATGGCAATCCTGCCAAAAGCAATGTAAAGACTCGAAGTAATTCTAATCAAATGTCTACAGAGGTGTGAAAGACCAAGAATAGCCTACACAACCATGACCAACACAAAAGCAGTGGGATACTACAGATCTATAGTAGTAATAGCAATAGTATGGTACCGGAGTGAAAACAAACACACAGATCACTGGAGTAGAATTGAGGATCCTGGTATATGTAACTGAAATTACATGATTTTTGATAAGGATTGCAATAATATACATTAGAGTAAAGACAGCATATTTAGCAGAGGTTGCTGAGGAAAATGGATCTCCACACTCGTAAAGAATGAAACTAGAATCTTACCTCTCCCACTGCATAAAACCCAACCCAAACAAATTAAGGTCTTCAAATTATACTCTGAAATTGCTAGAGGAAAACGTAGGGCATGCACTTCAACTTACAGGCATAGCTTTTGAAAAGCAAAAGAAACTCTAAAACAAGTGAATATGAGACCCACAGAATGAGAAAATATATTTGCCAGCCATCTACTTGGCATAGAATTAATGTCTAGAATACACACACAGACACCACACACACACACACACACACACACACCAAAAAAAAAAAAACCTCAGAAACAAAATATTGAGATAATAACTCAATTTTTTTGAGGACTACAAAATGCAAGGGGCTCTAGAATAAACTGGAAAGAGATAGTGGTAGACAGGTGTAATAACTATGCACTGTATGGAGGAATGGAACCCATAAAGAATTACCAATATTGCTTAAGAATAAATAGCCTAGAGAACTAAACAGAAAATTCTCAAGAGAAGAAGTACGAATCACTGGTGAATACTTGAAAGGATGCTTAGAATCCTTAGGCATAAGGAAAATACAGATTAAAAATACTTTCCAATTCCATTTTATCCCAGTCAGACGTCTGCTATCAGACATACAAATGCTGATGTGGATGTGGTGAAAGAGAAACACTTATACACTGTGGTATGCCCCGGCCAATAGCACTCCTGGGCTTCCACCAAATGCACTTTATATCTTTCTAAAGAGATTTGTATGTCTTTGTTTCTTATGGCTCAATTCATAATAGTTAGGAAGTACAACCAACCTAGAAACTCAAAACATTAATAGGGAAGAAAAACCTGATATGTCTATGTAATGGGACTTTACTCAGCTGTGAGGAAAAATGAGATCATGAAATATACAGGTAAATGGGTGATGTTCAGTGAGGTAGTGAGGTAAGTAAGGCCCAGAAAGCCAAAGGCGGTGTGCTCTCTCATGAGTGGATCTTAGCTTCTTAGCTGTTGTCTTTCATTTACCTAATAGAACAAGTAGAAGCCATGCACCAGGCAAAGAATCTTTTGAGGGAGGCATCTTTTTTTTTCTTTTTTCTTTTTGGTTTATTGACACATCTTTTCTCGTATAGCGTATGACCTTGATAACCAGTAGATGACAAGTGACCATACAGAGACTTGGAAGGAGCGTCAGCCTCTCCAGACACCCAGAGAAGCAGCAGCTAACACTGCCTCCCTTTGAGATGGCGCGGAGGCTGCCCAAGGCTGATGAGGCATTTATGAGATTTTTTTTTCAATTTTTTGTAATTTTACAAGTCCTGGGTGGGTAAGAACGAAGGATAGTAAAAGCTGTTTTGGGTCATATTTTCCGATGTAAAAACTACTAGGGTTAGTTTTGGGAATTTATTGACCTGGGTTTGTGAAAGGTGAGAATCTGTGAGTGAAGACTGTGGATTATGGAGGCCATGTTATTTATAGTCACAAAGGCAAGTTTCAGTAAACAGAACCTTACTCAAAGGATACTTTAAAGATTCTCATTTTCCTGTTCAACATCCATGTCCTTTGTACTTTAGTGGGAGATATAAAACTAAAACCAAACACTGCATGGTGCTGCTGAGATACCTTTTTCACTGAAACATAAACTTGGAAAGCACTTATAGATGCTACCGTTTCATAGTGGGAAATTTTCTGAATCCTAAAAGAAGCAGACATTAATTCATCCACTCATTTTAATTCCTGAATATATAATTCCTATTTTCTCTTTGAACTTGGTGACACTCTGAAAACTCTTCTGTGGACAATCTTCCATTGAATCAACGTTTAGTATTTGTACAGTTGAATGTGCATGTCATCATCTATTTACAAAGTGGAATTATGTAATAACGTAATTGGCTGTCATAAAATCATGGAGCTGGACATGCATCCGTCCAATGGCATACAAAACCCTAGCTCTCCTGACATATGGTCACTCGGTACTGGCGTAAGCACCTCCAGTTTCAGGAAACCAGCTTCACAATCTAAACAGAAATAGGCTCGTGGCATTGATCTTTGGTCTTTATAGGCAAACCTTGTTATGTTTTATATTGATCTACTGTTTGTGATAGAGACAGCTCTTTGGGTTGGAAATGACTTTCATCATTTGCAACCTTCTTCAATAATGTGTCAGAGTAGAAAGAACCTGTTGAGAGTATCTGAGAAAAGATGCTGAATAATTGCTACAGTCTGTGAAACACCACTATCAAAGAATGAAGCAACAAATCGGAACAACCCCTGGAGTTTTGCTGCTCTAAGCAGCTCCATCTTAGGAGTGTTCGGGTCTTTTTTTCTGCAGCATGATCAACATCTAACACCATGCCTGCTTCTGTGGTTTATTTCCAATGAGACTGGAAATTAAAAAACAAAAAAAGTATTCACCAGTTCTTTGGGTATCTGTTGGTTAAATAGTGAATACTAAAAGACTCCTGTGAGTTAGGAGCAAAAAGAAGGGGTAACTGTATGTCAATACGTGTATCTACAGGCTCCATTGTGACCTGTGCAAACTGCGACCAACTCCAACACTTGATAAAGGTCACACCTGTGACCCCAGCTCCTCACTTGTTCCTAGGTTCCTGCTTCCTCTTATAACCTAGACTGGCCATGTCATGTGACTGAAGACTGAAGGCTGGAGACCTGTGACTCCACCTCTCCTCAGTCTTCTGAATAAACTCAGAGTGCCCTTAGTAATATCTGAAGTTTCAGACCTATAAATCCAGACCCCAACCATCCCCAGACAGCAATTGCAAACTTACTTCCACACATAAATCAGCTAGTCCAGCCAGAATCACCTCACTATCCTGCACACAAATCAACAGCAATCATTTCCAACATGGATCTCCCAGTCTCACTTAGCAGATCTAAAATTATCTAAGCCAAGTAATTCCAAGATTCCAAGATTCAAGATTCAAAAGCCCTCAGTGTGGGTTGATGAGCAACTAACACAAAAGTCTCAGCAAGAGAAGCAACTTCAGACACACAAGGACTATGGTGAAACAGAAAGAATATGAACAACTGAGACAATATATCTCCTTGAGAAATTATCTATTCTAAAGAAATGGTCACCAATCAAACCAACTGAGATGAAACTACAAAGAACAATTCTAAATAAGTACGAAGATTCCAAAAAAAAATATGAATAGACTCCATAGTGAATTTAAGGATTTTATGAGTGTGCTTGTCAATGAATTCCAAGAGAACACAACAAATTCTAGGGAAGAAGGAAGTCAATTCAGGAAACATTAGAATTCAACAAAATAGTAGGAATGCTGAAGAGATACAAAACAGAAATTAAAGTTGGGATAGATATTTCAGCTATGCAGATAGAGAGGCTCAGTAGAAAGCTTTGCCAAGAGGTCGGTCATGAGGAAGACAGACATCAGCGCTTGAGGACAAGGTAGAGAGACTGAGTTATTCAATCGAACAAACAAACTCAAAAACTGAGTGAAGACTATGTGTAAGGGCTTAGCGACATCACAAAGAAATCGAGTGCATGAACTGAATTACAGGCATAAAAGAAGGAAAAATTTGTCTCAATACCAAAGAAATTATTTCCAATATAATCAGATAAAAACTGTTCCCAGATTTAGAGAAAGAGATGCCCACCCAGGTAAAAGAGACATATATAACATCAAGTAGACAGGAACAGAAAAGAAACTCCCTGTGTCCTACGAGTCAGAACAATAAATACACAGAGCAAAGAGAAGCTACCAAAGGCAGCTGTGATCAGTCAATGACTTTATATCCAGGAGTGAGCATATGCTCAAAGGACTCTCTACTACAGAGTTACCTGACCAAGTATGGTGCTACTCCTCACAATAGCTAGGGAATGGAATCAGCCTAGGCTTCTACCAAACAACAAATTGACAAAATTTGGTCCTTACCTGGTGAGATTCTATTCATCAGAAAAGGTTAAGTGAACCTGAGTTTGACTGGAAAAGATGATACTACAAAATATTAAGTGAAATGAGGTAACCCGAGGCCAGAGAGAAAAACACCATAGATACTTACATGCATATGTTCACATATGAATCTTAACTTTGAAATGTATGTTTCTGTGTTTATGTTGGAGTGTCTATAGAGACCAAGAAGCAAGAAGACCCACGGGATATTATATGTTGTGAGGAAAAGATTTTTCAGGGGATAGCAAAATACATATCATGTAGAAAGGAAAGTGATGGGGTCAGAAATGTTCAATGGGGGCATAGGGAAGGATGGGGTTTGGTGAGAAAACTACCAAAACTTAGCAAATATGACAAAAATCAACACAGGAGTCTACTACTTTATAAGCTAACATATATATATATAGATAGATAGATAGATAGATAGATATAGATATAGATATAGATATAGATATAGATATAGATATAGATATAGATATCTCAACAATAATAAAAGAATTTTAATTTTAATATAGGTATCTTGCATAGATGGGCATTGCTGCTCCCAGGTGCCATGGTTTTGTTTTGGTTTGATTGTTTTGTTATATGATTTCAGTGACTATCTCTGTCCTAGATGTGGGACACTTCTCTATGAGTTACTGGCCACGGAGGCTTCAGAAATTCGAAAAACAACATAGGTGATTGCCATTTGCCATGATTTAAATGGGAAATGTCTCCTATAGACCCTAGAATTAGAACCCCTAGTTCTCAGTTGGTCTCACTCTTTGGAAGTTTAAAAGGTATGGCCTTGCTGGAAGAAGTATGCCACCGGGGGCAGTCTTTGAGAGCTTAAAACCCCTTGGCACTTCGAATCTGTTCTCTCTTTTGTGCTTGTGTTTGAAGATGTGAGATCTCAGCTTCCTGTTCTAGCCCTCGCGCCTGCTTGCTGCCATGCTTCCCCTATGATGGACTATAATTCCTAAGAAACCATAAGCTTTGTTCATAATGTTTTATCACAGCAAAAAAAAAACCAAACAAACAAAAAACAAAGTATAACACCAATATTCTTGGTTGTTTGGCAGAACTAGATGGTAAGACCCTATTGCTGAAGATAACATACACTGTGTATACAACCCCAAAACACAAGCTGAACTGAAGTAGAAGATTCCTCCAGTCAAAAGTCTGTGTCTGGAGAGATCACAGTTGTAGGGTAAAATTGACTATAACATTATGCTAAATTATTTGCTAATTTAGTCAATGCCTAATGTGTATATTTACACCCATAGAGCAAGGCCACTCTAAGATTAATCAAAGAGGTTTATTGTCCCGAAGGTGCCAGTTAATACAGATACTCTTAACTGGTCAAAATACTGAGAATAAATGTTTGCTGAATTCACAGCCCTAAATAGGACATCTATAGTACCTTTTCCAAAGTTAGGAAACAGCACAAAAATGAGGAATATATATATATATGTACATATGTATACATTCACATATATGTTCACACAAACACACATATATTCATACATACATACATACACACAAAGACCCACACATACACACATAAACACACATATATTCACACATACACACACATACAAACACATATACATCCAAACACAAACACACACCAGTTTGAGAGTGACTACTGGGGAGAAGAAGGGGTCATCAGAAGTTGGAAGGGGTTAAGAAAGCAATTATGCTGCACCCAGCAGAATACCTTGTACGCGTCTGTAAAACTGACAAAACCTTTTAAAGAATTCTAATATATTTCTACTCAATTGTCGCAATACTGTGACGTTTTGTAATTTCACTGCTGCCGTTTGCTTGCTAGATTACTATGGCATATTAGCTAGACACAGCCTCTGGTGGTAAGCTGCCTACTAGCAGGGCCTCAATTTGTTTCTAATTTCTCAAGCATCTGAAACAGCACATGTGACAACTTAATGCTAATTTTCATAACAGTGAAGCTGAACCATTTTGCAAGTTTATAGTCTACTAGCAATGTATTGTCGAACAATCGTCCACAAACCACATAAAGGAAATGTTGGTTTTGAGAGCCAGATGTGGTGATGTTTGTTGAGTACTTAAGTCAGAATGCGTGTCACATTGCTGAGTGATGTTTATGAAAATCTCATGTGAGTACTCATGTGGTGTAGGGAAAGTCTTTATTTAGTTTTCTCCTATTTTATTTGGTTTTTTTTAATTTTTTTTATTTTATGGTTTTTAAAAGTAGAGTCAAATGAGGAAGACTCAGGAACCCATCTCATACTATACTTTGATATCTTTGTGCACTAAAAGAACAAGAGTTTAATTTTGTTTGACTACCTGAAGAAAATCAATAGCCACTTGTCAGCTAGGAGTGGAGACCTGGACACTGTGATGCAGAGACTGTTAGCTCAGGTAAACAACAAGTGCCGCTCCTTGGTGCTGGAAAAGTGTTTTGGTCCCTTTGGTTTTCCCTTTCCTTGACAGGAGGAAATGAACCCTCTTTCAAAAGACACTTCATTATGGCCAAGTCACAGAACAAAACGCAGCCTTCCCGAAAGTGCAGAAGATCATGAAATCCTATCATAACAGATCATTATTTCAGGTGCCATAGCAGTTACTTACGCAGCAATGCTCACTTCTATCTGAGTAATAGAGCAGGCTGCAGGGGAACAAACTGTACAGCCATCTTCAGATGTCCTCAATGACCTCCACTGCCACTTCCTGGGACTGTACTTGCTTCTCTCCCTCTGAACTCACGGAGCCCAGACCTGCTCCCCAGTGACCATGTAGTGCTACCAAGGTTATCATCCTTGATTGTCCAAGGCTGAAAAGGTGCTTCAAGTCCACCAACCATTATGTGCTCACTTTGGACTTCTCTTATTGTCTGTTCACCCTGCTCACTGACAAGGAATTGGGTTTTAGAATTGTTTTTAAGCATGTTCCCATAGGAAGTATACAAGTTCTTTATCCAAGATGCTGGGGGCTGGTGAGATGGCAGGCTCAGTGGTTAAGAGTGTGTAAAAATGGGTTCTGCTTCTGACAGGAGCTTGGTACATACAGCTGTTCCCTGAGAGGCTCTGCCAGAGCCTGACCAACACAGATGTGATGTATGCAGCCAAACATCGGACTGAGTGTAGAGACCCCAATGAAGAAGTTAGGGCAAGGCCCAAAGGAGCTGAAGGGGTTTGCAGCCCCATGGGAAGAACAACATCATCCAACCAGACCCCCCAAAGCTCCCAGGAACTAAACCACCAACCAAAGAGTATACATGGGGGACCCATGGCTCTAGCTGAATATGTAGCAGAGGAGGACTTTATCTGGCATCACTGGGAGGGGAGCCCCTTGGTCCTGTGGAAGTTTGATGACACAGGATAGGGGAACACTAGGGCACTGAGGCAGGAGTGGGTGGATGGGTGGGGGAGCTCCCTCATAGAGGCAGGGGAGGGAGGAGGGGATAGGGGGAAACTGGGAAGGGGAAAACATTTGAAATGTAAATAAATAAAATAACCAATAAAAAATGGAAAAAAAAGAGTGTGTTCTGCTTTTTCAAAGGACCAGGGTTCAGGGTTCATGTAGCAGATCACAACCACCTGTAATTCTAGTTCCAAGGGAACTAACACCCTTTTCCGGCTTCCATGGCACCAAGCACATACTTGATGCACATACAGGCAAAGCACTCATACACATAAAATAAGCGAATCTTTTAAAAAAGAATCTATGGTGTCTAAAATATTATAACCCTGCCTCTTCTTTAGTTTGAGGCCCTACAAATAAGCTTTGAGACATATATTCTTGCAGTAATAACAGTTCTGAAGGCTACCTATCCTATATGCATGCTCATCTTGCTCTGCCTCCACTCTCATAGCAAAGGAAGGGCTGACCATGGTCTCCTTCTGCAAGATAGAGAGGATGTCAGAAAGAAAACCAGTCTCTGCTCCCTCTGCATTTCATATTTTATCTGCTCACATATCTGCTATTTTCTAACCAGCCTTACTGTTTCATTTTGCTCTGATTTTAATTTATTTTTATTTTATTTATTGTTGGTTATCGTCATCATCATCATCATCATCATCATCATCATCATCAATTTTCTTATTCATTTTACATCCTGCTCACTGCCCATCTCCCTGTCACCCCTCCCACAATCCTTCCCCTCTGAGCAGATGAGGGCCCCCTGGGTGTACCCTCACCCTATCACATCAAGTCTCTGTGGGGTGATGGGCAGCAGCTTTTGGGATAGCCCCCAACTCCAATTGTTTGGAACCCACATGAAGTCCAAAGTGCACATTTGCCACATATGTGCAGGAAGGCCTAGGTCCAGCCCATGAGGATCCAAGTCAGTAAGTGGTACCCTCCATGGCTTCTGCATCAGCTCTTGCCTCCAGGTTCCTGCCCTGCTTGAGTTCTTGCTCTGACCTCCTTTAATGATGAACTGTGAGGTGGAAGTGCAAGCCTAACAAACCTCTTTTCTCCCCAGTTTGCTTTTGGTTATCGTGTTTCATTGTAATATCAACTTTAATTAAGATAATGGTTTCTGCCTGTAACACCAGTACTTGGAAAGCCTCGGCTGGAAGACTGTCTTGATTTCAAAGCCAGCGTGAGCTCCAGGCTAACCTAGGGTATAGAGTGAGAATAATAATAATAATAATAATAATAATAATAATAATAATAATAATAA
>JADRCH010000073.1:12571008-12607956 GCA_019843965.1 Rhynchomys soricoides | reverse complement strand
AGAGAGAGAGAGAGAGAGAGAGAGAGAGAGAGAGAGAGAGAGAGAGAGGTTTGCCAAAGCTGGATTAAGGGCTACCCTTCAGGACAGCATAAAAGCCATGAGCATCAAGGCTATAACAGGTGACATAGGAGGTTAGTGACCTGGGAAAGAGCACAGCACTATCATGTTCCAAATCACAGAAGCAGCTTGCCTTCCTCATTAGAACATTAAATAAAATAAACTCTTTTGGAGATCCCACTGCTGGGAGCAAATGGGGACCACCAAATGGCAGGATATACCATACTAGTTTGTAACAGTCTGCAACAGTTAAGAGGATGTGAGGGAAACTGAGAAAGGTTGGTGGGGTCATTTCACTTCCGGCTCACACGGCAGGTTCCACCAGGAGGTATCAAAGAGACTCCTGTTGGACCACTGGTACTGCCAGTAAGGATTGTTGGGAGGGATTGACTGGGAGGTGGGTCAGTGAGCGGGAAGTAAAATGAATACCTTTTTTAAAAATGGCCCCTGTCTTTCCAGAAAGGTATTGCTTCTGTCAGTCCAACGAAGTCAGAGATTGTTTCAATACTTTCCCCCTGGAAGGGTGAAAAATCATTTCCCTGCAGAAAAGCCAGGAGCAAGAAGGTCCCTGGGGGCATCAGCGTGCAATGGAAAATGTGAGATGAAGCAGATCTTCAACATTTAGTCGAGGGAAGGGGCGGGGCAAAGGCTAAGAGCTAAGAATAGAGTAACAGGGGCAGTGTTTGAAATTTCCAATGAGACAAGTGTTGAACAGGAACCAATGTAAATGCTACAAAATGCTGAGGAATTTCAAACCAGAATGAGGGTTTAGGAAGAACTAAACCATTGTTAGGAAGAACTGAACCTTTTGGGTTTTGTGTTGTTGTTGTTGTTTTTCATTTCTTCTTGAAATAAGTTAAGATACTAAAACATGGAATGTTCAATACCTGAATTCCACCAAACCATTTTAATTACTGATGTTTTGGAGCATAAAGTACTTCTTACAAAATGCCAATATTTCCTAAATACTATTAAATACCATTTTCCATTTTTCTCTCTTTGTCAACACTGGCATCTAGAATAGTCAAATCTGCTACCCTAATTAAAATACTTCTTATAAGACTGCAAAAATCTTAACTGAAGAGATGACTCAGGAATAAAGACCAAGTGCTGCTTTAGCTGAGGACCCAGGCAAGTTTACAGGTCCCACATTGAGCAGTTTACAACCACCTTTATTAGTGTTTCAGGGGATCCAGCATCCTCTTCTGGCCTCTGTAGCTACCTGTATAAATGCAGTGCACACAAACACACCCACAAACGCACACATACACAGACACATAAAAATAAAATAAATATTTTTAAAAACTTACCCATCGCCCCAAACAGAAGACTGCACAATTGAAGTTTGCTTTTGCCTCAGATTTTTCTATTAAAATTAATTTAGGCATAAAATTAAATATCTAATACAAAAATTTGGTATTAAAGGTTTTTTTTTTTTTTAATTAACCAAAACGGCTAGTATGCCTTAATAATCTTGTTGCTATGGTTAATGGGCCTAGGAGAAATTCACCGTGCTGAAGCACAAAGTATTTGAGTGAATCTTCTATTAAATATAAAATAATAAGTAAATGTTTAAAAAAAAAAACCATGAAAATACAAAATAGGAAAAAGCATCTCTTAGTTCTGCCATCCAAATACAGCTGCGTGCTTATGAGTACCTTTCTTCCCTGAGTGTAAAGGTATGTTCTCACAACAACTGCCAACTTTTGATGTCTTTTATGTTATTACAACACATGCAAGACTGCTGTCTCACTGGTAGGTGTCACAGCAGTAACAAAGCCTGCCATGGGACATTTCCCATGAGGCCATCTGGGGTCTCTTTCTCAAGGTACTAACTGCAGCAGCCTTATACCAAACAGTCAAATGCATTTTAGGCCTTCACTGCAGATTCAGAATGCCACTTATATGCACAAAAGTAGCACTTCCAAGCTGAAAGAATATGTAATGGTTGTCGAATTCAACCTCATTGTTAAAACAAGGTATTCTTGGCCAAAGTAGGTTACATAGTCAGATCGTTTACTGGGCTTGCTGATTGTTCTGTAGGGCTTTCCACAACACACACTCCGTGTCCATCATTTAGTAGCTGGTGAGGGAGGATTTCTGGAGTCCTTCACACACTGCCTCAGTTTTTGAGGTAGATAGCTTTTGAAAGCTGTGAGTAGAAATGAAGTAGGCGCTGTGTGAATATTCCATCCTTGTCTCTACTGGGTCCACACACAATCCCTGTTGGATAAATACAACCATGTCCTGTAGCTGTCTTGAGCCTTCTTTGGGAATGAGCTCTATGTGCTCTGAGTATAGACAGAGTCTGTCATGGCAGACTAGTCTACATGGCAGAGAAGTTATTCCATAACAAGAATAAAAGCCATCTCTAAACCTAATCACAGCCTTGATCCTCTGTCACCTTATAAGCCCTAGATCAGAACAATCTGAAATAAGGGTGTATTTTTGGAGTGGAGAATCTAATCCCCAAGGAGAAGAAAGAACTCTGTATGGGAGCTATCATACTAAAGACTCAAAGAAATAATAATGCTCAACAGTTATGCAGGGCAGGAAACCATTTTAAGGATCTCCTTTGCTCACCCACCACTCTATCATTACATTCTCCTGAAATTCTTCACATTTTCCTGGCATAAGAAGATTAATTTTGTTGAAAATGTATAGACTCTGGGAGTTGGCATAAAAACTATCCCCAGTCTATCTCCTATATGGCTGGGCAGCTCAAGGTCAAATAAACAGTTCTTACTAAATAGCCATATACTTGCCCCAGTAGGTTACACTATTTTATTTTACTGCAAACATCTCTCCTAAGCCAGGAAGTCTGTACAAAGGAATGTAAAGACAGGGCTCCTGAGGAGGGGAGGAAACTCAGATCCTGGGAGAGGTGGCAGTCACCAGTGGAGAGATAGCAAGCCACACAATCAGATAGGGACTAGTCCATGTGTTACTGCTGTGCCCTCCCAGGTTTGCAGCTAATCCCGTGCACACGACAGCTCTCCATGGACTCAAATGGCAACCTTATTTAACAAAGCAAGCATGTGTCATGGTAGCTTTGGTGTGTGTAGGAAAATCCCATCCTCCCCAAGGTCTTTTTATTAAAATCTTACTCATCATGAACTTGGCCAAGAACTCAGGAGCTATACTTGTCTCTAAGACATGTAATGAGCTGGTACAAAGTTCAGACCTCAGAGTGTAGGTATGATTCTTGGGAGAGTCCTCATTCTCAAGGCAATTCATTTTCATCTTTATATAATTCTACCCAGCATGACTATAATATTTGTCAGCACACAAATAGATTAGAAACTGTGTTTAAGAAACGATTGACTCAGTTACCTGGTAGATAGTGAAAGAGAAAAACTCTGAAGGTCAACATTGAATAGCTGTCTAGACATGGATTCACTTTTGGAATGACATAGCATCACGATTCATAGCTTCTTAAGGGAGTCCCTCTGTTTCCTAGATTGGGAGCAAATGTCAGAAAAGAGGGGGGAATATTTTTGCTTTCCTCCTGCATGTCCAATGGCAGCTTATATTCCAAATCTGATTCAATATGGGCTCACTTGAGCCTCTTCTAGTTCTTATCAGTCTTTTATTCCTTCTCAGTTCTTCCTGCTATGTTATAATCATGGTATCAGTTTATGTTATTTTTTTTCTATATCTGTCTCTTTCACTAGATTATGAGCCCTTGCTCATCATTGGTGGTCAAATCCTAACTCTGAGATCATCACATAAAAGGGGTTTGAGAAATGAATGTTGAGAAAAGAAGGAAATTTAACCAAAGGAGCAAGTATTGCCACACACTACGTTAGAAACACTAGGTTTAGGGATGATCCAAAGACAAATGGGGAAAAGATGTTTGTTTCCTGGAAGGGCTACAACGGTGGAGGAAAATAACCATTTATTGAAGGTTATCATGTATAAGAGGCATGCATCTTCACAATAACGTAGCAAAAAAGATAAATGATTGGTACTTGGTGCATGGATGAAGATACTGACGTTAAGCAACTCACCAATATGCAATTAGTGGTAAAACCTGCTGCAAGCCTGAGGTCTGGGTTGCATTGCTTTGATGAATAAAGCTTCAATTATCTTCATTTGAGGAATAACACATGCATTAGCTGGAACACTACATTATCCAGAAATAAGACTTGAAATCTAAAGGGTCTAATTAAGATAGCAGCAAGGCCTTATTGACTGAGGCTGAGTCAAGTGTCTGAGACTCAAGACAAATAGATCAGGTTCAAAAGGCAGACAAAGAATCATAAAAAAGCAAAATCAAAAGGCAAGAGTCCCATGTGAACAGGATCTGAGTCACTCTTCAGCCCACTGAAATTTAGCTTCCACCCCCTGATTTTCCCAAACAGTTCTCACTAAGGTCATCAATGATTTTGGCATCTCTAGATACGATGAGTGACATTTGGTCTTTACCCTACCTCACGTCCCCAATAGCAACTGGCTGTCTGACCAATTCCTCCTCTGTGAATCATTGTTTATCCTTGGCCTCCCTGGCCACACTTTCTGCAAGTCTTCCTCTTCCCTCTCTGTCTGTTCCAACTCAGCTTCTTTGCCACCTCATCATCCTCCACCTCAGAGGTAGATGTGGGAATTTTTTTTTTCAATATTAATGTGAGACTTCCTTGTCTGGGGACATCAGTCTTTTCTTGCCTCCCAGTTGCTTTCTTCTGTTGCCTTCTTGTTCTCTCTCCTACTCTCTAAACTCACCCATTTCCATGGCTTTAAACACTGTTGACATTTGAAAGACTTGAGGATATTATGCCCCATCCCACATAATATCTCTGGGCATAAGACTTGATTTCCAACTGTCTTTTTGTGTTGCTAATTAAATATGTCAAAGTTTAAACTTCACAAATTGAAATCATCTTCACAATCATGTTTTTGTTTGCCCATAGGGCTAGGGATGAAACCTAGAGCTTCAAGTATTGAATCCACTGAGCCCCATCTTAGCACTTGGTTGTTTTCTTTTGTTTGGTTTGTTGTTTTGTATAATTGTTGTTATTACTATTTTCTGGTTGTTTTTTTGTTATTGTTGTTATTTTTTTTTCTGGTTGTCTCAATATTAAGGTAAGTTAGTAAGTTAAGCCAGGAATGGTATGCATCTTTACGCCTATATTCCTCAAATTTTATCTATAAGACTACCCATGTTTAATGTCTGGGAAGACTAGGCTCTGCCCAGTGAATCACTGTGTCAGTGAATTACTGCACTCTTACACTTTTTACACCGTTCTCTAGACGCCATCTTATTTGGTAAAACTACTTTTTAATTTTTTTCCAGGATGATTCCTAATTTTGTTCTGTTTAATTCCCCTCTGATACATTCCCCATGCTGTCACTAAAGACATCACTTTAAATTTTTACTCTGATTACATTGTCGCACTAATTACACTGTAAAACTCCAAGGTTTTGACATCATCTACATTTATCTGCAAAGCCAAATGTAACCCTTGATTTTTAGGACTAGCTCGATCTATACCAATTCTGCATGTCTAAGTCCAAGCAACCGGTAAGTTTAACTTAGAGTCTGTCTGGCTTCATTGCTTGAATAAGTTTTACACTGATCTTCATGTTATGGTCTCCACCACCATCCTGAACTTTGATAACACTTTATTTCAATGCAAGTGGTTTCTACTCAATGGATTTCTGCCCCCTGCAATACATGCTTACACTATGAGTTCCATAAGTCCATTAGTCATGGATGCTGATACACTTTTAGAGTTTGATTAATGTTTTGCCTTCTCAATGATCTATAAGTTGTGAGAAGGCAAGGGCTTTGGTAATTTCTCATCCTTTAATCTCATTAGCCAGTGCAGTGTTTCGCACATACCTGACTCGTGAGTGTTCATCAAAAGGAGCAGAGAAACAGGGAGATTCCTGATGGAGGAAAGAAGCTTTGGGTGTTCATAACTGGTGAGTCAGGCAAAAGTAGACAGTGTCTAAGTTTAGGATTATGGTGATATGAGTGTTATCTCTGAAAATTTATTTATATAGAAATTAATTATTGTACTTTTTACACTTCTGGATTTCATGAATTTGAGTTACTGGCAACAAATTTTATTGTCTTGTGAGGTTTGCTGTTTGGAACAAATCATATTATTTTATAATAGCCTGCTAAGTCAGAACTCAAGATTCATTTCCATGACAAAAAATGTGATGCACGCTGGTGCACACACACACACACACACACATACACTTTGGTTTTTTGAGACAGGATTTTTCTTCATAGCCCTGGCTGTCCTGGAATTCTCTCTGTAGACCAGGCTGTCCTCAGATTCACAGAGATCCACCTCCCTCTGCCTCCCAAGTGCTGAGATTAAATGCTACCATTGTCTGGCAATATGGGATATTTTAAAGTTTAAATGACATGTTTTCAACAGCTTAAATGACATGTTTATATAGAAACAATCTTCCATAGATTTAACATAACTTGATCAACTCCTTTTTTCCTGTTCTTGCCATTAGCTTCTCTTTCTCTCATGGACGAAACACTATTCTCAATGGATTGAGATTTTGAGAACTGACTTATATCCAATAATCCTTCATTTGGTAACATTATTCAAGTAATACCTTAGCAAACTAGTCATTCACTTGTGTCACTGGGGAGAGATTGACTCTCCCCAAGCTCTGGAGCCTGGATAGTCAAAGCACAGTGTCACTTTATGTGACTGTTACTTTTACATGAAAAGTTGTCTAAGAAATACTTAGAAACTGGGTAAAGAATTATTCAGGGGGGTATGCTCATGAGGGTGCTTCTGATACAGATTTATATGAATTAATTGACTCAGTAAGTGTAATGTAGGTAGCCCCTATCTGATCAGTTGGAACCCTACAGAGGAAAAAAAATTGAATATGTCTGTGTTCTGAGCTGAGACATGCTCTTCTGGGATTCACAACTTTTCAGTGGTTTTAAGGCTTTTAAGAGTTAGGCTGAGAGCTACACATTTTTTTGTTTGTTTGTTTGTTTGTTTGTTTTGTTGTTGTTTTATTTTATTTTATTTTAATTTGGTCTGATGTCCCTGGACTAGATCATATTACATCCCAGAGGCTCAAGGCTGTTGATAGCCTATGATGGTTAATCACTGTCAGCTTGACTGGATTTGGAATAATCATCTAGGAAACACACCTCCAAGCATGTCGGTGTGGCTACTTCTAGGGAAGTCTATCTAAGGAAGAAAGACACAGCATGAATGTGGATGGTATTATCTCATAGGCTGGATAAAAATTGCCAAATTGTTTAAAAGAAAAAAATGAACAAACATAAGCTTCAGTATTCAACCATTCTGTTTCCTGATTGGATGCAATATGACCAGCTACCTCATACTCACATGGTCACACCTTCCCACTATGATGGAATATAACCATTTAAACTATGAACCAAATAAACCTTTCCTTCTTTAAGATGTATTTGTCAGCACTTTGATCAAAGCAATGGTATATGTCACTGATTCACAACCTGTCATGGTATTCCTCAGCCTTCAAATCATGTAGAACAATTTCAAGAATAAATGCCCTCTCCTCTATCCATCTAGCTACCTAGTTAAGTAGAGGTCAATTGATATCTATCTATCTATCTATCTATCTATCTATCTATCTATCTATCCATCCACCCATCCATCCATCTGTTCATCCACCTACCTACCTTCCTGCCTAGCTACCCACCTACCTAGCTACCTACCTACAAACCTCTCTATAATTGCATATGTGCTACTTTTATCTCTTTGGAAAGCTATGATAATCAGAATGATGACCACAGGGACTGATGGTCAACATGACTCAGTTCTAATCCTTCCTGCTAAGCAGGAACTAGAAGGTCTCAGTCTTTTGTCCCCAGCTGAGTGAGTAGACATGAAATGCATGTGTGATGGCTTGCTGCCTTCGCAAGGTGAACATGGAGACAGCATACATAAAAGCCATAGTGGGGAAATGGGATAAATCTCGTAAATACAAAATGGGTGTGGCACTATTATACTCTTGGGACAAACACCTAGATCTTTCCTATAGGTAAAAAGTCAGATTTTGTGGCCATTCAGTCTCTTCTGTGGCTTCTCAAGTTTGTCACCATAAGTTTAAAATTAGCCATGATAAGGTGTTAATTGTTGAAGACAGCTACATTCAAACAAAATAATTTGTGAATAAAAATGGAATTTCTAATTATGTTCTTAAGCCTTTATTATAGTTCTCCTTTTGATGTTTCAAAGCCACTTGAAATTCTTAAAAATCTCATTTTTTATTTCTCTAGAGTCATATTAGCTATCTCTCAAGTCTCCCCTCCCCCCACCAAAGTGACCTTTGCTGTCTTCATTTGCTTCCAGCCCTTCAATACCTCACCCTGTACATTCTCCTTATTTGGCTTTAGTCAATTGGAGGTCTGTGGTTTATTTTGTTTTATTTCTATCATTTACAAATGAAAGAGTCCCAATCACACCCTCCATGATTAGCACTTCATGCTCAAAACAATAAAAATCAATGCTTGAGTAACTCTTTTACACTCCCTCCAAAAAGAGTGTTTGGTTATAGCCAACAAACTGTAGTAAAGGTGGGGCTGAAAATTTGTTCTAACACCTACATAAAGAATTCATTAATAAAGTTATGAAAACACTGAGGAATACATTTCTAACTGACAGGAAAGTTAACACACTTAATTTATACAAAATTACCTTAATTTATTAAAACTTAACACTTAATTTATACAAAAAGCCGTATTTCTGTTGCCTCTTCTGTTGATCACACATGGTTGAAATATACTCGATTTGGGTTGGGTGGGGCTCCCTGGATAAAGTGCTTGCTTCTGAGGAATGAAGACCTGAGTTTGGATTGCTTGTACCCACCAATATTGAGGAGTGGTGGTGTGTACCTATAACGCTAGTGTGGGGGCAAGGGAGTAGCTGAGAAAGGTAGATGCTGGGGACTAGTTAGATCCTGGTTCAGTGAGAGATCTTGTCTCAGAAATAAGTAGGAGGGTTGAGAAAGACATCTGAGAGTCAACCTCTGGTCTCCAGATGTCCTCTATGTGTACAAGAACACCTGTTCACACATATAGGGGCAACACACACACACACACACACACACACACACACACACACACGCACAAACACACCGAAAGAAAGAAAGAAAAAGGAAGGAAGGAAGGAAGGAAGGAAGGAAGAAGCCAATTCACCTTTACTAGTACTCTTTTTATTCCCATGACTTTAACTTATTACTACATAAAATACACACTGTTGTAACTATTTTAAATAATGCTTTCATTCATTTACTCAAAATCCAAGTGTCCATATCAGTTTTCCACTTCCTTTCCTCTCTGCTCATCATTTTGTTGTCCTTGTTGTGTTAACATCCCTGATTCTTTGAAAATTTCACAGGCAGGCAATGCATCTGGATCCTCCTCATCTCTGTTCCTCTGAACCCCCATTTTATCCCCAACAATGGTTCCTCCTACTTTCGTGGCTTATTCATTTGTTTATTTTATGCTTTGATGGTTTCACATGCATAGACAATAAAATTTCGTAATTTACACATGCAATGACACATACATTCTCATTCTCTCCCTCTCTCTCGCTCTCTCTCCATCGCTGCCTAAACCCTTCTTCTCAGCATTTCCACCCTTCTTTCTTGTTTGTTCCTTATTCTTGTGCCTTTCTTCACTGGTTTTAAGGGTTTTCCTGCACGAGCATCAGTTAGGAGTGAGCTTGGGCAGCTGATCGATGGCAACACCACCAAAGATAAAAGATTTTCCCTCCCCAAGAAGTCATAACCACCATAGTTCCTCACCTATGGGTGGAGACCTCATGATTGCCTCCTCCATCAATTATGGAATGTTGACCTGTTGACCAGCTCAATCTTGAGCAAGTCTAGTGCCAGTAAACACAGATGCTGTAAGCTCAGGAGTGTAATAGTCATGTCATGCCCAAAAGACAGCGTTCCACGGCATTCCTTCCATCCTCTGCTTTTTGCATTCTTTCTACTCCCTCTTTCACGAGCCTTGGAGGAGGAGGCTTACATGTCCTCTTTAGACTGAGCATTGAAGTGTCACTCACTCATAGCACTTTGACCAGTTAGTTATTCAGACTTCTTCAACCAAGGCTGCGCAACTCTGCAGATATAAACATAAGAAAGCAGTTTAACAACATATCTTCCACCTAGGACCTAGGACCTCACCAGCCATGGGCTTTTGATCAGATTTGTATTACTGGGCATAAATCCCCCTAGTGATCATCTATAAAGACAATGAACATATGTAAATAATAAATGTTTGTTGATTATTAAAATATTTGTATTATAAATGCAAAAAAGTGGGGCAGAGGACATAAAAATCTGTACTGTGCCCTGATAAGATGGTTCAGTGGTTAAGCATACTTATCACTTTCACAGAGGATCCAAGTTTGGCTTCCAGAACTCACATCAAATGGTTCACAACTGTGTATAACTCCAGTTACAGAGTATCCAATGCCCTGTAGCCTCTGAGGATTCCCGCAGGCATGGAGTGCACATGAACTCATTCAAACACACATACATATACATAAAAATAAATAAATAGAGTTGACATACTAATGCATCAGCATCTAGTTCCATGGAAATAGTTGAACTTCTCAGTGAGCTCTTAAGGTGCTCACCAGATAATGTAGCTCTATTTTTTCCCATTATGTGACTCCTTATTGAGAGTTACTTACAGATACTGATGCTGCCAAAAAGTGATCACATAAATAGAGTGACTTTGAAGTGAGGTATAGTCATCTCCAAGAAGATTGCACACACATAAGTCTAGTAAAAAGACATGATCAAATTTGCCCTCCAAAACTGACAGTAAATGACTGATTTTTTAATCATTAATTATACTACACATATTAACTTTTACAATAAAAACTGACTGATTTGTAACTTTTAAAAATATAAATTATTGTTGAGAAGACAGACATGTCCTTGTGTGTCCTCATGTTTTCTCTCTCACCACAACCTCATGGTAAATCCTGTTCGTCCCTGCGAGTTGTCTCGCTACCTTCTTTGCTTATGGTTCTTCTCTTCCTTCCCTGATCCTGGAACCCCTGGCTGGGATTGGAAGTACAGCTTTCTTATTTCCTCTGCCCAGCCATAGGCTGATCATTAACCAATCAGAGATCATTGGGGAACACTTTTTTACACAACAATGATACAGGAGGTAGTTTCAATAATGATGACAATGCCAAAGTCCGTACTGTAGCCAGCGTTCTGGGCACAGAAATCAGGAAGTGAATAGACAGTGCCTAAGACCAACCCCCAACAAATACTGTGCGAAGTGAACCACTGAATGTAAAGCCTAGCAATACATAAGGAACTGGCAGAATGTAGACCATTTCTTAATAACCAAAGAACAAATGAACACTCGCGTGTCTTCTGAATAGCAGTGAATGTCTATTGTTCACAATGGTGATTTTAATTACTGGTAATCAGTGTTTGATTCTCCAAGTCAGTCAGGGAGCTTGTCTGATGGCATCAGCTTGGCTTTCGTGCTTCTCAGATGATGCAATGGAAGCCCCACGGTACATTTACACAAATAATCCACACTTGGTCCAAATAGCAAGAACATACGGACATTTATTTTTGGACACTGCTATACGACATTGTGTCTGGGAACTGTTACTCGGGCTTTCGAGCCTTGCAGAAGCTCACTCCTACAGCATCTGGTGTTCGAGGTTTTCCACTCAATAAAACATTCCACTCAAACACGGATCTGTCAGATTTGTCTTCTTCCAGTGACCTAGACAGATCTGTCTGCTTTACCTTTCCCTCCTCCCATCTTGGTTGCTATGCAACAGTGATTCTTAACATGTGGGTCACAACCCCTTTGGGGGGTTGCATATAAGATATTTACATTACAATTCATAACAGTAGCAAAATTACAGTTATGAAGTAGCAACAAAATAATTTCTTTGGATTGGGGGGGTCACCACAATACGCCGAACTGCACTAAAGTGTCACAGCATTAGGAATGTTGAGAAACACTGCTATAGAATCTTTAAATCCCAATTTAAATGTTGACCTAAAACTCTGAGAACTGCCAGAGCCTTACCTACCTCCTATAAGTAACAGCCAACGGGGGTTGTAGCAGAGCCACTAAAAGCCCCACATCAGTCCTGAGGGCCTTGCTGAATCAGTTCCTTTAAAACTTACCCATAAACACAGCGCTACTGGGCCTAGTAGATGTCAATCAACCACTACTCTCTTCATGTCCCATTCTCTTTAGATAACCCATGCTTCTATGGTCCTCCAGTCCCTGACGTTTATAGAGACCTCAGCAAGGTTGTATTTCTCATGAGTCATCATGGGCTGGGATTTTTATGAGGCAGACTCCTTCGAGTCACCCTGTTTCTGTAAGTAACTGCTCATGCATCCTCCTGTAAGTAGCCTGAATAGACTTTGTTCACTAAACTAGGCTTGGGTAGAGTTATAGCCCTGCTGCTCCCTGCACAACCTGCAGGTAGCTCAACTGAATGGAAAATCTCTTTCTTCAGCAGCTGTTATACACCTGTAGAAAGGCCTTGGGAACCCTTGAACTCGCATCGTGAGTTTTCTAAGTTTTGTTTGCATTCCAGTCTTGTCTGTTGCTGAGGTCATCACTCATTATAAAGGCCAGCTTCTCAGCTGATGTCATGATGTGTCTTCCTGGGCGATTACAATGGCAGATGTCAAGGCGTGGTGATTTTCTGCTTTTGTGTGTGTGTGTGTGTGTGTGTGTGTGTGTGTGTGTGCTTGGGAGTGTGGCTGTTGGACAACGACTACAAAATAAACTGCTGTCCTAAGAGTAGGCTCTAGGTCTAAGTGTAGACACGGTTACATTCTCTGAGGTCTCCAAATCTTAGGCATTTATAAGGTTACCAGCGAGGAAGAACGACTCACAATGTCACCATAGTATTTCACTGGCATTAAGTGTGTGTGTGTGTGTGTGTGTGTGTGTGTGTGTGTGTGAATGAACGTGCACATGTGATGAATGAAAACCAATCATACAAATGTTTTTCTCTCTGACTCCCTAGAAAGAAAAAAAACATTGTTTTATGCATAAGCTACAAATTCATATTTATACTCAGCTTTTTGGTTTGGGGTTTTTTCTTTTCTTTTTTCTTTTCTTTTCTTTCTTTTTTTTTTTACTTCTTTTTACCTTTGTACATAATTTCACTTTGATTATTGTTTCTTTCCCAGCTGTCTTGACCCTTATAGCTTTTCTTTTTATTTAAAAAATAATTTCTTATTTTTAATTGTGTATATGGGTGTATGCGTGAGTTTGGGTGCCAGCAGAGGTCGGAAGAGGATGGCAGTGGGACTGGAGCTGGAGTTTCAGGTGGTTAGTGAGCTGACTGCGTTAGTTAAGTGTTGGGAACTGAATGAAGATTGTGTGGGCAAGGTATGCACCCTAAACTGCTAAGCCATGACTGTAGATTGATCGTTGGGGTTTTGTCATATATGGACATTACTCCCTATTCTTTCCTGTATGTCTATGTGTATCTCTGTGTAACTAGAATCTAAACCTGGGACCCTACACATGTCACACTTACCAGTAAGTACCTACCATTGAGTTATATTGCCAGCCCTTTGTACTTTTTTGTATTGGCTTGATGACTCATGGGGGTTCTTAGGTGGTAACATTGACTTGGAGTCTTTGCACGAATTCATTTGTACGTCTAATTAATTAAAATATTCAAGGTACTGGTAAGTTAGTAATTTGCATACTTTATGTATTTGCTCTTAATTAGTTCAACTCTACTACCTGTGATTTTCATTTACACTGATACTAAAACAAATAGTTTATTAAAATATTTTCCAAAAATAGGCTTGTAATTTCAGTCATCGAATGATTAATGAAATTTCATTAATCAAAATCAGTCTCCCTCTCATTTTGGGAAAGTCTGAAAAAGTGTACCTATTCAGTGTCTCCCAATCTCACTCTACTGGTTAGCATTGCCTTTTAAATGTCAAATAGGATGTAGGCACAAGATTCACTCATTAATTCAATTGAGGTAAATTCTGCTCTGTAGGATCCCCACCCCTCACTAACAAAGTGCTGCTTATCTATTACATCTTCCCAGGAGGCAGAGCCATGTAGAAAAACAGCAGTCACTCACCATCTCTGTCTCTCTCTTGTGCCAACTGCTATTAGATCTAACCAAGGAGATTATTCAAAGCTTGAAATGTTAATAAAAATCTCTGATATGCTGTTCTGGTAAGATTAAAACATTGTTTAGCTAAGTGTATGTCCATCATAAGCCATTCCTACTCCCAGGCTTGCCACTGTAGACAAGGCAGGTTAGTATAACACCTAGGTTTACATGCTCTGAGACCCATTGGTTCTCTAACCAGCTGCCTCCGTAACTCCTGCTGCTCCTGAAACCATGACCTACTATGGGCAGTTGGTCCTCCTCCCTAGTTGCAGCAGCATGAAGGCAGGGACAGAGGAACAGGAAGCAGTTAGACAGCTGTTTGCTCTATGACTAATTAAGTTGACTCCTGAATATTTATCCAAGAGAAATAAAAACATGTGTCCACATAAAGACTTGCATGTGCATGCTCGTGGTAACTTTGTTGATAATAAGAATAACCTCAAATTGGAAACAATCCAGTGTTCAGCACTGGCGAATGGGTAAACAGAAGGTAGTTTAGCCAACCAACAGAGTACTATATGGTAACTAAAAGGAATAAATTACTCCTAAAAGCAACAATAAATATGGACTTCAGTTTCTACACAGTATATCACACAGCATGCGATATTTTCTGAAATACACACTTCTTTATAACTCTAGAAAATACAAACTAATCCATGACAGAGTAAGTCAGTAGTGAGGTCAAGAACAGAGGACTGGGGGCCTCTTTAAAAGAGCATGGAAACTATTATAGGAAATGCCAATGCCTCAGGTGTACCCTGATTTCAGTGGTTATTTCTCAGGGATTCAGAATACTAGCTCTACAGGATGGTTCCTAGGATGTGGCTATGTATGAATGGTGTCTCAGTGCTGAGATATAGCCCAATGAAACAAAGCTTTCCTAGCATGTGTATGATATCGATCCCCAGCCCCACTAGGTAAATAAATGAAATAAGCTATACCTTAAGTTGGTAATATTGTTAAATTGGAAAAATGACTAAAAATAATTTCACCGATGTCTAATAAATACATAAACAGTAGACCATAAGGAAATGCAAATAGAACATTAAAAAAATCATTTAATACCTGAATTTTATTAAAGCATACCTAGATGATTTTTTTTTTTTCTTTTCTTATTCTGGTACTGGGAACAAACTGGGTCCTCTCAGGCTAAGCATGAATTCTATACCTCTGCCTCTCTGTCTAAATTTTTTTAAATGCAAATTTTAAAGGGAATAGAAATAAAATTTATTTTAAAATCCTAAACAAAACAGACTTTATTTGCAAATACACAGAAGTGATACTAAATATTATTCACTTGATTTCATTTGGAAATATTTTGTCGTCCTTGGCTCTATAACTAGGAAAATAATCATATATATAAAGAATTTCACATGAAGACAAAGAAGGAGACTTCCTGAAGTCCTGATAGGAACTGAGCGCCTGAGCACAGTATGCATGTTTAAAGTGTAGAGCAAACCCTGGAGGCGTGAAGACTGGCCCGGAAGAACCACAGGAATCTAACAAGCCATTTGGAAATGGCTAGAAAGCCAACCAGCTTTGGCTCAATGGGACTTTTTACTGTACACATTTTAAATTCCATTTATTCTAGAACCAAGTGAGGGTATTAATTATTGAAGTTGCAAAGTCAAATAAGTAATATAAGTGGGTGCAGTTGAGTGGACGTTAAGGCCTTTGCCAAGGGGACATGTGACTCTTACTGCAGACCAGGCCTCAGTCTCTTCCCTCTCTCCCCCTGCCTGCCCCTTCACATTTTGCTTGCTGCTCAGAGCTTCCTTACCCAGTACTTCCTTTCTCTTCCTCCATCACAAAGAAGAGCTACCCCTCCATCCTTCCCAAGGTTAAGTTCAAGTCCCTAGCACTGAGAGTTCTGACTTTTTTCAACCCATGACGTGTATGGTAAAAGGAAGAGAAAATAGGAAGATGGTTTTCTGAATGTGGAGGTATGATATAAGCAGTAGACTACCATCTCTTCGATATAATATATAATATGTATATACTAATGTGCATATGTGTAGACAGAATATTTTGAAGCCATCAGCACTTTTTAAATGTTTCCACAGATTTAGCAGAATTCCAACAGAATCCCACTCCAAACTCTTACCTCACTACTCCGGTGAAGCATCTGATAAGGACAGAGCAGCATTCCATTGCCAGAGTCCACTGAGCTAGCTTCAGCCTTTAAGGCAGCAGGCCTATGCTTTCAGAGCAAACCAGTTCTCCCACCTGCCTTCAGGGCGGAGGCTCCTGACAGCTGAGGTTGAGGCTTGCTTCTTCCTCTTCAGTTCCTAACTTTTCACCTCATAGGGCCATTGGGCCCAAGGCTAGTCTCTCCTCTGGGCTCTTTATCCTCTCCAGTTCATTTCAGATCTTGCTCAACCTCCAGACTTTAAATTATAACTGGATTATCTATGAGCCCAATTTTTATCTTTTGCTCACACATCTCTTCCCTGAGGCCCAAGATCACATATCTACCTAATTATTCCATATCTCCATGTGGAAGTCTAAAATTGTCTCAAGTGTGGCAAGTCCAAATTATGACTATTGGCCTACCTCTTCCAGTTCTTCCCTGTTCCCATACTTCACCTCAGGGAGAATAGCATTACCCAGCTGCTTATCAAAACAATGTTGAGGCCCAGAAAAATGGCTTACAAATAGTGCCATTCTCCACTAAGCCTGAGGACCTGAGTTTAACCCCAGGGACCAAGATGGTAGAAGAAGAGAAGCCATAAAGTGCCTCATGTAAGGCAGAACTGGGGGGAGATCACCTCCCATTCACTCCTTCAAACCCCAATCAGCTATGGAAGAAGCAAATACCTGGTCTTCAGAGTTTCATGTCCCTTGGCAGGCATGAGCAGTAGTAACAAGCCAGTGGTCATTCACAGTGGCTTGAGTGATGACTAGAGAAACATAGTAGTGACTACTGGAAATGCCAGGTTAGTTTCTTCCATGTATTAGCTGTTGCAGGAGCCAGGGGTGTATCTCACTCCTGTAATTCCAGCCTGGATTTCAGAATGTGACCTTGTCTTAGAAAACCAACAACACAAAAATAACAACAATAAGACCTGCTATAAAGATGGGAACAGAGGCTATCTCTGACCCCTTTTGCTGGCTTTTGAGACTCTCTTTTGTCTTGCCTAGTTTTAACATGAGGGGATGTCCCTAGTCTTATTGCAACATGAGATGCCATGATTGGTTGATATCCTGGAAGGTCTGCCCTTTTCTAAAAGGAAACAGAAGTAGATTTGGAGGAGAGAAGAGGTGGGCAGAGGGACTGCGAGGAGAAGAGGGAGGGGAAACTGTGGTTGAGATGTATTATACAAGAAGACATAAATAAATAAATAAATAAATAAATAAATAAATAAATAAATAGAAAGACAGTAGTCTGAACAAGCACGAGGAGCAAGCTGATGAACAGCAGCCCTCCATGGCCTCCGCATCAGCTCCTAACTCTAGGTTCCAACCCTGAGTTCTTTCTCTCCTGACTTCCTTCAGTGATGAACAATAGGAAATAATGGCCAAATAAACCCTTTCCTCCCCAGCCCTCTAAAAGATAGTTGAACCACCCGAAGTTTAAAACTAGTTATAATTCCTAGTAATTCCCCAGACATGGGGCCAGGCACCATCCCCACATATGAATCCTAGAGGTCAGGAGGACAAAGACCCTCAAAGCAGGCAGCAGCTGAAGTTCCCCAGGAAGCCTAATCCTCTGCCATTCTGGCAGCTAGCTGGTGGCTTGCTGTCCTCTACCGGAGGCAAGCCTGTGATGCTTGGAAGACACTGATGTGCACTGGCTTTTGAAGCTGTCAGTGTAACATTTCACATAATATACACATAGCCACTAGGTCTCCAAGGCTACGTAACATGAAAATATTACTGTTTCTCCATCTTAAGGCTCACCATACAAGACTCACCAGGACCAGCGACAAATTTCCTTCTCCTTGGTGCTATCTCTAGGATGCTCATCTCTTCTGGAAGATGTGGACACTCTTCAATCTAATTCAGGCTGGCCAATGAACCATCTGTTCTAGCAGACTGTGGAGCTGAAGCAGCCAGGTTACCATGTGACACTTCTGGAGAGGTTTCCTAAGACCATGTCAAAAACCCAGCCCTTCCCCTTCACACCACTCTGGGAGTGACTTCTATTTGTGTGCCTCCTATGCAAGAGTCATGTCCTCAGGAGCCAGTGTGACAGCCACAATAGCCAAGGGACATTGCTTCAGGACTAGGTGAGCTAAGCAAGCCTCTCAGGCTCCCTCCTGGAGAGAAGGCTGTTGTGAGAGCTAGCCACCTGCATTTTGCTCATCTGCAAATGAGAGCAAAAGACTCTTTGTGAAGAGGAAACTGATAAAGCTGAAGGGGAAGCTCAGTTGATCTCCCTGGAGACTTTTCTGACCTCTCTCCTGTGTAGCGTGTGCTAGGCAAAAGACAGCAGGATACCTAAGGACTGGTGTGAAAAATAACTTTCACAAATATCCCCAAATCTCAGAAAGTGAAGGAGGAAACCTTCAACATCACCTCTACCATCCCACTAAAATTGGAGAAAACTTAACCCTCTCTCACAAGCTCTGATTTGTACCCTCCATTCAAAAGTAGATGTAAAAGAAGCCCAGTGTTTCTTAAGAAAGAGGTTGAATGCAGGGAGCCATTAAAACAATGCATAAAAAACAGATCTCACTAGGCAAACCACAAAGGGTCACAAAATCAACCTGGCCAGATCAGAAATAGCTGGTTCATTAAGCCCCACATCCCAAGGTACAGAGGCTTAAAGAACCAAACCAGATCTCTTGCCAAGAGTCTCAGGTAAAGCCTTCTCAAATGAAAACTCATATTTATCTGGGCCAAATGCTAGATGGTGGGGGGCCCTTAGGGTGTTCCTAGATATCTGCCTCCCATCTTTGCATAGCTGTAAGCAATCTTTTCTGTTCTCCAACTACACACTTGCTTCACGTGTAGATATTCACTTGCACACCTGCTGTGAAACTCCGTGTCAGTGTTAGTGGGATTCCCAAAGCAGAATCAGAGGTGGATCCTGGAGTCACTCCACAGGAAGGGAAGGAGGATTCAAAGCCATTTTTAAAGAAAAGAACAGCAACTGGAAAGGTGTTGTGCTAAGGTACTGGCTGTGCAAGGCTCTCTCTCTAGCTTGCACCAAATGTGCAAGTTTTTTAGCTCAAGCAGCAGGATCCCTATTAGCGTGTCCATCTGCAGAAGGCATGAACAGGGATCGTGGATGCCAGCCCACATTTGGACTGTTGTTGACCTTGTTTTCCCTTTGCAGCTGCTGCAACAATAGCAGTTCTGTGGTGGGGGTGGGTGGTGGGAGGCTGTACATATGTGTACAGCAGTGTGTGCTGAGGCCAGAGGTCAGCTCTGGTCCATTGATCTCTATTTTTTGAGCTGTTGGCCTTTGTCACTGAACTTGAGACTGGCTATTCGGGTTAGGCTTGTTTGTCAACAAGTCCCAGGGATCCACCATTCTTACTCCTCCTTCAGCTTTGGGGTGAAAACCACACACCTCTGTACTCTGGTTTTTGTTCTGTTTTGGTTTGTTTTGTAATGGGTGCTGCTAGAAATCCAAATTCCATTCTCATAATTACAAAGCAAGTGCTTTAATCAACCATCTCTCTAGCCCAAGAGCAGTTCTCTTGGAGGAACAATATGATCATCAAAGTCCATAATTAGACATCTCAGGCAAGAGTCATTGCCACTAAATTGTGCCACTGGGAGCCCCAAAGTTCTTTTAAGAAGTACAGTGATTTATTTTGTTTCCACTGTTCATGTGACCATGAAGACTAATAGAAGAAAGACTCAATGAGCTAGACTCCACAGCAAGGTTCTCTTATTCTAGCTGTGTATGCCAAATTGTTTAGAGGAGTTACCATCCAGCCTAATGACTGAGTCCATGGTAGACCCACGTGGTGGAAGGAGAGGACCAACTCCTACAAGTTGTCCCTTGACCACCTCATGTACCCTGGTATACATGCCTGTATATTGGCTATACAAACAACACACAGTGAGGAAGGAGAGTGAATGAATGTAATAAACAAGATAACAAGTACAGGTAGTGTTAGCTCCGTGAGGTCAGAGTTTGGAATGTGTCCATCACCACCCACTTCAAACACCACCTATTACAACTTTGTATTGTACTGAAATAGCTAGCGTCGCCGAATGCTCCCATAGTTTATTAATTATACGGCAGTCATATGCCTTTCCTCTCTTCCTGAAGCCCACTGTTGCTTATCTTGCTTTCTGGGAGCCATTTTGCTGAGTTTTCAAAGCGCAGCTACAAGTCATAGTGAAGTGCTTACTGGGATGCAAGTAAAGGGATGCCCTCAAGTATTTTATGCTGCGTGATTTAATTATTTTAATAATTCCAACTCTCATTTGTTACCTCATGTAACAAAGATCACATAGTCAAAAAGCTCTGTTGCTCATTCTTCTAGATGGGAACTCAGGACACTTCACCAACCAAGGGTATTGGGGTATTGAGGTTTGTTTTGTTGTTTTCCACAAGGAATACAAGATCTACTGTAAGAATTTCTGCAGATCTTTTCTTCTGAGCTTTGGGAGAAAATAACTTTAATTTTTCCATCAATTACAGATATATATAGCTAATTTGGTTTTGTTTTTCCCAGACTTGTTTATTTTATTCTCTAGGATCCTTACCTTTGCAGGCCTTTTACCATCTGAAATGCCGTTTTGAGATTACTTTGCAGAAACCACCTCCCAAATATAATTATTTATTATAAATAAAATTTCCTTTTCTATCTTCACATCAGTACATATTGTATTTATCACTGAGCCATTGAATTAATTGACCTGTAATAAGATATTGAAACCAGTGATGAAATATAACGATTGCCTTCTGTCTGACTATAGCAGGCGTATTTCGAATTTCTCATCCTTAAGCATGATGTTAATCATGGAACAATTTTGTAGACAGTCTTTACCAAACTGAGGGAACTTTTTTTCTTCATACTCTTGGTTTGCTGAGAGTTTTCATCATAAGTGGATGCAGGGGTTTGTTGGGGGTTTGTCTGCACCTATTGCTACAGCCACATTGCTTTACGTTTTAGCCTCTGCACTCCTCCCTGTCTTTCTGCCTCTGCCCCACCCTGCTACACCCTTCTGCCTCCAGTCTCCTCCCATCACTTTCAGATCTCATTTTCTATCGCCCTCCCACAAAGGACAATAGAATAGTTCCAGTTTTCTACCACTCACCCACACCCACTCCCTCTTAAGCACACACATCCATCAACTAGAAGTCTCTGTCAGTTACTTTTCTACTGCTTTGATAAAATACTTTGACAAAAGTAACAAAGGGGAAAGGGTTTGTTTTGATCCACACTTTGAGACCTTCAAGGTACCTTTCCATCATGTCAGGGAAGTCAAGGAGACAAATGCTTAAAGCAGCCACAGTCAGGAAGGAGTGTTGAATATTCTGCATTCAACCCATTTTTCCCTTTATATGCACCCCAGTACCCCTGCCCTGGGAATAGGTCTACCTCAAGAATATATCTTCCCACTCTTTTTAATCTGGTCAAGATAAACTCCCAGAGACTAATCAAACCTGGATATACCTCACCTGTGTGTTCAGAGACTTGTCTCCAAGGTGATTGTAGATTCTGCCAAGTTGACAACACCAACTATCACAGACAGGATCCACACTAGGGAAAGAACACATGGTGTTTGTCTTCTTAAGCCTGAGTTACTTCACTTAATACATCTTCCAGCTTGGTCTATTTTCTTACAAGTTTCAGTTTCCTTTTTTCTTTATGATACTAAAATTCCACTGTACTTATGCACCATATTTCTACTGTCTGTGTGTTGGAGCTTATGGAGATCAACAAGCATAGATGTGGCAGGGGTAGAATCTTGGTTTTATGTCCCAAAGTGGTACAGTTGAGTCATATGGTGACTCTAATTTTAGATTTTGAGGAACTTCTACACTGATTTCTGTAGTCGCTTTACCAGTTCACACTCCCACTAACCATGAATAAGGATTCCTCTTCAATATCCTTGTTGTCATGTGTTGTGTTAATGACAGTTATTTTGACTGAGATGAGATGGGATCTCAAAGTAATTTTATTTGCATTTCCCCAATGGCTAAGGGTGTTGAACACTTTTAAAAACGTTTGTTGACCATTTGATTTTGTCATTTGGGAATTCTCTGTCCAGTTCATCAATACCTTTATTTACTGACAATTTTAGTTTTCAATAGTTACAGTTCTTCATGTAGTCTACATGTTAACTCCTTATTTAAAGAATAGGTGCCAAACATTTTCTCCCATGTTGTAAGTTATCTGACTCTTCCACTGAGAGCTTCTATCACTGTGCAAAACTGTTTGATTTCATGCAATTCCATTTGTCAATTCTGGAAACATTATTGGGGTTCTATTCAGAAATGGTTGCCTATTCTTTTATCCTGAAGTATGTTCTCTTAGAAATTTTGGGTTTTTAATTAAGATACTTGAGTCATTTTGAAGAGACTTTTGTTCAGGGTGAAAGATGTGGATCTGGTTTCATTCCTCTGCAGATGACTATCTACATTTGCCAGGAACATTTATTGAAAAGGCTGTTTTAGTTTTAGAGATTTGTTTGTTTTTGTTTTGCTTTATTTTCTAGTGCAAATTTTTACTGTCTTTATCAAAGATTGTGTGTCCATAGCTGTATCATTTTATCTCCAGGTCCTCTAGTATGTTATGTTAGTCTGTGTATTTCTTTGTGCCCATATTGACCTGTCTTTGACACTCTGGATGTGTAGTATATTTTGAAGTCATGTAACATGATACTACTGGCTGTATTCTTACAGCTCATCCCTTTGACTATCCATGATCTTTTGTTTCTATAGGCCTTTAAGGTTGTTTTTCTCTTCCTAGTTCTATGGAGAATTTCATTGCAATTTTTATGAGAACCATATTGAATCTATAGATTGTTTGGGGTAGAATATAAATCTTCACAATATTAATTCTATCAATACAGGAACATGAGTAATGTTTCTACCATCTGGTGTCCTACATCCTTCAATTTCTTTTTGTCAGTGTCTTAAATTTTTCCTGGTAAACGTCTTTTACCTGCTTTGTTGGAGAAGTGATTTTTATCTTTTTTATAGATGATGTCTTTCTAACTCTTCCATAGGTAAGGTAACTCTCCACAATGGCGTCATAACCTTGTCTTGCCTTGAACTGTGAAGATTAGGAACAACACGCCTATGTGAAAGTTGTTGGTGTGGCTTGGGTATTAATCTTACTAGGTGTTTTCTAATCTTGCTAAATTTGTAGTTTGGTGGCAGACGTTTATTCAGAGAAAATGTTACTCACCATTACTTTAAGTATTAGTTATGTATCTGTCTCTTTTCTCATGTCTACATCACACATTGCGCCTTTTGTGGATGCCACATAGTTCTTCAGTATGTTTCTGTTTTTTACCTCAACTCCTCAGGCTTCTTATATTGCTTTTTCATTTTTGGCACTATCTATTGACTTATCCTCAAACTTATTCTTCAGACATTACCAACCTACTAAGGCCATTGATGTATTTTGTTCACCTACAAGTTTTTTTTCTTTAATCTCTAGCATTTATCTTTGAACCATTCATGTTTTGTTCCCTCTGTTTACATAACCTATTACTCTTATGTGTTGTCTACATTTTCCCTTCAAAAGTAAAGCTGCACCTCATTTATAATGGTTATGGGTTTTATTTGTTTATTTTTAAAATTTTGGTTTGATCGCTGTAACAACATTTTTGCTGTGCTCTTTCAAAAGCCTGTTAGGCCCTTAGCTGCCCTGATCTTCTGTATTCAAGCTCTCCTTTCTCAGCCTCCCAAGTCACTGAGACTATAAGGGGACAGCATCCCATCTGGCTTTCTCATGCTAGTCCCAACTCTAGCTTCAGCTTTTGTTCAATCTTTTCAAATTATGTCTTGACTTTTAGGATGCTGGGATGATCCAGCAAATGAGAATGACCCTGTGTGCTCATAGATTTGAATACTTGTTTCCCTGGGAGTGACACTATTTGAAAGGATCAGGAGGTGTGACCTTGTTGGCGAAAGTATGTCACTGGGGGTAGGCTTTGAGGTTTCAAAAGCTCATACCAAGCCTAGAGTCTGTCTCCCCCAACAGCCCTGTGGATTAAGATATAGCTCTCAACTACTGTTCCAGCACTGTGACTGAGTACGTGCTGCCGCTCTTGCCATGATGATTATAGACTAAGCCCCTGAAACTGTAAGCAAACCCCCATTTAAGTGCTTTCTTTTTAAGTGGTGCCTTGGTCATGGTACTTTAGAGCAATAGAACACTGGCTAACTTAGACACATTGTAAGTTTTTGTTGAAGGGTGGACATGATGTACTTAGATAGGAGTAACTATAGGAATGAGGCTTTTAGTAGGTGCCAGTACAGTGTGAGGAGATGTGAAGGATCCCACAGTCCTTGACCTCTTACCATTTATGTCAGTTCTCTAGTGAGCTGGTGTCTCTGGACTGTGAACTTCATACATGTTTCTTAGATCCTCACCCTCACCCTCACTCAAGATACATGAAGGAAGTTACAGTTTTTACTCCTTTATCCAAACTATGTTAAATTCTGCTTTCATACGTTGTGCCTCTGATAACCTTCCCCAGGCAGAAGGACTATATACATCTCCAGGATTTCCCTGTGAGGATCTGGTCTGTCTCCTAGATGTAAAACTCACCTGAATGTGTCATCCTTAGCATCTTCCCAAAAGTGGATCCCTGTGGAGTTTGTAACCCAAAGGCATCTCCATACTTAGACTAGCTTGTGTCAATTCTATTAAGGGTTTCCTATTGAGTCATTAGTTCCACTGTGAGCTGCACTTCCCTGTGTCCACCTCTCAGTGCTAGATTTGCAAAGAGAAATGTGTTTTTCTAACCCACTTCTCTGGTGGATGGATCCTAGTCACATTGACTCTTCATTTTGTTCAGCAGCTGGCCCTGTTAAGCTTCATGAAACTCTCCACTCCTAGATCTTAGCAACAAAATAGTTTTGTGTCAGCATTTTCCCCCATGGGATGGTCACTTAGAGTCAGGTGACCCAACAATAATGAATACAAGGCCCAGAACAGCAGCAGAGTCTGCTATCCTAGGGCCAGTAAATGTCAGCAGGGATCATCTACATTTAATGACTCGTGTTCACAGGACAAAATTCTAAGTGTGTAAAGGGACACATAATAAAGAAATAGCTCCCTGGAACCCTCAACACTCAACAGCTCCCTTGATGCAAATTGTCGCCAGATTCTTGGGTATCCTTAAAATACATCCGTAAGAAATATACATATGTACATTTAAATGACTACTTTAAAAGAGCACATTTTTTCATAATTTTAGAATTTGATTCATAATCCCATTTACCTCTCCTGTGTGGAAAAAAATCCCTCTAGAAAAATACATTCTACTCTGGAGTCAGCTCATTCCATTCTTAGCTGGGTTCAGAATATGCTTTTTAAGATGTCTGCAAACTTTGAAATCTGCTCCTCCTCTCCTTTGTTTTCCTCCCTCAGGTTTACTTTTCTTTTAAACTTAAAAGACACAACTTGTCTTTCTTCCCATGGAATCCGAGGATTCAGGAAATTCGATTTCATGTTACTTACTCTTAAGGAAGAGTGAACTCTTATTCAACACACCACACTCAAAAGCTTCTAATCTACTCATTCATCAGAAAAACTTATTTGTTAGTATATCTGGCAGAGAAGAAACAGCTTGTTGTGTAATGATGGGCACACTGTAGGGATTTGTTGTGGAAAGTGATCGTAGCATGCACTTGCTAGTGTGTCAAGTCTGGACTTTATTTTTTTTTTTCTTGGCCATGCTGAAATTTTGCTTGCATTTAACCTAACAATTTTGAAGGTATGGCAGAATAGAATCTGGAGCCCTGACGCCAACATTCAGCAAGGACTCAGAGAGTTCTTTCTCCTCTCTAAACCACAATGTATTCTTTCCATAATAAGATGGAAGCATTAAATGTAGGTTGGCTCATGGGTCATCAGATAGACTGACATCTCACCAGAGTTCAGCAGAGTCTGGAATGCTGCTGCCACTCCAGGATGAAGTAGCAACAGCGAGTACTTCACCTGGGTAACTTGTACCAAGTGTGTGAAGTATGAAGTACTTCACTTGGATTACTCTCCACAGAACCTGTGTGCAAAGCTATGCAAGGCTCCTCTGTTCTTTCCAGAAGAAGTCATTTCTGCCAGCCTACCAAGACCACCTTAATTTAACATAAGCATCAATAACTCTAGGACTTGCCAATGAGTGCAAGTTCATCATGACGTTGCTCTCATAGTTAAAACCCAGACGATTACACAGTGCATGCATGTGTTCTAGGGTGAAGTTCCAGAAGATTCCATGTAGGTGCTAAAGGGAAGCATATTTCAGAGAAGCTGTGCTGGTTTTGTGCTCTGTAACTTCAAAGTGTCACTGCATCCTTGGTGATGATCTTGAGGAAGCTTTGTTTCTAGGAGCTGAATTGCAGTCTGGCCACACCAATGGGTGTTCTATCATGGGCTCATATTGAGGGATGTTCTAACCATCAGCAGGTCACATGAGGGATATTCTAACTTCAGCTTATGAATGTTGTTGCTTCTTACCATAGAGAGAATGTTGTAGTCTTGGTAGACAATCCTCTTTTAGGCATTCATAGGAGAATTTTCTACATATTCTTAAAAATCAGTTGTAGCTATTATTGTCATTTCTATTTTGCTATGTGTTTATTATGAGTTGTGCCACTGATTATATCCCTCTATAGAAAATATAGTTTTAAGCTGGAGTTCCAGTCCTGGAAAAGTGAACATGGCAATCTTCACTGCCTGCAGATTTTTAAAAACCCATTTCAATCTTCACTCTGTGTTCTACTGTTATGTTTCTTGCTTGCTTTTCTCCAATTCCCCCTTATTATTGTATTGCTTTAAAAAACTGACCTAAGTTCTTGTTTGGAACATGTAGCAGAAAGTTGAGACATGAGTTCCCCTCCCCAATGTGTGTCTCTGGAAGGGGGTACAAAATTTTTGGCAACAGTAAAAGTTTTCTGAATATGCAATAACCAAAGTTTAATTCAAAAATTCTAAACACACTGAGGTGTTTCTGGCCGTGCTCCATGGCGGTGCATTGCACTGCACAGTGGCTCTGCTTCTATACAGACATTATTCACCCTTTGCTCTGTGCATGCTGTGGAACCACGGGGAACCAAGAAGTGCTGTGTCAAAACTCAGTTCAGATGCATGACTACCCTTCGGTGTGGACTGCAAGAGTTTTACGTTACGTACTATTATCTGCTCTTGTAGATGAATAATGTCATAATACAGAAAACATAACTTTTTAATATCCTCCTGCCATCATTTCTTCGCATAGGAGCTTCAAAGGGGTGAGTTTGAATGTTTAGTATTTAAAATCAATGTCTTAAGTCTCTTTTTTAAAAAGGTAACAGAATTTTAGCATGGGGTAAGGATGAAATTTCCAAAATGGCCCTAAATATATTTTTTTCTATTTCGTGCTTTGAGAACTGTAAATCAAAATATTAATTAACTCTGAACAACGGTAGAGATGCTCTACATTCCAGTATTTGGTCAAAATCTAATTTTGATATAACAGTAAACAAATCTATCTTATTGCTATGCAAATTTGTCTTAATCTTTAATAAGTGGTAAAGTCATATGTACGCCAAAAATTGTCTTAACTTTGTGTTGTGATTGACCATTAGATGTCTGATTAGCACACCTATTTTATGTAAAATCCCTACCCAAGATTATATAAAAACTTCTATGAAAAGCAGTTGCCGGTGGTGGGAAAAGTTTAAGAAGCCCTTCTCTACTTCACAATGAAGGTTTCAGGGTATGAGGAGGGTCCCTGCACAGGCTGGGTGAAATGTTCCCATTCAGGATGCCACCTGCAAAACTTGGGCAGCAGCCCTGTCTTTGCTGGGTGCGAAAGAAAGTCCGGAGTGCCTCCTTTCTGGCTGCACTGGAAAGGAAAAGGCTGGACTGAGCACCACTGGTTAGCCATGACTCCTGCTAACCAGGAGACCCACCGCAAAGGGGCCTAAATTAGAGAACCAAGTAATTTTGTGAAGAACTCAGAGATTCTAGAATGAATGGAAGCAGGGGACATTTCTCCGATAGCTAAGAAACAGTGACATTATAGTTGGTCTTTGTTGTCCTTAGTTGCTGGTCCTGCAGTTCAGGGACACATTTCTACTGGCCAAATTCTAGATGAACTTACCTGGCCATTTGTCTCCTGGTGTGTGGCAGGGCTAGCTTGGGTCACTGGAGACTGCTAACTGCTCTAAAGATATGTTCACTGTTGTTTGTGCCAAGTCTTTGGTGAAGGAATTCGCCCCATGTGTACATTGCTTTGCTTTTCAAACACTCCGGACTAGTTCCAAGTGTAGAAAAAGCAGTGGTTTTGATCCTCAACATGTATGCATTCACCCAGCAAACATACCGAGGCCCTTCTCTGTGCCAGGAGTTGGCTGGCCTTCTTTCAGAAGACATGGAGGGTTCTTGATGGGATCTGAAGGACCCTCAAACTTCTGATTGCCCCTTTAGACACGCGGCACCCTCTCTGCCCGCGCGGTTGGGAACTCTGCTGCCAAGTCAGCCTGACCCGGCTGAGATCCCGCTGTCCAGGAGAAGTAATGGAGAATAAGTGAACAGCGTCCCCATCTGTGTTATTTTCCCACCTGTGTTCTACGGTTGGACAGCTTGTAACCGAGGTGGTCCAGAGTCAATTGGAAGAAAGAAAGGAAAGAAGAAGGTGGAAGACAGAGGGAAGGAGGGACCCTGACATAGATTTGGCTGGATTTCCCAGGTCCTGAAATGCAGCGGGGTGGAGTCCCCAGTCAGAAATTAACCCCAAAGGCCACCCACTGCCCTTCTGCACCCAGCCAGGACTCGCCCCCAGAGCCTTGTCTAGGGGTGGCCAAGACCATCCACCACCACCTTCCGGTCACTGCCTGCTTTCGATCCTCGCGGCGAGCGCTTCCTCTCTCCTGACATTCTCCTCCTCCTCGCTCCTCTGGATCCCTCCTCCTTCATTTAGTCCCTCCTCCTCCCGCCCAGCCTCCCCCACGTCCCGACCCGGCCGAGCTAGACGTCTGGGCAGCCCCAGCGCAACGCGCAGCAGCCTCCCTCCTCTTCTTCCCTCACTGTGCGCTCCTCCTGGGTTAGAACGTCTGGAGCGAGTCCCGGAGGCTCCCGCCTCCCAGCCAGACGACCGGTCACCTGGACGCGCGTCTGAGTCCCGGTCGCGTCGTGGCCGACGCAGTCACCCGGCACGACCGTGGGACTCCGTCCGTCTCGGATTAATCCCGGAGAGCCAGAGCCAACCTCTCCCGGTCAGAGATGCGACCCTCAGGGACCGCGAGAACCTTGCTGCTGGTGCTGCTGGCCAGGCTCTGCGCCGCAGGTGGGGCGCTGGAGGAAAAGAAAGGTAAGGGCGTGTCCCACTGGCCCGCGCCCCCTGAGAGCGCGCTCGCCCGGCCCCAACCTCTGCTCCGGACTCCGCGTACCCAGCCGCCCGCTCCTCCTCTTCTGGCTTCCAAAGGCGGCCGGGACCGTAGGAGGAACTGGACGTTTCGTGTCTGGAATGGGCGAGACTGGGACGGCCGAAGGAAGGGAGACCGGGCTTGGGGTAGAGGGGCTGCCAGAGCAGCGTGGGAGACGCGGCTGTGCGCTCCGGGGCTCTCAACTGCTGCCAACTTAGTTGTCTCACTTTTCTGCGCTCAGTAGGCGTTCGGAGCAGAAACGTGGTGCGGGACAGCACGGGACACCGAGCATTGGCGCGCGTGTGTCCAGTACTGTCGGGGAGAGCGGAGGGACCCCAGATTCACAAGCGGGAAGGGCATGTCCCACCCGCACAGTCCGGGAGTTGAGGCACTGGAGTAAGAACCAAGGCGCCTCTGGTCAAGGTCGGGACCTCTGAGGCGCGCGGTTTTCTGAGCGCGCTCTCAACACCTCTCACCTCCGCCTGGGATCTCGCAGGACCTGGTAACCTGAGTCCCAAAGTGGCTTGCAGATTTCTGCGTGCCCTTTCGCGGGTGTGTAGTTTCAGCAATGGCCTGAACGTGTGGGAGATATCTCTATTACCTGGTACCTCTGGGGGATGGGGAGGATTAGTGTTGGTGGTGATTTGCTTCTTCGCTAGCAAAATAAAAAATAAAATAAAAATAAAATAATGAATTAAAAAAAGGGCGTAGGGGTGGCGGGTGGGATGGGTCGATTCCTCCTCCTCTTGGGCATAGAGCATGCCAGGGACCTGCCAGGCTAGGTGCACTGGTTGAGGAACCAAGGCTCCCTGCCAGATTGGAGCGAGTCTTGTGGGGTGGCTGCTTCCCTGGGATCCCTGAATTTTCCCTTTCCCAGAAGCTTGGGCTTCTGCAGAATTTCTTGGCTTTGCAATGGTATGGCTGACCTCCTTGTGACAGCTGGGTCCTTGTGTGTAGTTCAACCTTGGTGTTTCAAAATGAGGCCAGTAGCAAACTTTCTTGTTATCTGAGACGTTCCCTCTTGGGTTTCTTTTTCTTTTCTCCCTCATTTTTGAAGTGATTGATATTTGGGCCAACTAAAATATAACCCCTAATTAAAAAGAAACAGATTGATGTCCATGGATCACATGTGCCAACTGTCCAGACGGAACATGAACAAGTCTGGCTTCATGACTACCCGATCATAAACCCACTTGACACGAGAAACATGCCTCGGAAGGTTTAATTGCACAATTTCAAAATCCAGCCACTCGGGTTCCAGGAGTCAGGTCTGCACTTGCTGTTGATGTCATCGGCATCCAAGTTGGACTTGGGGGTTAGTGCTCAGTGCACTTTTGTTGGAGGGGGTGTAAGGCTCAGTTCCCCAAACTTAACTACACAATGAAATCATTTGGGTTTAAAAAAATCAACAATCAAAACAAACTACATCCCTCCACCAGTGTTTAGCTACCATTCCATACATTCAGATTTCATGGGTCTCTCTTGAGACTTAGAATTTTTAAGAGTCTTGTAGCATTTGAGACTCACTGGCATAAACAAAACAAAACAAAAAAGATAAAATCTACAGGAAGGCTACGGTGGTGATGGTTCCGAGGAGCAGGAGTCTGGGAAATCTTGCAGTACAGGAAAAAGCAGGGGTGAAGTCAGTAAACGAGGGCTTGCTTATTTTCACAGATGGGATCAGTGTGAAGCTTTTCTCCTACCTTCCTTAGCTGAAGGGCTCCAGTCCCCATCAGTTAGTTGCCTGGCCCCTGTGCCTGCCCATGGGACTCCTTCTCCAAGTTTCCAGTTTCCCGTTAGAGCCCTGTAGAATACTTATCTCACCTCAGCACTGTACTTCAGTGTTACTGTTTTGAACATCGTTAGTGGTTGGAGATTTGTTTCTGGTTAAATAAAAATTCCAATTCATTTGTGTTTATATTCACTTAAAACCAAATGCTTCTGGATATAGCAGTAAAGGTAGCAAACAAATATTCATCTGTTAAAGTAACATTAAAAGGCTAAGTTCTAAAGGGCAGATTATTGAAAACATGAGACACCCTTTCTGCAACATGCTGATAATGGATTTGTTTAATTGAGCAGTTTTGTTCCAGACAGGCTCCCTTAAGTGAGGTAGGGTTTATCCTTCCCTCCAATCTATGGTTCCATATGTACTTGTTGTCAGAGCAGAAGACTGACAGACTCTGCTTTAAGTATAAGTCAACCCGCACATTGCATGTAGTGAGTGGCAGCTCTCATCATCTGTATGAGGGAACCTATGCACAGAGAAGTGGAGTGATTCCCACCCCAACCCCCATAGCTAGTAAGAAGTGATGCCAAGATTGAGTCAAGTCTTTTCTATCTCCAAACTCCACTACCTTACTGTAGGAGGACCAGGCTAGGTTAGGTCTGTAAATGACTCAATTCTGATGCTAGAAGGATAAGGACCAGGAAATAAGCATTGGCAATCAGTCCCTGTCTGAAGCTTGCTTATTTAGTGGCCTACTTTCCTGTTCATGGACGCTGTGGTCTCCTGGGTTGCCTTTGATGGGGGCATGTAGCCACCAAAACAAAATATGGGCAAGGTATTGGCTTGGACTTGCTGAACAATCTCCACCTGTACCACAATGGCAGAAGTCACTTCTTTGGAAAAGATCCTGTGTGCAGAGTGAATGAGGAGAGCAAGGACTCTCAGCCTGAATAAGGTGGTGGAGTTTGGAGGTGGGAGGAATTTGAAGGGGCTTCCAAAGTCTTCTCAATTCTGTCTGTCTGTCTGTCTCTCAGAGGACTGGGTCTTGGGAAGCCCAGGCCTGGCTTCATATCCAAGAAGCTTATGTTTTCATTCCAGATCTGGATTAAGTGGAAAGTCCCACTGAGGCTCCAGGCTTCTGAGATCTCCTTTATAGATTCAGTAAATGTTTATTGCTTGCCTAAGATGTGCCAGACATTATGAGTTTGAAGGGGGATCTTTATGGTTATGTTATTGCCTCTAAATATATATAGTTCGTGAAAACACTAGATAAACATTGGTAATCTGCTTTTCAGTTATGTAAAGGGAACTTGTACTCGGACTGACTTTGTTATGGTGAACATTCACAGTGGTAGGACATTACATTGTCTGAAATCAGGTGGTAGCACAAATAGACTCAACAGCTTTAGTTGGCTTTGTGTAGTTAACCTCACAATTCATAGCTTTTCTAAAACAGGAAAAAAGTGCTGGATTTGGTATCTTAATTGCTGAAGGCTCTATCACTATCAAATGTCTGGTCCTTTGGACTGGCTTTCTGTGAAAGGCATCTGCTAAGAATGACTTTCATCCTGACCAGTTCCAGCAGCTTGCTTTAGAAGCTCTATGGGCATGATCACAGGCTGGGATGCCCTTCTTTCAAGTTTACACTTCTGGGTGATTTCTTCCAGGACAGACCTTGATTCCAAGTACCCTTTCTAACTCTGCTCAACTTTTCATCAACAAGAGGCTAGACTTACAGTTTGGGAACATTATAATGCCTTCTTTTGTATCCCTAAATATCCCTGCCATTTCATTGTTACTGAAGAGTCCCCACACATGAGCTGCTTTACACAATACTGTGGGTTAATCACTATTGTTTGCCTTTTGAGAATAAGAACAGGCATTGGCACCTGGAACTAATTTTTTTACACTTTTCTTTGTATTTGAGCCATGATGTGTAATTTGTGCTGTGCTATCTATATTTTGAGGTCTGAGAATGAGTTGGTCTTGATATGCCCTTTGAGGTGTCTAAAAGTCATTTAGTAAAAGACAGAGTGAAAGATGATAAGTAAATGTTCAACAGAGTCATAGAAGAAATGGAAGATCTGCATGGGATAAGGGATGCTTTTCAAGACTGAGTTTGGCTTTTAATTCTACCTGAGGAGGAGACCAAGAAAATCCCCAAATGGAAAAGATCATATGGGGAAAAGGGACTACAGGTTACAGAAGTGGCATCGAGAGTCAAGTTCTGGAAAGCACACTAGTGGACCACTAAGGTCAAGTCAACAAGAAGAGAGAGAATGTTCTATACAGTTCCAGATGAGCTCCTTTAATTGAAGCACAATATTGGATCTTCTTCTACATGAAGGGACTTACTGGAGAAGCTTAAAGAACTGCCAGGAAGTGGTTGGTGGTTAATGTCTCCAGGGAATTCGAAGCCTGGATTATTGGGTATCAGTGGAAACAGGGAGATGGATGACTATTACAGGTGACATGAGTTGAGATTAAGGAGGATGCAGGACTAGTGACTGGAAGAGTGTTCGGGATGCAAATCTGACAGAGGATGGTAGGGAGCAAGTAGGGGAAGCTGAGAATGCCAGCTCAAGACACAAACTTCCAACCTGGAAGTCTTGGTAGACACTGAATCCATGTGTAGCGCTGGAAAGTTGGGAAATCACAGAAAACAGGAGCTGAGTGTGATTTCAATGTTTAGGTGTATTGAGTGTGAAGTATTGAGATGGGAACATCTATGAGACAGTAAACTTCAAAGCAACAGGGCCTACCATCACTTTTTTACGTATTTCCATTTCTGTTAATGTCGTTGACCATAGAACTACTAGCCCTGTGACAACCTCCTGTTAGATGTTTACTGCCACACCAATGTTAAGCCTGCCAGGACTGTGGATTTCTTCCTTCTTTCTATATTACCACAGGATTATTTTTAGCTATCGATCTTTTTAGTTGCAGCTCAGTAACTCACGTGTAATTGTTAGGCATGCTGGAAACCATAATGTTTATAAATTGCTACACACCCTCCAATGCAGATCCCCACTTCTTAAGTCATCATAAAATTGCAGCTCCATATAGTAAAAATGAAAAGAAAAAGCCTTCTAAGAGGTCCTCAAGCATGGCAGAGTATGAAAACAGCCATCTCTACGAGCACATCTTGTGTTCTGGGAACACCAGAGGAGTGAAAGAGTGGAGCTTGCATTCAGAGGACTTAAACATCTTGGCTGAGCTAGGAGAGGCATGTGTGCACAGCGCCCTGCAGGGCCATGTTTAACAACAGATGTGATTTGAGATTTCTGTTAGAACCCAAAAAAGAGAAGAACTAATTCTCCTCACACAATAGAAGCAGTTTCTTGAAAAGAATTAGTTGCACTGAGTCTCCACATGATTTTTGCTGGTCTCAAACAAAATGGAAAGAATGTAGAAACTCTGGGCAGCCCCTGTACCACCCATCAACGTGCTTTGCCTGGCCTTCTGTAACCCTGTAGTCCTTTATAGTAAACGCTAACGATTTATTCTTTTTTTTGCATGGTTTACTTAAAGCACTTTAAAGAAAGTTATTACTTCAGAAGTAAAGTGCATTGACTGAGAAGTGGCACAATTTAAATATAAGTGTTATTATTTTAAAAGCAACAAGAAAATATGAAGAATTAAGTAGAATCTCTACACTATAGTTGGGAGCTTTTAAAATGTCCCATACAATAGAAGGCTCCCCCTAAACCTTGCTATGGGTGAACAAAATTATGATTTTTACATGCTTTATGAATCTCCTGCTACAGAAATCAAAAACATCTCCTTAATAGTAGGCACAATAAATACATATTGAATCACAACGAGTTCAAATTGAGCCTCCCAAATTAAGCTATTGCCTCCTGTGAATTGGAAGATGCGTTTGGTGTACACATTCACCTGTTTGCACAGATCATGGAGCAAACAGGTAGATTCATAAAGGATAAGGAAAGCCTGACCATTTGCTACTCCTTGGGCACCTATGCCTGTGTGCCTTGGACACCTAAGGAACCTCTGCAGGTGACTCAGGAGAGTTTGTAAAGGATTTAATCTGGAAGTAGAAATACAATGCCAAACGACTTTACTGTTAAAATGAGTGTGCATGCTTTGAGTGGATGACGTCATGACTGCTTTATCAGCTGTGCTTCCTCTTATACTGTTGTTAAGACTACTGCAAAGCATTCCTTCCCTGTACTCCACTTTGGGATAAAACTGATGTATCATAAAGATCTCTGTAAAGGATAATATGAGATTTCTATTGACAAATTGAATGGTGTGGTTTCTTCACCCATCATCACAATTTTTCACTATTTTAGTGTCACAAATATTAGGACTCTGTGTATATACACATATGCATGTAATAGCAATTAATTTAAAAAATAGAGGCCCTGACTATTAAAAAGAGAGGGGAAAGGTAAAAAGTGGGCAGAAAAGAAGGGAAGGGAGCAGTGTTGTAATTATAATCTCAGCAATTAAAAAGCAGGAATAAAGTACTTTATAGAACTTGTGTAAATCCTTAAGGACAGGCGTCCTTGAATATTTCACATCACTGAAAGATTTCAAAAGGTTTTTTTTTTTCTTAAATGTTTCAGATGTCAAATCCTGGTTCTGTTTATTTAAAGAAAACTAGTAAATGCTTACAAGCTGTGGGGAAATTTAACTTAATCACACTTAACTTTCCCTGCTTACACACTCGTTGACTGATTTAGTCCCATAGACTGTTACCCACTGTATGTGCTTAAAACAGGGCTGAGCACACTCATTTAGACAAACCACTTTAAGTGTGGTCTAGTACTAACTTGTAATGTCTAATGACTCAACTGTATTTTGTTTTCTGAAGTGCATTTTACTATAGCGTTAGAAAGACAAGCAATGATTGTTTTACAGACTTTCCTGGAGCTCATGTGTGCCTGGGTGCATGAGTGTTCCTGCCCCTGCCTTAGTGTGGAGATCAGAAGACAACTTGTGGGAAGGAGTCGGTTTTCTCCTTCCACCATGTGGATCCTGGGGATCAAGCTCAGAATTTCAGGCTTACTAGCAATCGCTGTTATTCTCTGAGCCATCTTGCTGGCCCAAAATTTACTTTAGAAATTAGAAGCATGATCAATTTTTTAAACCTGTTAGGTCATAGCTTCTGTCAGCTTGACAGGCTTAAAAATACTTGCAAGAAAAATGGGGGCCAAAGCAGCCTGGTTCAGCTGTTGGGACAGTCATTGATGCCTGTGGCAACACGTGACCATTCAGCAGCTGGGTCTATGGAGGTCATTGGCTCACTTCTAAAATTTAAAGGAAAGCACACGGTTAAGTTTAGTAGAAATTGAAACAGCTATTCTGAAACAAGACAAATTACACGCGCGCGCGCGCGCGCACACACACACACACACACACACACCACACACCAGGGATGGTTTGCTCGCTACATAAAATGCTCTATTAAAACTATTCTGTCTGGGGTAAGACTTATGACCATTGACTTTTTTTTTAATTTACTTTTATTTTTTTTCTTTATTCACTTTTCATTCCATTCA
>JADRCH010000073.1:12392867-12570998 GCA_019843965.1 Rhynchomys soricoides | reverse complement strand
ACAAATTATTCACGCAGAGGATCTTTGTTGGTTGAATGAATGGAATGTGGAATGTGATGTGAGTAGCTCACTTTTGGATGGGGAGGTACCTTTCCCCTACGAAATGTCTAAGAACAATGTTATTTTCCTTTACTGAGAAGGAGGGAACATTTTGTCACTGCTGATTCCTCACAGTGGAAACTTTTTAAAGCTCGGGCAGAAATTCCTGCAAAGCACGTTCATGTTTCATGACTATCACATGAAATAGAGGAAAGTCCCGGATGTCAGTGGAGCAATGGATGGTTGGTTATTGTGTCATATTGTTGGTTTCAACGATGTCACTGCGAAGATAGATGATTGATATTTCAACCCGGAGATGACGAACATTTCAATACACAAAGGCTTTCAATGAGCAAGCTGTTAGGTTGTTGGTTGTAAGGCAGGTTTAGTGATCAGACCTTGAAAGTGTTGCAAGTTACCTGCCCGAATGTGTGCTGGGTTTTATTGGGTGAACAAAAGTTTGCAGAGCAAAGAACAGAAGGCCGAGCAATTTGGAGAAGAAGAATGAATCAGTGCTCAGTTATAGTTACATGGGCTTTTACCCCAATTTTACCCTTTTAAGCGCAAACCTAGTAATATGCTTGGCTTGGGGAAAGGCAGTTGAGTGAGAAAGGTCCCAGATGGTTGGTTATCTGACTCCAGAAAAAGAGAATCTTAGTTTTGTTGGGTAATCAGTGTGGCAAATGCCTGTAAATATTCATGAGGTTGCTCAGTTGCAGAAATATAAGATGCATTCGGTATAAGGAAAGCAGCATTGTTTAAACTCACAAATTCGAGCCCTGGTGCATGCTAAAGCAGGCAGTGGCAGTGTGGTACAAGGGAAAGTGACCTGCTAATTGCATACTCTTTCTCTTGCGAATCTTGGAGTTTTGCGTGTGGTTACTTTTTTTTTTTTTTTTTTTTTTTTTAATCCTCTTGAAAACATAGGAGAGTGCTGATCTCGTGGTACTCACAGGTCACACTCACAGGAAGTTCTACTGAGCCAGAGAAGGCCCCCAGATCACTTAAGAGTACCCTTAAACAGAACAGATAATAGTTAATTAATACCCAGACATTTGGAAAAAAAGACGTCAAGCATGCCACCTTAGTGGCGTCATTCTCAACAGACAGAGGGAACAATTAAATCATTAAGCCAGTGTCTGCCCGAGGAAACAGCCTGGCATAGCTGTATACAGGTGCAGTGGATCTCTAAGGAAACAAGTATGTCTGTACGGAAGAAAGGGTTTCTTCCATTGAGTTTCATGTGCTCAGACCTCTGGGCTGTCTTGTAGAATAAGCAGAACCTTGACATGTTCCTGATTGCATCTAACAAGTGGAACAAATAGGAATCATGACACAAACATACAACATACCCTCCAATCCAGGCTAAGTGGCCATTTGTGCTCATGACAGACAAAGCTGGCTTTGCACGTCTGTGTGGATTCTGGCTCTCTGATGCTCTGTTACCATAATTGTTATTATTCTTTTACAGCAAATGTGTCTGGTCACCTGCTGGTTACAGATGCCTGCTGGGGTGCCCGGAACTGTTTTTCTCACGGAACCTGTGTCTGCTTCTGTATGTTCTGATTGTGAAATAGAATGGCTTTTGTCATTTACTGATGAGGGGAAAAAACAGCCAGGTGTTTCTGTGTAGGGAAGGGGCACTGGAGACACTTATTCAGCCAGAAGTGTACTACATTTGTGAGATAAATGGGCTCACCAGGCCAGAGGTCAAAAGAAGCCACTTGTGTGGAGTTCAGACTTCCTAGACAGATATTTGAAAACTGCCATTGATTCTAAATTTGTCTCCAAGTAACCATGTCTGTGATTTTTTTCAATATAAAAATTATTGCAATAGCCTAAGGGATATATTAGACACCTTTGGTAGTATCTTCTTTTTATTCTAGTAAAAGCAATGATACCTTACTGTCTCAAGCACCTATGGAATGATAAATCTTTGTAAGCATGAATATTGAAATGCATATGTGGAGGTAAACTGTGAATACCCCCATACAATGCACCAAAATATGCTATCTATGATTTGGCTTTTGGGGGGCAGAGACCTCTTAATAAGAATCATTATCATAGAGTAACAAGTGGAAGTGACTCTCGTGCCATACTACAAAGTCTCCACATGCAGGGAGATGGTGGCCCAGGTGGTAAACCTGCACGGGGCTCCACCTACTCATCTTGTATAATACAATATTCCCAAGAGAATGGATAAATGTTTTGTTCTTGGAAAAAGCACCTTTCATGTGCTCTTTACTTTTACCATAGGAAGTCCTGGACTAACTCTAGGACCATCAGACCTCATTGAGGCTATTTTGTGATCCTGCAGAGTGTCACTGTCCTGACCCAAAGCCACCTAACTGGGAAAGGTTGCCCTAGATTGCTCAGCAGCTCTGTGCTCTGCCCCAGATGACTGCCCTCTGGTTAAATCTTCAGAGGGTTAGTGAGACCTGGACAGGAGACAGGTTCAACTTCCCTTCCCTCAGCTCTTTGGTGTCTGGCCCTTGGCCCCATTATAAGACTCCCAGAATATACCCACCACAACCTGCCTTCCCTTCTGTGGTCTGGGTCTTCCTGACAAGAAAGTTTTGTTTGCTAGTTTCCTATATAGTCTGGACTAGTTTTTAAACCATCCTTTATTTTCTAGTAGAGCCCTGATTACCTACCCTGTGCTGTTCTCCAGGGGCGACATCACCACAGGTGAAGGGAAGCCCCACTCCCCTTCACTGACAGCCCTTCTCTCCCATTGTCAAGCGATGCCCTTCTCTTTCCCAGTGTGCAGCCTTTGGTTCTTCATGGATCCCTCAACTATCTCAGTCTCACAGAGGGAAGCCAACAAGTGTTGCCTGAGTGCTTGGCATATGCAGCAGCAATCCACTTTCCTCAAGAGACACAAGAATAGATTTTGATTCCATTCTCCAGCACTATTTGATCTAGACTTAACTTGGTTCAGGCCATGCTTAGTGTATTTATGGCCACTTTGGTCTGTTTTCCATCAGTATAGCTGATAGCTGAGGTAGTTAGCTTATAAAAGAAAAGATTTGTTTGGACAAAAAGTGTGGAGGTTCCAGCATATAATCAGTTATCTCTGTTGCTTTGATCTCCTGATCAGACAGCACATCATGGTGTGGAGCACACGACAGAGCAAAGAGACAAAGAACCAGGGGAAAAAGGTAGACACTGGGACAGTCTCCTCTGAAATTGCATTCCCAGTTACCTAAAAACCCACCTACTAAGCTCCACCTCCTAAAAGATCCTCTATTTCCCAGAACAGTTGCAATTCTAAAGATGGTAACCATGACACAGACCTTTGAGGCCACTCAGCACTCACCATGGAGAGTTTGGAGCCACTCCCTACTAATCACCACAGGAGAGCTACTTTAATGGGGTGGGGAGGGTATTAACTAGGTTTCCTGTCTCTTTAACTCATTCATAACGAGAAGGGTTGCAGGTGTTACATACACCCACGAAACGTATAGATTTCGGGAGATAGAGACGAGGCATAGCTTAAGAGCACTGGATTTTTGTTTTGTTTGTTTGTTTGTTTGTTTGTTTTGTAAAAGGACTAGGATTCAATTTCTAGCACACGCAGGGAGGTGTGAACACTCACAATCTATGTAACTCCAGAACCAGGGGATCTGATACCCACTTCTGGCCTCTATGGGCCACAGATACACACGTGATATACAGACTGGTGATGGGTTAAGGTATGGCAGAGGCTTCTTTTCTACCACATACATACTTTAAAAGCACCATATAATGTTACTTTTAAAGGTGCTTTAAGTCTGTAAGTAAAAATAAATTGCTTTGTTGCAAGAAACACCAAAAATGGAAAAGCTAACAGTTCCAAGCTGACACTAACGTCTCATGCACGCTGCTGGTGGCGTAGCTGCTTTACCCTGTAGAAGGATTTATTAGCTGTGTGGTTTACAGATTCAAGGACGGGGAGTCTCACCTTTGTACTGGTTGGTCTCCACTGTCTGTGAGATGTTTAACAGCCCTGCTGTGTGGGGGGGAAGGGGAGGTCAAACACTTTGAAGGCTTTGTTTGATTTGGAAATTTCTATGCCACAAAGAGAAGTGCAATTAAGATTTACATGTTGGTTTGGGGTTGGCAAAACCTTTTTTTGCCAGTGTCAAATTTGTGGTCAACATTTTACTTTTGATGTTTGAGAACGGGAAAAGAAGGTATGATTAGGAAAAGGTGAACATGGTGTTAGCATACCCACTCTTGGTCAGGTTTGTAAGCTTTCAGTTGTTCACTTCCAAGTCACATTTTGTTTGCATTTAATATTTTGATCTTATTTTTTACATTAGTATTTTTATTTGTTCTGAGGTTTATTTGGTTTTATTTTATGTGTAGCAGTGTTTTGCCTGAATGTCTGGATTTGCACCACACGTGTACAGTGTCAGGAGAGACCAGGGGAGGGTGTTGGATCCCCTAGGATTGGCATTAATAGAGTGGGGAGCCTCCATGTGGATAGTGGGAATCAAACCCGTGTCCTCTGGAAAAGCGATTATTGCTCTTAAGTTTGGAATCATCCCGAGAGCCCCCTTGAATTTTTTATTTTAATGGCGATGTGAAGACTGCAGCTGTTGTTGGTTTTAGGAATCGTTCTAAAAACAATAAAGATGAATTTATATGACTATGAATCACAGTTTGTCGGGGGTAACAATACCTCTGCTGGCTGTTTTATTTGTCTTGTTTGAGATAGGGTACCATTATAGTGCCCAACTGGCCTTGAACTCATGAGGTTCCTGCTTCAATCTCAGTGTTGAAATTCTAGAATTTTGTTTTTAAGTAATGACAGATTTCTAGGAGCTTGTAAAAGCTCTTCCAGGAGATTTAGTATTATATTCTACCCCTACCCCCACCTATGGCGGCATCTTAGCAGAAGATTTATGTATCTTTATGCCCATGTCTCTGCCTGTTGCTAACCCAAGCAGTCCAGGAGTTTGCTGTTTTAATTGGTTGGAGATGTAATGGCATGAAGACCATGTCTTTCACAATACTGTATGGAGATTGTGTAAGGAAAAGCTTCTGGTTTGCAGCATTTGAAAGCCATGGAGTCATGATGAGAGGTGTGAAGAGAACATAAGGCAGGCAGACAGAGAGATGGGGAGGGGGACTGATGAACTGAACAAACCCTGTAGTCTTTGTGTTGACTTACATGTGCTAAGTTTATGTTCTGCTCCAGTCACAAGTCTACTCCTGCACAAGTCACATGGGGACCATGCGCCAGTCTACTCCTCTTCCTGCAATCTTAATTGCTTTGTGTCTTTACTTCAGGTGTAGGTGTGCTACATGAGGTTCACTGGAAAGCTGCTGATGTTGTGTGTCTTAATTTAGGTGCTGTATACACAGGCATATGAATTTACGGAAACATTTCTAAAGCTGCTAACTTCGATGTGTGTTCTTTTCTACATGGACATTACACTGTAAAAAATATTTCAAGACTGTCTGTCTATGGTGTCCCTATCTTTACAACCACCTGATGCACAAGACAGATACAGGGCAGCCAGTGTGATGAGTTAGTTGGAAAGCTAGTTACCTGGCAAGCCTAGAAACCTGAGTTCAATAACTGGAGCCATGCAAAGGTAGAAGAGAACCAGCTATACAGAGTTGTCCTTAGACCTCCACACACATGTCATGACGCATGTACCCTCCCCCATTCATAAAAAGGAAAGAAAAGTTATTGGGCAAGTCACAATGTTTCAGACAGTCCATAATCTCATATAAAGTATTGGATATCAGAGCCAAAGCAATGCACCTGCTCTTTTATCGAGGAGAAAGACTTAGAAGAGCTCTTAAATTCAGAATGACCCTCCTCTCGTACTGTTACTGCAATTTACACTTAGCTCATTTCAAATTCCACACAGAATGTGAAGTAAGGTAGCAAGAAAAAACACCCTGTGTGTAAATCCCACCACTGGAAGCCTTGTATTTTCCCAGACATTCAGCAACTACAGAAATTCTGCAAAGAAAGTATCGTCTTGCAAGGACCCACAGCTCCATTCCTTGCTTGTTCCCATCCAGCCTCAGCCTTTACATTCAGAGGAAACACATAAAGATAGACATGTGGAAATGAGCTAGAACATCAGCACAGTGAGGCAAGAAAGCATACAACTCACAGAGTAAAGCCACAGCACACTGCCAATCCCGGGGCAGCTTCCTGAGCCTCTGGGCCCGCCCAGTCTTCTAAGCCCTGATTCCTACACCCATTCCAGCGTGAAACCATGCATTGTCTTGTTCCACTAGAAGGGATAGTTTAATAAATTTTGGACGAACCTTTTATGTACATTTCGTATTTATGATTGTTGACTCAACTGGCATGCGTTGAATTCTTCCTGCATATGGCTACACTTCTAACTATCGATTGCATAAGAAGTATAATCTCTATCCCTAAAGACCCTAAAATCCAGACTTCATTCATTACATTCTATTTCTGAAAGTGAAACTTAAGTCTAGTGAGCTTTGAGAATGTCTCAGCACTGAGGACAGGGACAGCTGTAAAAGGCCTGGATGCACCCGCTTACTGTGTGTACAAATGGTGGCCCTACCTCCGCTCTGCAGAGCACCTCACAGTTCATACATGGCGCGGCCTGTGCCACACGTTGTGTTATTTGAATAATAATGAGAGCACAGCCTTATTTCCCTCTGTGATTGCTTGATAAAGGCAACACAGTAGGCAAGATTCAAGTTTCTATGTTCGGATAGAACCAAATCAGTGCAAAAAAATCTGTGTACTCTTGACAATTCTCTGTTGACATCAACATTGTTTACTGTAAGCTTAGTACATGCATGGTGTATGATTTCAGTTACAGTTGAGTGTCCCTTATTTGCATTGCTTGGAAGCAGAGCATTTTGATTTTGGAGCTTTTCAGAGGTGAGATTTTTTTTTTTCTTCTGAGACTTCATCCATTGAATAAGTTGAATACAAAAAAAAAAAAAAAATCCCAATTCTAAAATACTTTGAAATCTAAAACCTTATGAGCTGCATGTTGGAACTCAAAACTTTTTGGATCCTTTTCAACTTGGGATAGATGTTCAGGCATCTTATTGTCACTGAAGCTTTCATTGACAGTAAAGCTGGCTTTATTGTGAAAGCAGCTCATCCTCTCAGATTTTATTCACACCAGGGGAAAAGAGAAATTAGAGCGAAGAAAACCTGTGTGGTCTTTCCTGGGAGGTTGTGTCCATTGTGAATGCTAATTTTAAGGTGGGGTATCTGTACATAGGGATGGGCAGATGAGACGCAGAGGCAACAGAGAGGCACCTTGCATTTTTCCAGTTCTCTGAACCCTCAACACTTCCCATAGACAATTCATTATTCCACACTTCCAGATGTTTCTCTGTGTAACTCTTAGAACGTCTGATTCCTGAAGTCCAGAAAAAGATTGGAGACTAGGGATGGTATATGTTGATTTTGAAAGCTGGAGATTGTAGACAAAAAGGTGGGAAGACCAATCTGCAACCAAGCCCATTATCGGGTGGGTACCCATCGGACATCTTTCAATCATTGGCTGATTTAGGAGGAAAGAAAACCCTCCGTGTTTGTTTGTTTGTTTGTACCCCTGGACAGAAAGTGAGAGACTTTTTAAAGACTCTCCACCCCTGTTGTCTTTCTGTCTGTCTGAGATCATGGATTGGAGTGTGTAAAACCCTGAGCCAAAATAAGCCTTTTCTCTTAGTAAGATGATCGTCTTTGATATTTGTCATAGCAATAAATGCTGAAAAACACACCCATAAACTATAATCCTGAACAGGCAAGCACATATGAAATTAGTTTTAAGCTATTGGAAAAGAAGTATCACCTGGGAGAGAAATGAGGTCTTCTTGGAGCATTCCCAGGGCTCTAATCCTTCTCTTTGTTCTCTACCCCCTGCCCCGCCCTCACTATTGTCTTCATTCATACACGATGGAGAAGTATAAATTCAGATTTTCTTGCATGCTCAGTACTGTGTACATAATACCCTCTTCAAGGAAGGAGCATTGCACGTTGGCATGTCTTGTGCATGACTCTCTGGGTTTACTACAGGGATCCTAGAGGTCAGAGCATTTTTTCCCCTCACTTCCAGGAAATGTAAAATGTTTCCTGCCTCTGTGTGCTAAACTGCTTACAGACTCTCAAAGAATGAGGCTACACATGTGCTATATTTCTTCAAAGCAGTACTAACCCATCGACCCACAAGGACAGTTCAGAGATAATTAATAAAAAACAGGTGGAGTTGGAAGGCATGCAACTGTGTAATTCCTCTGAAGTTTATTTTTTTCCCCCATGAAAAATAAATTTTGGTAAATATGAAGCAGGTGAATTAGGTTTTTGCATGTTGCTTCTTTCGTTTCTACTATTGTGGATCTGGTCTCAAACACTACAATGTACTTTTCAGCCCCCTTCCTCACTTTGGATCAGTAGCTTATTGAAAAGCAGTATTTTTGTTTTTCAGCATTAACTTAAATTTTTTGGGGGGGAAGCACTCTGTTTTGTGGCAACGTGTATTTTCACAGAAAAATCTGCGGTTAGCATTAAATAGCAGTAGATCATTACATGATTTTGTTTATGGGCCTCGAGGAAATTTTAACCCATGTTTGTACTGTTAAGTAAGTGTGAGGTTATTGGAACGTTTAGAATTTCACTCTAAACTTCAAAAGATACCAGGTGATGTTTTCCATGTTGTCGTGGAAAACATTTGTGATTCATCTAGGAATAAAGTCAGTTGCATTATGCCATATGCAGAGTAATATGCAGAGTCCTATTTGGAAGTCTCTGTGTGACAATGATAGTAAACTTGGTAGTTTTTCTATACTTGGTTAAAAAGACCAAGCTGGATCATTCGCTTCAGTAGAGAGCTTGGGCAAATGAGTTTGTATCTTAATTATTGATTAATATTAATAATAATGCATGGTGTGAGCCATGACAACAGGCAGAAGTGATATATAAACTCCTGGGCTGAGACTAAGGATGTTCAGCCCAAAACTCCCTATACTATGTTGTATAGAGTAGAGACCATGAGTGTACTTATTGCAAACATTTAGCATATTTCCATATGTGTCCCAAATAAACTTCTGAAATCCTAACTCATCTTTATTTACTGACAAACTCTGAGGTATCGAGACCAGCACAGACCTGAACTGCAATAACAGCATTTCACAAATGTTCTCACTGGCCTCAGTACAGGTATCTTCTACTGTCTAGAAGACAATCCCACACACGGCTTTTTCTGAACACAAGGGTCTTCTCAGGTAATACTTTTCAGAGAAATCATCTATGAAGTCTTAGAGATTAAAAGGAATTTTGAGGAAGTAATAGTTGAATTATAACTGAATAACTACTCAGGAAAGGTATAGGATAACTTCAGGCAGTCAGGGTAGACCTCTTCAGATAGCAAAGCATGTTCTGGAGTATTCAGCATCATTTTAGTTCACATTAACGAGTATTCGGGCAGAGTAATATATGAACTTTCCATTCCCCTTAATACTGAAAAGAAAATGATTTTTGCATAAAATATGTGACTACAGGTACATGATAAAAGATTATAATCAAGTCAAACTTCAAATATTCCACTAACGTACATGTTTGTCTTATGATTTGCTTTGTGTCTTAGTCAGGGTTTCTATTCCTGCACAAAACAAGTTGGGGAGGAAAGGGTTTATTGAGCTTATACTTCCACACTGCTGTTCATCACCAGAGGAAGTCAGGACTGGAACTCAAGCAGGTCAGGAAGCAGGAGCTGATGCAGAGGCCATGGAGGAATGCTGCTTACTGGCTTGCTTGCTTCTCCTGGCTTGCTCAGCTGGCTTTCTTATAGAGCCACGACTATCAGCCCAGGGATGGCACCACCCACAAACAGGCCTCCTCCCTTGATCACTAATTGAGAAAATGCCTTGAGCTGGATCTCATGGAGGCATCTTCTCAACTGAAACTCCTTTCTTTGTGATAACTCCAGCTTGTGTCAAGTTGACACACAAAACTAGCCAGTACACTTTGGAACTAAGTATAAACTGCTATCTCAAGAAACACCATAAAGAACGAATTCACTCTATCATGGGCTATGAGTCAGCAAAGTGGTGGTCACTCAGCAAAGACAATAGCAGATGCCATTTTCTTTCTATCTTTAATGCTGCTTTCAACTGAAATGGTCCCTTTCTTCCACACTTACTGTTTATGTACATCAAAGGTCTTAGGACTGATAATGTAATGTAGGGCTTGATTTGTGGATCAGGATAACACACTTTAGGAATATGGAGGTCTGGTTCAGTACTTACCAGCTAGGTACATCCTTTTTCCCATCCCCACCCTAGAAGATATTTAGTAATATCTGAAGAAAGTACTTGAAGTCATACTGAGCCCTGTTACTAACATCTATAAGGCAGAGGCCAAGGATGCTGATGAACATTCTTGAATGGGTAGGAGAACCATCCCTGCCAGGAATGGCTCTAGCTTGAAATGTCAGTCTTGTGGCTGTTTACCTTGTTGCTAAGCAAGCCATACCCAACAGCTCATGCTTACCCATCTTCTTTAACATAATGATCTAGTAGGGCTCTGTGCTTCATCCCTGCTGCTCTGCAGCTCATCATTGCTTTGCTGGGTTCTGCATAGGCCCAGAAGTCCCCAGTCAGCCCATAGCTTGGCAGTCCTGTTCCCCTGCACTCTGGCCAACATTCCACCTCCACCTGCACCGGCTTGTTCCACCTGAAAGCTTACCAAGTGAAAGCAGGAGCCATGTGAGGACACCTTAATTAGACCCACCCAGAAACTTGCTTACAGAGAGTCAGTAGGGCTCCAACGTTAGAGATTAGCTCTTGCACTGAAGAAAAATCCCAACACAAATTAAGCGTAAAACACATGCTTCTCTTCTTCTTTTTATTTGCCCACCCCCACCCCGCCTTCCTGGCAATTCAAGGGCACTACTGGCTAATAAAATCCTCCAGAGTACCAATCTCTCAGATCCAGGGGGAAAAAAACCCCAGCTGGTTTGAGGCCAGCTTTTCCACACACAGAGAGGGCAGCTGCTCTGTTCTGAAATCGGTAGCAGCCTGCCCAAGGGTGAAAGTAGACTTGGTGTTACACAAGTGAACAGTGCCTTGCCTCCTTCTGCTTCACAGCACTTTAAGACAATGTTGTTTATGTGCATGGCCTACAAAAAGAAAAAAGTTCTCTGCCAGGCAAAGGTCACTCCAGACATGGGTGGGGGCAGGCTGACGCAGCGGCTCTCCGGGCAGTCACCCTGCCTTTGGTCGTGTGTGGAGGGGTTACCAGAGTCCTAGAACACAGCTTCATACCTGTTTGGTGTTCTTTTAGTGTTTGAGCAGAACAGGTGACCAAAGGTCCTGGTTTAACTAGAGGTTACCTTGAAAAAGCAAATATGACTCTGAGCTTGACTTCAGCAACACTTGCTCCTGCACTCCACGGCTCACATGCATCAGAAAGCACTTTAATTTCTCGACTTCAGGCCATGGATGTTGATAACAGTGGTTGGTGAGCAGTAGGGGCACAGGACATATTCACGGGGTGAATGAGTCAGTTCAGAATAAGATGAGATTCTTATTCAGCTTTCTCACTTAACAGTGGTCGATGGAGCGTTTGGAACTGCTGAAGAGAAAAGGTTAGCCACTGATTTACTTGGCATCACAAGCTGTGCACCTCATATAACCATGCTGACCATCTAGAAAGAGCATATAGACATTCTGACCATTCAGAAGGAGCATGCAGACATTCTAACCATCTAGAAAGCATACAGATATTCTGACCATTCTGACCATCTAGAAGGATCATTCAGACATTTTGACAATCTAGAAAAAGCATACAGATATTCTGACCATCCAGAAAGAGCATATAGACAGTCTAACCACCTAGAAAGAGCATACAGACATTTTGCCTATCTAGAAGGAGCATACAGACATTCTGATCACCTAGAAAGAGCATACAGACATTTTGCCAATCTAGAAGGAGCATACAGACATTCTGACCATTCTGCCCATCTAGAAGGATCATTCAGACATTTTTGATTATCTAGAAAAAGCATACAGATATTCTGACCATCCAGAAAGAGCATATAGACATTCTGACCACCTAGAAAGAGCATACAGACATTATGACCCTCTAGAAAGAGCATGCAGATATTCTGACCATCTAGAAAGAGCATGCAGATGAGCTATACAGCTGGCATGGCACTCTGTGAAGCTCTGTGGTCAGCTTTAAAACACATCGTGTATATCATATATCTGTGTGCATTTGTGTGTGTGTACTCTGTGTGTGTGTGTGTGTGTGTGTGTGTGTGTGTGTGTGTATTGGTGAGTAATACTTGAGTGCTCCTGTGATGTCAGGGTCTCACTGAACCCATAACTCAGAGATTGATGTGAGTTCCAGGGATTTGCTTTTGCCTGCCTTCTTGTCTCCAGCCAGAGATAGCCCCTAAAGTGTGTAGCCTAGGCTGCCCTCAAACTCACAATCTTTCTGTTTCTGCCTCTTCAGCATTTCCTAGCAGCTCTTACTATCACAATCAGCTATGGCTAGTTTCCTTAGGATTGCTTAAGTTTTAAGTACCACAAAATCTACATCACCCCCAGGCTGGAAAATGGCAACCATCAGTAAGTCATGGCATTAGAGTTCCCAACAGAAATGCTAGTTTGAAAATTAGGGACTTGAGAAATAGCTTAGCCAGGAAAGTGCTTGTCACACAAGCATGAGGACCTGGGTTCACTCCAGAGCATGCACGTCAAAATCTGAAAGGAATAATGTCTGCTGGAATCCCAATGCTGGGGAGGCACAGATGGGCAGGTCCCTGGGGTTCACTCGTCAGCTCACCTTGTCTACTTCGTGATTTCCAAGACTCAGAGAGAAACTCTGTCTCAAAGAAACAAGCTGGACTTTTCTTGCAGAATAACATCCCAAACTGACCTCTGATCTCCACATGCACATATGTGCATCGCACTAGCACATACATGCTTACACCTGTACATGGAACATATATACAACAAAATAAATAGTTTAGAATGTTTGACCTCACAAAGACTTAATATGTTTGCTTGCTATGTTTTATTAGTTATTGTTCTAACAATCTATGTTTAATGTGACTGTTCCTCCTTATGCATTAATAAGTGTTAGCTACCGAACTACGAATATTCTTAGCTACAGTTTAACCAATTTCTACATGACTGTCTCTCACTAAATATTTGACTAGACTTCTCTTGAGCTTGTATATGCTTTTTCCAATGTAAGACCTTGGTTTTAATACCTGTAAAAAGAATTATGTCCACCTGTGATAGCCGTGTGCCTTCCATCGCTAATGACAGTGGGCTGAAAGGAGGTTGTTAGACTCTGTTGACAGTAGGTCCAGTGTGCAGCACAGCTTAATGGCTGTATCTTCTGTCACAGACACCTGAACGTTCTTGTGCCACAATTTCACCTGTCAAATTCCAGGATAACTGTAGTTGAGGCCTAGGGGATTCTTGAAGGTTCTACAGAGAGGGCCAGTCATACAGGAAGTACTGATAAATTAGCTCTTTATTGCTGCTGCTGCTGTGCTTTCTGGGTCTCATTGAAACCTACGATGGCAAAGGCCACAAGCCACATGTGCTGGCTTTTGAGCGTTTAACTGTGGTTAGTTCAAATTAATTTGTGCCGGAAGCTGGGCACTGTTCATAGTTCTATACTAGAACTCCGGGCTAGCATTTGTGAAATGCTGCCGAGTTCCCCACCTGAAATAGAAGGGTAGTTTTTTGGGTTTTTTTTTTTTTTGAGACAATGTTTCAATACATAGCCTTGGCTGACCTGGAACTCACTATGTAGATCAGGCTAGCCTCAAACTCACAGAGAAACTCCTGTCCACTTCCTGAATGCTAGGATTAAAAAGGTGTGGCCTTGTGCCTAGCAAGAACAATTTTTGAATTTCTTACATATTTTAGATGAAAATTGTGATGGATATTTGAGTTACTACCACAAAATAAAATTTAGAACCATCTGCTTCTTTCTAACATGTTTGCTGTTGTGGCTACTATATGTATAATTTACCTTACATTTCTATTGGAGAGTAAAATGCCAACTATGCTTTAGGAATATTTGTCTTGAGGATCCCAGAAATAGGTTGTGTTTGTTAAATGTCACACATTTTCTGTCTCCTGTGCTTTCAGCTCTTGGCCTTTAGGCCTGAATCTTTTATATGTTAAGCTTTATTTCTATGACAGATTGGCATTAATGGAAGGAAATGATTAAATGTCTAGGTCAATACAACTTTCCTTTGCTTTCTGACACTTTGCTCTTAGCCAGGGGATGTAATAGTTAATCATAATTAACTGCTCAAAATGAACTGAGATCTAATGACCTATCCTTCTGAAAGCCCACTGAGGAAGGGCCATTGAATGTGTCTATAGGCTATGCCTTTTGACACTGGGATTCAGTCTACAGGACAGCATTTGGCTTAGTGCATCTTATACCAATGATTCCCAGCTCAGCTTCTTATGCACAGGATGCTGTTGACAGATGTTCTTGAAAAGGAAGCAGCTGGCAGCCTGGTGCTTGGAAAGCATGCCACTGATGTGATTAGCACATTGCTCATTTCTGATTACAGATTCTGAAAAGGGCTCAGGGGAAAGGTACTCACCTACTATAGGCCAAGCCCTGGGCTCCATTTCTAGCACTAGGGGATAAAAAGATTTCACATCGTGTGATAAAGCAGCCTATCTATTGTTCTTTCTACCCAGAGTTACACAGAAAGGTTTCTAAAACATTCCCAGTAAATATTCCTGTCTTTACGAGGCTGTTGGACATCATTTCAGAATCTCTCAAAAGTGGATCCATATACCTAATCAGTGTCTTATAGGGGCAAGGTAGTTAAACATTCCTTCTGAAATGCTTGTATGATAGCTTTGTTGGTTGCATTTGTTGGAAGAGATTATTCATAAGTATGCTTCTTTAAAGAGCATGCAGGGTTTCAGGGACAGAGAGGGGAACGTGAATGTGAAGCTAGACTCAGCTGATCAGGGCTGAGGCCTTGTGAGCTTTCTGCTTCTCTGTTAACATATCTATTGGTATTGTCCTTGTTCAACCTAAGACAAAGAACTACAGGTAATTAAGAAATGCTGAGAGCAGGAGTAGTCCTTCCCAGGGAAGAGCACACCGAGTTTGTTATCCAATATCAAAAGATCAGCCCGAAAACATACACGTTCAAGTAACATACAGATTGAGAAGGTTGTGTATTTAGGAATATATATATATATATATATATATATATATATATATATATATATATATGTATAGATACATAATGTTAACAATCCCTAAATACATAATACATAATATGTGCATTTATAATATTAATAAATTACATAAATACATAAATACAATATAAATACAATTTATATCCCTAAATACATATATATGTACATATATATATATACATGTACATATATGTGTATATATTCCTAAATACATAAATATAACCTTTTCTCATTTTTGAATGTTTATTATTTTTTTATACTTCATTTAAATTTCAAAAGTTTTCCCCTTTCCAGGTCTCCCCTTTGGAACGCCCCTATGCCCTCCTCCCTCCCCTTGCCTCTATGAGGGTATTCCCCCACCCACCCACCCACCCACTCTCTCCCATCTTCCCTCCTTGGCATTCCCCTATACTGGGGCATCTTACACCCTCAGACCCAAGGGCCTCTCTCCCCTTGATAGCTAACGAGACCCCCCTCTGCCACATATGTGGCCAGCACCATGGGTCCCTCCATGTGTATTCTTTGGTTGGTGATCCAGTCTCCAGGAGCATTGGGAGGTCAGGCCAGTGAACACTGTTGCTCCCTCCATGGGACTGCAAACTCCCTCAGCTCCTTCAGTCCCTTCTCCAACTCCTCCATCTGGGACCTCACACTCAGCCCAATGGTTGCTGTGAGGTGACTCTTGGGTATTCCCAACTTTTGGGCTAATATCCACTTATCAGTGAGTATATACCATATTCATTCTTTTATGACTGAGTTACCTCACTCAGGATGATATTTTCAAGCTCCATCCGTTTGCCTAAGAATTTCATGAGGTCATTGTTTTTAATAGCTGAGTAGTATTCCATTGTGTAAATGTACCACATTTTCTGTATCCATTCCTCTGTTGAGGGACATCTGGGTTGTTTCCAGCTTCTGGCTATTATAAATATGGCTGCTATGAACATAGTGGAACATGTGTCTTTATTACATGTTGGAGCATCTTCTGGGTATATTCCCAGGAGTGGAATAGCTGGGTCCTCAGGTAGTATTATGTCCATTTTTCTGAGGGTCCACCCAAACACATGGGCACAGGGGAAAAGTTCCTGAACAGAACACCAATGGCTTATGCTCTAAGATCAAGAATCGACAAATGGGACCTCATAAAATTACAAAGCTTCTGTAAGGCAAAGGACACTGTAAATAGGACAAAACAGCAACCTACAGATTGGGAAAACATCTTTACCAATCCTATGTCAGATAGAGGGCTAATATCCAAGGTATACAAAGAACTCAAGAAGCTAGACTCTAGAGATACAAATAACCCTATCAAAAAATGAGAAAGAGAGCTAAACAGAGAATTCTCAACTGAGGAAACTCTAATGGCCGAGAAGCACCTAAAGAAATGTTCATCATCCTTAGTCATCAGGGAAATGCAAATCAAAACAACCCTGAGATTTCACCTCACACCAGTCAGAATGGCTAAGATCAAAAACTCAGGTGACAGCATATGCTGGCGAGGATGTGGAGAAAGAGCAACACTCCTCCATTGCTGGTGAAATACAACCTTTTCAATCAAAAAACAAGTATATATGTATATATGTGTATTTATATGTATATACATATGAGAATAAAGGAAGATATATGGAAGGGCTTGGATGGAGGAAAGGGAGGAGAAAATGATGTGATTGTATTACAATCTTAAAAACTGAAAGAAATAATTTTAAAAACATCAAAATCGGAGGATATGGCTAATCATTAGTGAATTTGCCTAGCATGCATTGGATCCTGTATTTGATCAACAGCATAGCATAGTCATCCACAAAAATACTCAGGCAAAAGAAGGTAGTTGCTACTTTTTTCATAAAACTGCACTTATTCTTAGTGTGTTCAGTGATATTAGAAATGCTACATTTAGATATTTAACATGAATTGTAGAAGATCTGACTTTAATGTATATTTATTGGTGTGCAGTCCTCATGCTAATAATTAAGACTACTGAGAGTTTACACATAGGAGTTTGGGTTTGTTTTAACCAAGTCCTGGAGCAATACTAATAAATGCAAGCATACAACAAAGAGAAGAAGAGACTGGAACAATGGCTCAGTGGGTAGGAGTGGTTACTGTGTAAGTGTAGGGAATGAGGTTCTAACCCAGTGTTTGTATGAAATAGTCAACCAAGGTTGCACATGCCTGTGGTCCCATCACTGGGGGAAAGGGGGAGCTGACATGCAGTGTAGAGAGAATCTCTTGTGTACTGTATGGACTATCACCTTTCAGTAAAAGTCTGAAGCCTATTAGCTGAAGCAAGAAATAGGAGGTGGGAGTTTCTGGTAGGAAGAGAGGAACTCTGGGATAGAGTTAAGTGAGAGAACAGGTTCACCCCAAACTCTGAGGAGACCTATACCTGAAACTGAGGAGAAGTAGCCAGCCATGTGGCACTCATAGAACAGAATAAAGGGGTTAATTAGGTTTGAGGTAGCTGGGGAACAAAACGAGCTTATGGCCTAGGCATTTATTCATAAATAATTAAATCTCAGAGTCATTATTTCAGGAACTGCAGCAAGAGTGGGAAAGCCTGCAGTTGCAATGCAGAGACTTCCAAGGCCAGCCAGTATAGCCAAAATGAAGAGCTTCCAGTTCAGTGTGAGACCCTGAATCATGGCCATAAGATGGAGAGTGAGCAAGAAAGCACTCAAAACCTTGCTGTGGTTTCTACATTTCCCTGCATACTGGGGTACAGCTGGACCTTCCTGGGAATGTACCACACATGTGAATAACTTGCATAAATGCACACACACATACACACACAGCCATACAGACACATGCACACATGCACACATGCATACATGCATAACACACGTGCATGCATACACACATGCACACACATATGCATACAAATGCATACATACACACATACACAAACATCCATATACACACACATTACACACACACACACATACACACACAGTCATACAGACACATGCACACACACACACATACACACATGCATACGTACATGCGTATACACACATGCATATGCATACAAACACATACATACACACATGGGTACAACCACATGCATCCACATACACATATAGATGTGTACACATACACATTCATACATGCATATATACACATGCATACACACATAGATGCATACACACATGCATAACACACAAAATAAAATTTTAAATAATTTTAAGTGGAAAAATGCATTGTATCTACTTATTTTACATGTTTTTTTCTTTTTAAAATATTAAAATTAAAACCAAATGAATCTATGTGCTCTCCCATTTCAATCCTGGTTAGAAAATAATCAAAAATTCCCAGCGAATGAATAATAAATTAAGGAAACCTTTCCTTGAAGATCATAAACTACTAGCTTCTGAGCTTTATCTCATCATTTTCACCTTCTCTTGTGGCTATCTTGTAATTGCATCGTGTGCTCACACACTAGTATATGCTTATTGTGTTTGCTGTGGTCAAATAACTACTTTAAAAGGATATTGTCTTTTGGTGTTTTGTTTGGCTTGGTAACAGAGGTGATTATCAAAGACATATTTTATGCTCCAGTCCAGCCCCTGGCTTTTCAGCCAATAACGTTGAAGTTGAAATTAAGCTGTCTTTTTGTTTGTTTTACCTCATTCCTTGTTCTGGGACAAGATATGCTTGTTAGTGGCAGGTATATATTGTGTTCTGTGAAAAGGCCTTGGCCAGTGCCACGGTCCTGTGTGGGATGTGGGTCTTACAGAGTTACAAGCACCAGAGATGTTTGTGAAGTTTAGGTAAACAGAGCTGGGACTGTCCGTGGCCTCTTGGTGACCTTGTATATCATCACTTTCCCCTGGGGATGCACGTGCACATCCAGTTTAGTATGGTAGGAATTCCATGATATAGTAAAAGGGGGTTTTGTCTGTTTTCTTTTTAATTAACATGCTCATGTGAGTTAGTGGGTGGACTGTTGAGAGGCAGCTCTGTGTTGTACTAGGTTCCCACTGAGGCTGTATCCTACTAGGTATGTGATCTTGGTAAATGCTAACCTTAAAATGAGGGTACCGGGTACTATTCAGCTGTTGGGATCATGGGATGGTTAAAGATACATCTCGTTACCAACACTACCACCATTATGTCACAGTCTGTGGCATGAGTGGATAATGCATTCGAAGTTTAAACACGGATTAAAAGAAATGGAAAACTCCCAAGACGTGTTCTTCCTTTGAACAACTAAGAATTTAAACAGCTTACAATGCTGGTGGTTGTAAAAGCCTGATTGATCCCATCTAGCTTAATTCTAAGACTAGCCTTGCAGAGAAGCTGCACTTTAGCAAATGGAAATGGATGCTTTGAAGTCCCTAAAGCCTGATCTTAAATAATATTTCCACTCCTTAAAAAAAAACAGTAGATGTGCTCAGTACCTTCGCTATGCACCCTCAACAGTAGGAAGTCTTCCATGTTACCAAGGCAATGGAAAGTTACAGAGACTCTCGTACACATTAGTGCAAGAATGAGTTCTGTCCACAACATCAGTGATTATATCCTGTCTGCATACTGACCGAAGGAACAATGATCATGGATTTCACTCTATAAAGCTCTCATAGGAAGTACAAATACAGAATTTGAGAGAAACCTGAAAGATGGCATTCAATTCTTCTAGTGTTACATCCTTACCAAAACACCCCATTCTTCAATATTTAAGCAAAAATGCAAGTCTAGGAGACTTGGATGTCCTTTCTTCCCACTGTGACTTGGGTTAGGTGCCTTTTTCATGCACAGTGCTTGCTTATATCAGCCATTAAGCATCTACAGAACGTGAAATGTGATACTTCAGTAATTCATTTTGACAGGTGGAGATTAGGTGTTCTCTATTCAGGGGCCTCCACTTTCTCTTTCCCTGCCTTAGCTCTCAGCCAGGATCCTTCTGTGAGCAACAATACTGTGGAGGCTTCTGACCCAGCCCTGCTAAGTGATAGGCCAGCAGAAGACTTCTACATTATTTATAGAGTGGTAAACTCCAGAAAAATTTGGACAGTGTACTGCAGGGTCAGAGGAGCAGATGTTCCTTCCTTATACATTGCATATAAGATACATTCCTTAAGAATAGCTCCAGAAGCCAGAGGGGTCAAGGACACCACAAGAAGACCTACAGAGCCAACTAACCTGGGCCAACGGGGGGCTCACCGAACCTGAATCTCCAGCCTAAGAGCATTCATGAGCTGGACCTAGGTCTCTCACACATTTGTAACAGATGTGCAGCTTGGCCTTTGTGTGGGACCCCAAACAATTGGAGCAGAAGCTGTCTCTGACTCTGTTGCCTGGTTTCAGATTCCTTTCCCCTCCTTGGCCTTCATTCTCTGGCCTCAGTGGGAGAGGGTGCCCTGCGTCTTGATGCAACTTGATAATGCTGGGGCAGGTTGATACAGGCTCAGGTGTCTCCTTTTTTAGGAGAAGGGGAAGGGGAGTAGGGAAAGGGAAAAGGGGGTGGTGGTGGAAGAGTAGGATTGGGAGTAGAGGAGAGAGGGGTCAGCGATAGGAATGTAAAGTGATTAAATAAATTAATTAATGAAAGAAAGACTAGCTCCAGATATAGAATCTGGTCATCAGTCTTACTGAGACTTCACATCCACCCCTACATTGACTTTCAAATTCTTCAAGAACCTGTCCCCATCCCTCCTTCAGCTTGGGGACTCACTGGCAAACCCCTCCCCTTGGCTGGTCTCTCCTTTTAAAATTAATTTTGTTCTGCAAAATACACAGAACATGAAATTCTGTGGCATGAGGTCTATTCACATTGCTATGCAACCATTCCCACCATTGTTTCAGAGTGTATTTTTCCTACGACTTGATTGTCTCTCATCTCTCCATCAATTTTCTTTTTTGACTGCTGCTCTATTGCCATAGCCTGTGGGCATAGGCATTCTCCTCGAAAACCCAACCTCAGCAATCTTAGCTTCACCCTGAACAGATTCCCCATACCTGTGGGTTAGAACCCGTCTCTGCTCTCCTTTTCCCCTGCCAGGCCTCCTACCTACCCCTCAGATGCCATTCTTCCTGCTCCTGGTCCACAGTCAGGTCTGGCATTTCCATAGCTCCTTTGCTGCTATCTATTAGCATGAGGACTCAGTTTTCCTGTCTGGCAAACTGTATGTATTCCTTCATTCACAGGCTAAATCTCTTCTTTTTTAAAAAAAAAAAAAAAAAAAAAACCCACAAGGAGTGAGCAAATAGAATCAGGACTCAAGGTACTGGTCTCTTCCCAGACAGAATCATACATCAGCCTTCTGGAGTGTCACAGAGCCCTGAACCATTACTGTGAGGCCCAGAGGGTGGAGGAGATGTTCTGCAGAAGCAGAAGCTGGAGCTTGCACAGCTCTTGACTCCCTTTGTTAGTCTTCTTCCTCCACCTATGCAACTCCGTTCTCCATGATTGCAGGCACAGTTGGAAATGGCAGAGTAAAGCAGAAAACTGACTTGATTTGTAACACCAGACTTCCCCTCCGTACCTAAGCGTCTAGAAGGGACTCCTGTCAAGCAAATCACGGGTGAGACTTTGGAAGAAGTATTGTTATTGTAACATGCTGATTCTTAGAGGAGAATTTACTTTCCTCGGTTGGGAGAAAATGCAACCCACTGCACATTCTTCAGGGCAGACTATTTTAATTATTACCAGTTTCATGCGTGTTCTGCTGATTTCAGGAAAATCCTTGTGGCTCCTTGATATGCTTCAGTGTCACTGCTTCATATTTGGATAAATAAGACTTCGCAGTAAGATTTCTGAGCAAGAGACTGAGAAACATCCTTAACTACTGGAAAGGAACAGTGTATTTTGAGGAGAAAAAAAAAGCAAAGTATACATCTGAAATAACTGTTTGCCAAAAGAGCTGTGGGCACATGAAAGACAATGACTAGCCTATTGCCATTTTACGCTTTGGAGTCTCCTGGAGCAAATTACAAACATTCTGTACCTTGGGTGGCTTTGGCTTTCATGTTTTTCACCTTTGAAGGTCATAATTTCTGTTCTTGGGATTTTTACAAATGGATTATAGAACAATGCCCATGTCATAAGCTCTCTAAACTTCTGTTGATTTCCCTTCAGAAACAAAACTGTTGTCTTCGGTAGGGAGCAGAGCATAGGGCAAGATGGAAGAACAGAGCAGAGGACCCAATCTAGAACTTGCCTTTGTCTGATAGACCTGAGAGATAAGAGCCTTGGCCAGGCCAAAACCCAAAAGGTTGCAATTAAAACCTGAAGGTTGGAAAGCTGAGCCTCTTGGTAGCCAGGCTGTTTCCTTTCTCCCGACTTTCTGGTAAGGCTTTCCTCTCTGATCCTCTTTACAATGTATTAGAACAGAAGCTTTGTTGGGTGTTTTGTTTTGTTTTGTTTTGTTTTTTCTGGGGTGGATATTGGTTTTTTGTTTGTTTTTGGGTGTTTGTGCTGTGTGTGTGTGTGTGTGTGGTTTTGTTTTTGTTTTCGTTTTTGAGATAAGATCTCACCACATAGCCCTGACTGTCCTGGAACTTAGAGATCCACCTGTTTCTGCTTCCCAAGTGCTAGGATTAAAGATGTGAGCCCCTCCCCGTCCCCCCAAAACATGTGAGCCCAGCCACAATGAACTGATTCTGGCTAAAGCTGTCTAACCTGGTTCTTTCAAGATGAGGTGTTCAGATAATTCATTCCCTCAGTCCTTAACAGTTTTTATTCTCTCCAGCTCGAAAGAGAGAGCTTCCTCTCTCCCTGCCCCATGCATATTAACAGTTGTGGAGCATGGGAGTTGCCAGCCAGTATCTGCTTGTCCCCACCTGCCTGCTCTTGTTTGTTGAGCTCTACTCCTACTTCCTTTCTAGAAAGTGGAATTGACTAAAGATTTCCCTTTACATCTAGCACTGAGGGCTCATTGCCCAGATGTCTTAATCAGGGCTCTCTCTCTCTCTCTCTCTCTCTCTCTCTCTCTCTCTCTCTCTCTTTGTAAGAGAACTAGTGCTTCAGCCTTCAATTCTCAGCCTTGGAGACCATCAGAGAACAGATTGAATTAGAGAGAAGTTAAAGGATGCCTTGATACTGAAGAAATAACCTTTTCTGAGCTGGGCATTGATACGCAAAATGAGCAAAGACTACAGGCTCTTGCTTAAGCTTGGCATCTGCGTCCACTTCCAAAACCAAATCCCCTCACATGGTGCACACACCATCCCTTTGCCTGACACCAACTTTCATTTGCAATGTTGGTGTGTTTATAGATACACATGGGATCGGGAAGAAGATTACCTTTGAAGAAAACATCGATCAAGTCTTCATCTTTTAAGGAACTTTTGCAAGAGAACAAAAAAAAAAAAAAAGAAAAGAAAAGAAAAGAAAAGAAAAGAAAAGAAAAAGAAATCTTCAAGTGTTGCAGTCATCTGCCTATCACTCTAGAAAAACCCAGGGAGTGCTGACTCTTTCAAAACTGAGGAAGGCTTAGAGTCTGTGAGGCATATAGTCTGCTTGCTATTTTCTCAAGCTTGGACTTTGATGAAGCTATAGCTTCCACCAGTCTGCAACTCCTGGTTTGTTTCTGTAAAGGCAGCTAGTAGGACCTCTAGGCACTGGTATCAAGTAGGACGTCCAGGCACTGATACCTTTAGGCAAATTTCCCAGAGTCTTAATCTCAGCGCTCTCATTAGAACGTGAAGCTATATTTGCCTAGAAAGTGCCACTTGAGGACTGGAAAGCTCTCCTAGGACAGCAAGAAAGGCTGGTGAGTGTTTAGACTGGAGCTCTGTGAATGAAGGTAGTGTGGCTTCAATCCTATCAGGCCAGCAGTTGCTAAGCACCCATTTTCTCCTAACTCACCTACAGGGTCAGGGTTTTAGACATAGAGAAGTCCTTCAATTGCTGTTATCCGGTCAGGGACCATGTGACTCCAAGCAGGTACATGCCAATCCTGTATCTGGTTCATAAGAATGAAACAGTCCTTCTGACCCACAGCTCTGCAGCAAGTGAGACTGTGAGGCTTTCCTGGAAACTGAAGACCCTGCCCTGGAAGCAGAGGGTTCCACATTTACAGTTAAAGGCTATCTGGGATCTAAGGAGAAGCTGGGACACTTGCTCAGGCCTCTCCTATGCCCGTTGTAGAGCCTGCTGAACCTGTTTGCACATTTTTAACCTGCACTTGTGCATATGCAGCAGTCTGGCAGTGTTCTGAGGATGGCCCTCTTGTTCAGGGTACACCCAAGTCACACCCACCATGGCCTTTCTCCAAGTGCCTGCTTTCCCAACTATCTCAGGGCCCTCCCTCAGCTTCAGGAAAAGGGGTATGAATCTCTTCTGCCTCTCTTGCTCCCACTTAGAGCTTACCAGGGCAGCCAGGGCAGTCTGCAAAGCAGCACTTCTACACCCTGACTATACTTTCGAATTATACTGTGGTCTTAAAAGTATTCCCAAGGTAACCCCCAAAGCTGTGAATCTGTGAGAAGTGCTTTGAGATGGTACCTTACAGAAACCTTTTCAAAGCTCTCCATGCTATAAAATGTAGCTTAGATGCAATTTCTAGCACATTATTAGCAATCTTCAGGTTAGCTACTTTTATTAAATTAAAAACTGAACATACCTGGAATCAGTCTATACTTCAGCAACTGCAATGATAACTCACCATGAAGCTCTTTCTATAACTGTATGTAACAGATACTATGCACAATGGTGCCCTTGAACCTTTATCTCATAAGTACGTGACATATGAGCCCTTCCTCGAACTCATGTCTGTCTTCAAACATCCCTTCTCACCTTTCTCCCGACTTCCCCACCAATCCCCTACCTCAGACAGCAGAACTAATACAACATCGTAGATCTTCACCTTGGACAGCTTCATTCGGAGTAAGTTATCTTTTGCTCATCTGTGCTTTCTTTTCTCAGTTTCTTCTCCCCAAATGGGGCCAGTTTCTGGTGCTTTGTCTACTTTCTCTGTTGACCAGGGTACCCAGAGTGAGCACATATATGCTTCTGGGTGAAGACTGATTCCCCGGGCCCCTGTTCTCAGTGTACAAAAATAAGCCTAGGCTTGGCAGAGTCCCCTAGTTCTTTCATTGGTTTTATAATTGGCAGACTGGATAGCTATTAAAACCAACGATGAGTTAAAACTTTGATTCTTCACAAATGATCCCCCAAATGATGAATAAAAACATCTTCAGTAAATAGAGAGATGGGCTGCAAATAGACATCTGGGCATAATGATGGTAGTAAACTCATAGCGTTTGGGGTTATGTACAGTGGTCCCATAACAATCAGTCAGAGAAGGAGAAGCTCACCTGGCCCTACCCCTCCCTGCTGAACTATGGGCTTTTGATAGATTCTGGCAGGGCAGAAGTCATTGTGTTCGGTGTAAGACACTTCACTGATAAGCCCACCCAGCTCCTGTGGTGAACATATATGACCCAGATTAAACTCAGTGGATCACAAACAATGGACAGTGTCCATATGGGATTTGTAAAGAGGACTGGGAAAACTGACAGGGATGGGCTGGAGATCAGAAAATGTGTTGCACATATTTATGAAATTTTGAAAGGACAAATCTAATTAATAAAGAATAAACAAATGTTGAAACATAAAGATGTTTACATTGTGAAGGCTACATATGGCAACTTTGGTAGTTTAGGATCTTTTCTGGGGAATGCATGAGTATTTGGAGCGTTTATACTCAATGGCAGGTTATCTGTTTATGAATATGTGGTTCATCAAAAGTCAAGGACTTCTACTTTTGTATTTTAGTTTCATTCTGTTGACATTATTAAAAATAACAAAAAAAGCAGCTTACGGGAGAGGAGGGTTTATTTGATCCGTAGCTCCAGATTTATAGTTCATCTTTTGAGGAAGTTAAGGCAACACGGACTTGCCCAACTAGTCATACCACAGCCACATCAAGGCCAGAAAGAAATGAAGGCATGCATGTTGTCCACCTTGTGGGCTCACCTTTGGTTCTCCACTTTTATAGAGCTCACGACCGCTTACCCAGGGATGGTGCTGTCCATAGAGCTGAGTTCTCCCACATCAATTAAGACAATCCCCTACAGACATGCCCACAATCCAACCTAATACTGGTAATCCCCAGTGAAACTCTCTTCCCGGGTGATGCTGGTTGTTTTAAAACTAATAGGCATATTTGGCTTAATGAGAAAGCAACCGGGAACACTACATAATTTCTAAGCGTGATATATTCTAACTCACAGCTAAAGATTTTGTTTCTACTGATTATCAAGCTGTTGATAGGGTCAAGTATTCATGAATCTCTACATGGCCCCTCTGAACAAACTCATTTGCACACACAACTGAAATGTGACTAAGTTTAGCCTCATTTGTCAAATGTGTTCCAGGTTTACTGACTATTGAATCTAGTTGCCCTTAACAACTCACTGATAAATTATATAGCTTTTAAATTCATGGAGAAGTAAAATTCAGGTTCAACTGTAGGCCAAAATTCCTTGTGTTTACTTGGTCTATTTGTCTCTCAATCAACTTATGGAAACTTGTCAGATTTTAGTATGGAAATAATTTTCTTGGAGGCAATATTTGTTGAGTGACTGGTGGAATGAAAAACACCAATTACATAAGTGTGAAAAGATCCAGGTGTTTGGATTGGAAGCAGGTCAATATGAGCCAACAACAGAGGGGTGCTGATGTTGGACTCTATTAATAAAAGCACAGTGTCTCTCATTTAGAAATTAATCACATGTCCAAGTTCTGTGCTGTTCAGAATGTGTGTGGAGTACAGAGTAACTCCAAGTACTATAATTTTAAAAGTGTTAAAGGAACCATTGTGAGCTGAAGTTTGTGAAATGGAATGAGTCTCTAGAGGTGAAGAAAAATTGTGCAGAGCAGCCAAAGGCACAAAGGACAGATGCGAGGTGATAGGACAGCTGTCCTCACAGCACAGATTCTATGATATAAAGAAGGGAATGGACTTGTGCTCTGGCTCCAGAGAAAAGAGCTAAGATGAATGGTCTGAAGTTCAGAGGGAGGCAAATTTTGGATCAACTTAAGAAAGAATGTTACAAACAGCTGAACAGACCTAACATGGAATGCACTGTTCAGAGTTGTGACTGCGTCAGGCTGAAAGTGTTTGAACAAAGTTGAGATGAGCCCTTAGTAACCCCCTTCTGTAGAGGAGAGTGAGTTCTCAGGAATTTGAGCTAAATACTGGCACTCGGACTACAACAAGGTTCAGGGTTTTGAATCAGACATTTTCTGAACCTCTCTGGTCTCCAACTTTGCGTTCTTGGCAATCCAGTTAAATAAAAACCCCATCCATTATTCCAGAGAAATATTGAAATCTAAGAGTTTTGGTTCAAATAAGATTGGAGTGAGGTTGACAGGTACCTTGTAATGCCCTGTTTCACTTCACTATCCACTGACACTTCAAAAATGTGCAGTTTTGATTGAGTCACTTATTTACACTTCTAATGGTACATAAAAATTATATACACATACGGAGTACAGGGAGATGTTTTAAAAACATCTAGACTAGTGGTTCTCAACCAGTGGGTCGCAACCCCTTTGGGGTCAAATGATTCTTTCACCAGGGTCACCTAAAACCATCAGAAAACACAGACGTTTACATTATTATTCATTTATTCATACCTGTAGAAAAATTACAGTTATGAAGTAACAACAAAAATAATTTTATGGCTGGGGATCACCACAACATGAGGAACTGTATTAAAGGGTCATAGCATTAGAGAAGCTGAGAACCACAGCTCTCGACTGTGTATAATACTCAGATCAAGGTACATATGTCTATCTCCTCAAACACTGTTTCCTTAAGGTGGGCCAAGTTATTTTGTTTAAGAGTTCAGACACTTGACTTTCCAGTATAAAATAAGATGGAGGGAGATATGTCAACATGCTTGTCCTCAGTCCAATAGGTCATGGTAGATACTTGACTGCATAGAGTTCTTAAGTATAAGGGGACTCCTGGGGGCTGTGAGAGACCTACTGGGGTGGAAATGTTACACAGTGGGGAAAGAAGATTCTGATCTCTCACCGCATGGCTTGCCTTCATTCTCCCAGAGATGTACCGAATGAGCATTAGATGTATCCTAGCCGGGTAAGGTCTGGGTGGAGGTCTGTCTAGATACAGACAGTAACCAATGGCTCTCTCCTTGCATGGTCAGCCAAGGACCAAATGGCCCAGTGGCCTTCTCTTTAGGTGTTAAGGACTTGTTGGGTGCTCACCCATCCCGTGCCACATGAAGAAAGGCTGCAGGTGATTCTAACAGATGCTGAGATGCCCTCTGCCACCAAGAGAACAATTTAATCAGTCATTCTATGCCATGTCTCTTACATTTCATAACTGTACTGTTTTATATATTTTAGCCACTGAATTGCCCACGAAAGTCAAATGATAAGTTTCATTAATGTGTTCTGCTTTGTTCAACTATTCTTGGACTGGTTTGTGTGGTTTCCTGGTATTTCGGCCTTCAGTGGCACTTAGTTTTGCAGGAAATTATATTTCTTTTTTTGGGTTGTTTTCTTGGGGACTAATTCAAAAAGAGAAATTACTGGTATGTTCTTAAATTTCACAGAATAATGATGATGTTTTCTTTCTTCCTTTTGCCTTTTAATTTTATTTGTTTATTTATTTGGTTTTTAGTGACAGGGTTTCTCTATGCAGCTCTAGGTGTAGACCAGGCTAGACTCTGAACTCAGAGATCTACCTCTCTTCGTCTCCCACTATGCCTTGCTTAATAATGGTATTTTCAAGGGCCTATATTTTTCCTGGAGTTGGAATGAAGCAAGAAAAGATTGAATCAACCTTTCCTTAACATCTCTTCCTTCTGTCTTTGAGAATTCCAACTAGTTCAAGGAGTCATGATCTAGTAAATATCTATCCATAAGTTTGACCTCACTCGGTTTCTCTTTTTTTTTTTTTTGCCTTAATTTCAGGAAATTATTTTCATAATTTCTTACCTTGTACTCTGGGAGCCATAGATGGTTATGAGAAGGGTGGGGCTCCATCAAACAGCAGACTCCACATGATCATGTGAGCTTGTCACCAGTGAAAGGATGTCAGTTTCTTGTTAAAGTGAAGGAGTAGACATGGAGAACACTGGCTGCTGTGTATCCCAGGGCTTCCATCTTGAATACACTTTGACAGTAGAGGTAGCCCAGCAACTAACTCATTGTTACCTTACTCACACATGACGCGCTTACTACGCTTCATCTTCTGTCACAAGTCAATGTTAGTTATCCTAAAGAAGGTAAACATGTGTGGCTCTTGATGACCTCATCTCCATACACATAAAACTGTAGGAGAGAGCAAGATGAGCCGTTGAATGAATTACTTAGGGTTTCATTCTTTTCTTTAATAACCGCCTAAGCTGTGGAAGCACACATATCTTTTGTAGATGTGGACTCTGCTTTTTGTGTTAGGTATATGTTGCAATTCAGCCTCTGGGGAGGCTACAGGGACTTGATAAACTAGCCCACCCACAATAATGGAGACTGTCTAAGTAGATCATTTTCCCTGTTACCGGTTTCAGCTGCTTCCAATTAGTTTCCATGTACATAACCCAGTTGTGTCTTTATCAGTACATTTTTCCTATGTCATTGTAAACTTTAAACTACAGAAGTCAGCACTGGCTTAAGCTAGCCCTCTCCTTTATTTGCTTCTTTCATAGCCTGTATATTTTTACTTTGGTTAAATGAACATGTTTCCTAGGACTTTCCATGTGCAGAGCAAGCTTTTCTCTCCCCAGAATGAGGGTCTCAGAGGATATTTTATATTGGAATGACCATGTAGAGTTGACAGGATGGGACAGTAGGTAAAGACATTTGTCTCCAAGGGTAACAACCCAAGTTTGATCCCTGAAACTCATGCATGGTGGACAGAGACAACTGACTCCCTCAAGATGTCCTCTACCCTCCCCAAGCATGACATGCCACCCATGCCCCTCCCAAGAGAGATTAACAGGAAAAAAAGCAGAAATGTAAGTAACACACAAAGATAAACAAACTTCTGGGATTTCATTTTCTATATATGGAATTTTGCAACTAAGATTAAGAGAAATTTAGCCCAAGTATGAAAGAAGTCAAATCAGCCATCACCTGTTATCGTTCACTTACCAGACAGAGAGCAACTCAAGTAACATAGTTTTTACAGCACCCATGAAATGAATCTGCTTAAGAATCCTAAGTATCTGTAAGTGGGTAGAATTAGGCTGAGGGTTAAAGTACCAAGTATCAAGTACCTCCTTATGTACTGTGCTAAACTACAGCTAAAGAGATACTTCCACTTGCCTGAGACCTTGGAATGCTGGTGTTAGCCCTCCAGTGATTTGTGACCCTGGAGGAGGAGTCAAAAGTTCTCCAGAACTTGGATCCTGCAAAAACAAGAGAAAGGGGAGAGTTTGGAGAAAGATTTTGAAGCATGAAAAGACCTCAAGACACATCAGGGCTTTGGGAAGGTCATGTTTGTATACAGCAAAACGAGAATAAAATTCAGGCATGAAAGGGTTAACCAGTTGAGAAGCCAGGGGACCCACCTCTGTACTCTCATCTTTTAACCCTTTAATTAAGATCAGAGCCTTTGGAATACTTTGAAGAATAATTAACTGCTGCTCATTCAATTGCATGATATATTTTTTTTCCTTTCATCATCTATCATTTGCATGGAAAAGTGTGCCCTGCCTTTTCAAATGTAATTTTGTGTGTTCCCTTCCACTGTATCTGTACCACTGGTATCATATTTAGTAAGCAGGCAGAGACTCATACGTTACTGTAATTTTCTATTACTATTTTACATGGAAGGGGCTTGACCTGAGTCTCAGCTGCCTCCTTTCCTGCTGAAATTCTTTGAAAGACCAGAAACCAACTGGTGGAATTTTTGAAAGGCTGCTTCAGGTGGAAAGCTGTGCTGTTAGTTCAGAATTATGCTTTCAGTAGGGTTGGCTTTACCTTTGCCACACTTACCAGATGAACTTGACCACATTCTCAGTGCTTGCCTCACGCCAGGCATCATACTGCAGGCAATATTTCTCCAGTTTAGTGCTTGCAGTTAGCTTTGAGAGTGACATTACTGTCCCTTTATACAGGAAGAAAGCCTGGGAGGACCATAAATGTGAAGTAGTATCTTAACCAATTCAAACACTGCCAGTTCAAGCCCAGGGTTGGAAGTTTCTGAAGCCTGTTTGCTTCACACCACCACATGGTGTTTCCATTTTCTCTATATAAGATAAAATCAAAGTAACAGAGGGGGGTCAAATTACAAAAAATAAGAGAAATGAAGAACGTATGCCCGGAAGGAGGAACGCCCAACCTTCATTACCCTGGCTCCACTTTTACCTCCTGCAATTTCCATGTTTTTCTGCCTTTCAGTCCATTTTCTCTCCCCCGAGTTTCCTGTTTGAATCCTCTTCCCTGGGAAAGCCATTTGGTTCTAGTGTTTATTTTGCTCTGGCCTATCATTTAGGTAGACTCACATGTGCTGATGTGATTGAGATGACGGAGGATTTTTTGGACAGAGGTAGAACTGTGAGAGAATGAGATGAAAAGGCCAGGTGTGGGAGCAGAAATCTAATGAGCCAAAATGGGATCTTTAAGTGAACGCTAAATCTACGCTTAAGAAAACAGCCCTGTTCCCCTGAGATCCCCCTTGAAGTGTTTTACCATAAACATATACAAAAGTCACATCGTACCTAGATCCAGCCACCATGTAACCGGCCAGGCTGCAAGGCTGATGGAACGGACATCAGAAACCCAAGACGAAACACTTCTCTCCAGTGTTGGACTTGTGCAATGAGAGGAGGTGATAGGAATAGTGATTTACAAAAGAAGTGGACACAAAAGAAGGTAGAAGAGCCTCTACCTCAAGATGGGAGGAGCACCCTGGATTCTAAATTTCCTACTTTAAACCACGAAGAAAGCTAACATCACAATAATTATTGAGAAGAACACATTCGTCTTGACCTTTCACTTCCTCATGCAGCTCTTGGGTAATAAAGTTCTAGTTGGAAAATTGTATCAAGTTTTGTCATATTTTTTTAGCCAAACAGATTGCTTTTTAAAATTATATCCACAAAGAATAATGCATATTCCATGGATGAATCCCTAATGTGATTCTTGGGTCACATTAGCCAAATAGAATTTTAATTCATAATACTTGCGTCCTGTTCCAATTATGCAGCCTTTGCTGTTGTATCCATCCATGGAAAACAACTAACAGAGCAGCCATTTCAACTTCACTGATCTAGACCTGGATGATTTTGCAGGGCATCCTGTGTTGCTTTGTTATATTGGACACACAGGCAGAGAATGCACTGGGTCTTTAAAGAACCCATTTCTTCCACTCCTGAAGTACATGAAGATACACACATGGGTGAACTTGGGTCTAAAGGGGACTCTGCAGCACGCATACACTTGTTTTCTTACTTTATCCTCTGAACTCACAGTCAGCGCTCACCCTTTGTTATAAGTAATTAGTGACTAGCAACTCTTAAGTTCCATAGAAGTTGAAAAACGCCTGGGAGTTGCATGAAGAGACTGTGAGGCAATTATACAGCAAGGCAAAGACTACTTAAAGGCTTAAATTAGTCTTTTCATCCAGACTTCTGACTTATAGAAAGTCTAACGTCAAGCTATAAAAAACGGAGATAGAAAGTAGATGGAAATTTAATGTTTTGTTGTTGTTGTTGTTGTTGTTGTTGTTATCATTCATGTAACGGCAGGCAATTCACAAACCAAAGCCCAGGAGATGAACATGTTCTACCATTGCTCAGCAATGCAACCTCCTGCAGCCTCCTGGGAAAGGTCCACCTGGTGAGCCACACTACAGCCAAATCTAATGAAGCCTGAGGCCTGGAGCATCCCTCCCAGGCTTCCAGGTGTCCATCTGAGTCAGTGGGAAAGTGACTTTTTTCCTGATGCACATTCCTGATAAGTGGAAGGGTCTGACCAGGGAGTTCCCTGTACTTTCTAGAAAAACTGTAACTGGAATTTCTTAGTTTTCCTGGAGAATCTTTCTGTATTCTGGGTTTTAATGTATAAAAACTCAGGTGTTCTAAGTGAATTACTTCCAGGGAAGAAAGAAGTAGCTGAAGAGTGTTAGCTAGTGACTTATGAGCCCTGTGGAAATTCCCTGGGTCAGTGAATTGCACTAGGTGATACTAAAGAGCGAATGAGCTCCCAAAGCCTCTAATTTATCAATCACAAAGAAAGACTCGATCACTCCATATCTCAGTGGATACTTACACATTTGTATCTTTTAAAACACGGGTTATGTTTTATATTCAGAGTGCAAAGAATGAGTGAGAACGTCACTAGAGACTGACAGTATTCCCTGTTTTTGAAGCATTGAGTAAAGCATTGATTTTGAAGCTGTCTGGCTCCAAAAGGAAAGAGACAGTAGTGTGAGTTTGGCAGAGTAAGTAGCAAAGTGAAGAGCTAACCTCTGGTCGAGAACACACCTCTGGAGGCATGAAGCAAGCCAGAGTGTGCTGGGAGAATGTGAAGGAGGATTCTCCCTTAGGGAACAGTGGGTGTTTGCTGCTGCTTCTCCTCAGGACCAGCATGCCTTTCTTCACCAGCATGGCTCATGGTGAGGAAGACACTGGGACAGCACAGTAAATTGCAGCTTCTAGCCAAATGAAGCTGAGTCACACAGCCTTCCTCAAGGGAGAACTATTTTCTGCTACCATTCCTTTTACTCTTGTTACAGCTTCGGGGCTGGGGGTGTGTCTGTGTGTGTGGCACCTGCCTCGTGTGTCATGAAGAAGTCAGTCTCCAGAAGGCTGCAGTTTTTTGGGTGTAGGTGCTTTTTCCCCTACCAGTGACTAAAGAGCTAAAATCCAGTACAGAGGGGCATCTGTGCAAGCTGGTAGAAGTGTCCCCATGGACATAGCAGAAGCTGTGGTATCACGTGCATCCTGCTTTCCTTTCTTCTGCTCAGGACTCCGCCAGCTGGTAGCATTGTCTTCATCAACAAGGTAACACTTGCAAATAGCCATAGCCCAGTCTGAATTCTGTGTTTAAGGTAACCATCGACGCAGCACTGAAGAATTTCGGTTGTGTCCACAGTATTGTGGCATTGGAAAACAAATTGGTCCCTCTCTGAGTCTTCTATTATTTTCAGACTTACTAAATGAAAACAAATACATTTTGTGGAATGTGCTTTGCCCACTTGTTATGGGCAATGATACTTAGCTTGAGATATTGAATCCTTCCTTCTTCGACAAGGAAGGCCATCAACCTGAGCCACACAAATCTTGTTTCCAAGTCAATGAAATTTAAAAACGGGACTGACATGAGCTATCTAGTTTAGGGCACACAGCAATAGATTAACTTACATGTGTCTAGTGTCATAAAGTCATTTCATTTTACTATCAGTTCGGTTTGCTAGGTTAAAGGGGGGACAGTTTAAGCCCATGGTCTTACACTAATATTAGGAGACCACTAAATTCATTCTACCCTTGCTTGCAGCTAAACACCTCCTAGTTCTCTTTTCGGTCTGAGATATGGAGGATTCACACGTAAGAGAGTTGCCCTAACACCAACCTTCAGCTGTGTAACCACAGATCTTTCCTGGCTGCTCCTGAAGTTGGTTGTGCAGGTTCTTCTTTTATTTAACAGTAACAAGAAGTGGTGACATAGACAGCCCTGGCTGTTGTAAACAGCACAGCGAGAAAACAAGCATGCTTGAATGCTTACGGATGTTCCCAAACCACACAGAGGTGAAACCCCAGAGCTCCATGTTGAGGTCATCGTTTCAGGGGGCAGGCTTGAGGCTGGAGTTCTAGTCACTGCCACACATTCCTGTGTGGGTACAACACAGTGAGATCCGGAATAAGGTCAAAGCAGAGGGAGGCTGCTTATGTCCAAGAAACAGAGATAGTCAGCCAGCTGCAGGCTTCATTTAGCATCAAAGAACAAACAACTATAAAGCTCAACAAAGACACAATCCACATGAGAAGACCTTATCCGCTCCCACATTAACTCTGTACACAGTGTTAAAGGGGGGGGGAGGGTGGACAAGGAGAGGAAGACATTCTGTTTGGAATGAGATCTTGTGTGAGATTGCTAAGTCCCCTTGGATAGTCACCTCTTCCTTTTTGCCACTATCTATTCAGCAATATCAAGAGACTCAAGTCTTAGAAAGCAGTTTGAGACTTTCAGTTCTTGATTTGTTTGGGAGATGGGTGGTAAAGTTTTATTTTTATTGTGTTGTTTTAAATGAGATGCTTATTTCAGAATATGCAAATAATTTAAGTGAAGTTACAGTAGGGTGGTTACTTTCTTTTTAAACTTCATTGTTTGTGTGAAAGACATACTCTGATTATATTCCCTGTACTGGCATTGTCTTCAGGAATTTAAATGGGCCGCTTCCAGTGCAGGAAGCTTCCCTGACCACAAAGGTTACCTGAGTAGGCTTTCGAAGGTTTCAGAATTAGTGCCTGTTGGGGACACACCAGCTGTTATCTGTCTGTCACCTCTGAGGTCAGAAATTTGAAAGACATCGCTCATGTCTTTCCCTCTTCCAAGCATATTTCTTAATTTACAGGCAGCTTACTTCAGGGATGTTTTCACAAATATGCCATGTATTTATGGAGTTTGTGTCCTTAGTTGTGTCGGAGAGAGAGTGATGCAGTTCCTGCTGTTTTTCAGGCATCGTGCTTGAACTACACACACACACACACACACACACACACACACACACACACCTTGAGAAGCTCATGAACACCAATACATTTAAAAAAAAAAAAAGCAGGTTTCTTTTGTTTTAAAACAAGAACCCTGCCACATGCCCTATCCCACCTTTCTCTGAACTTTGAGACCTTTCTCTGTGCACTCTCTCTGGAGTCTTGAAAGCTCCAGTTTCCCCACCTTCAAAGCGGACAATACTAGTCTTTATTTCTGCTTAGACAGAACGTCGGTTTTGATAAATAGCACTGTACTCTTTTGAGTCCCCCTGATATCAACTTACTTTTTCTTTTTTTGGCTATTCAGAGCTACTCTGCTGCTTCACAGGACCCTCAGTGCTTAGAATAAAGCAAAATTATTCACTTTTAAAAGTTGACCTGTTTAGTATAGAAAGAGAGCCAAAGTGAGTACTGATCCAATTTCCCTCACAAGTTTGGAATGTGAAGTCAGAGAGAGAGAGAGAGAGAGAGAGAGAGAGAGAGAGAGAGAAGACATATAAAAGAACAGGTTTTTAAAGGCCTGGGATCCTGGGATGGAAGGGGACCTAAGCTTCAGTTCCCTCCGTTCCTTTTGTAGAAGAAAACCCTCACTCTCAGAGGGATTTGTGAATGTCTTCTAGTACTGTTGTTAGCAGCATCGGTGGCAGCCCATGCTGATTTCAGAAGCCAATCAGCAAACATGAAAGAAGAGATGACTCCCAGGAAGGCTTGGATTTCCCACCATTCTGCGGTACCTCTCCCTATGGAGGTGCTGCTGCATTTAGCTCCTATATCAGATCTGCAGAGAGGAAAATACAAAGAATAGGCAATGAGTCCGGATATTAGGTCTGAGAAAGCTCTTATTTAATCCCCATTTTATAATGTTTTCATCTATGCAGTGGCAACATGGCTACACACACCACATAGGGTTCAGTAGCTTAGAGCTGGTAAGGTCTGTGTCAAAGCTGCTAGCGGAAGGAAATGTGGAGACAAGCCTGGATCTGCATGGTGGCTCTTTCCTTTTGCCTTGAGTGTCCTGGGATCCCCTTCTTGCTACCCACTCACACTAAGCAAATAGTGTGTAGGCAGGTCTCAGTTTCTTAGGAAGTAGTAGAAAGGAATCTAGGACATGGACATCACTGCTTTTGAGCAGGAGATGGAGGAAAAGACCCGTTGTTCTTTTCTGTTGATGTGTGCTGGAGTGGAAACTCATCAAAGACATGACTGGCTACACTTGTTTCCTAAACTGTATACAGTGTTTGTTAGGCCTTTATACCTAAGAGAAAAGAAGCAACTGTTTCGAATGTATGCTACATTTTCTGTTTACCTTAACTTTATTTCACCCAATCATTTCTCAGTGATAGCCAAAGGGCTGGATCCTGTGGCACTACAACTATTCTGAAAGACCTCTGTTTTCCTTCCTAACTCCTGCCATTGAGTCCCACAGGTCCTAGTAATAGGGTACTCCAGCCAAGGGATTGCCCATATTTTGCTTTTTAAAAAGGAGCTAGAGAGATAGCCTGGACCTACTACACTATAGAAAGCTGTTTAATCTCTGCCTTGAAGCTCATCCTGTACTGATGGGACAGCCAACATGACCTGCCTCCATCACTCCTTTCAGCCTTCAAATGTTCTTCCTTCCTTAACAGTCCATGTTAAACACGTGTCCAGAGCAGTCCAGAGCAGCACATGTGCATGGGTTTGAGCACCTGTAGTTCACAGACACTCCAGATAGACATGTTTCTGCTTAAATAGAGAGAGGTTTGAAATTCATTTCAAATTGATGGAGAATCACCATTCTTTGTAGACCGCATTTGAAAGAGGAAAAGAACTAACAAAAAAGAATCTCAGCATATTTAGGCCACATTAACTATATTCCAGTGTGCTGCTTATCTGTTTAAAGACAATTGCCACAGTTTTCTGGATGAGGCAAGACAAAATATTCAGTAACTTAGCAACATAAACAGAAAAGAGCCAGTGTTGCTACAGATTTTTCTCTTGGGCTGGGTCACAAAGTACTGGCAAGAAAAAAAGCAGACAACCCTGGCCTAGTCCTGCTGAGGTCACTGTGGCCAGTGTAGTATCTTGTGCACATGCTACAGTGTCAGATGCACACCATCCCAGATTCTCAGCCAGGACATGTTCTTCTCTTGGTGCTGGAGACGAAACACTAGGTTCCACACACTGTCTACCACTGAATCACACCTCCAGCCCCACAGCCATGACCCTAAATAGAACTCTCATTTTATATGTGACCCACAAGAATGTAAATGAAATGTTACATATAAATTTAAAATTCAAACTTCTTTTCCAAATTATGTTACATCTGTCAATGATCAGAAGCTGTTAGCAAAGTAATTTAAACCTTTTTGTTCAAGAAACTTTGAACAGCCTTTGTCCTTACTTGACCTATTCAAGGTGAATCTCTAGAGTCTTGAGGCATTATACACAGATAAAAGAACATATGCTGTAGTCACACAAATGAAGTACACATTCCAGCTTGCCCAATTAGTAGCTGTAGGATTGGACAGTAAGTAACTTGAGCCACATGCACCTTTGCCTTCTTGTTGGCACCACAGATCTAATAATGTTTCTCACTTTAGGGCAGTGGTTCTCAACTTTTCCAATGCTTTGACCATTTAATCCAGTTCCCCATGTTGTGGTGACTCTCAACCATGAAACTATTTTTATTGCTGTGTCATAACTGTAATTTTGATGTTATAAATCATAATGTAAAGTTCTGTGTTTTCTGATGGTCATAGATGACCCCTGTGGAAGGGTCGTTCAACCCTCAAAGGGGTCATGATCTACAGGTTGAGAATCACTGCTTTGGGGGATGTTGACTCTATGAGGTTTGTTAGTGTCCCTGAAGTCCTAGACACATATCTATGGGTAGCTGTTCTGCATGATGATGGTAATGGCTTTCTCTTCTTTAGTGTATTTGTTCCCTAAAGAAGGCATTATGCTGTCTATCACCTAATGTGATGCCTGCTTGTGCCAGTAGAATGACTTATCCAGTCACTTTATGACTGCTCAGATCATCCGGTTACTAAATCATATTTAGATAACTATTAGCAAATGCCTCTAATATCTTACTATCTTGTCTCTTCTCAAGACCTTAAATTAACCTCTTGTGGATGACAGTGTGACTAGTGCATACAATGCTAGGACTTCTGACATCTCCAAGTGAACCTGTTTGCTTGGTTGGTTGGTTGGTTTTTGCTTTGTTTTTCTTGTGTATTTGTCAGTATCAAAAATACTGTGTGCAAAGGGCTTTTACTATTTCTTTTAAAATTCCCCCTTTTCAGTTTAAGTGCAGCTCAGCTCAGCTCAGCTCAGCTCAGCACAGCTCAGCTCACAGTCTGGGAGATCTTTCTGATAGTCAGGCCAGAATGTGTCACTACACTTAGACCAGAAGTCCTCAGGCTTGGTTGTATCTTATCTCCCCTGGAAGCCAACCCTCTGGCTACCTGACCAGTCAGTCATCATTTCTCCTCCTGAAAAATGACAGATATCTGATATCACTGGTTTTTCCCCCCTACTGTTTAAACATTTAGTCACCTTTGATTTTTTTCTGAACATTGAAGGAATCCCTTCAGTGTAACCACACCCAGGATGAGGCAGGGGGAGATTGGATCTGGAAGGTGGCACAACATGGTGGATGAGTAGATATTTGGGGAGAGATTAAAATCAAGTATTTCTCAGAGTGTGTGTTGCTGGCATGCTTGTATGGGAGATTCTTCTGCAGTGAGTAAGTCAAAGGTGCCCCTGGTTTGTACAACTTCCAAAATCTGCCAACAGGAGTTTGAATGCACCTTGTTTGCTATGCTTCTTTCTGAGCTAAGTTTCCCCTTCCCTCACGGACCCTGTGCACAACCTGCATGCCTCATGGCTGCTCCAACAGCCCTCCAGCGTGGGTGCAGAAGTCGTTAAGTGCTGGCTTATTTATGGTTTTTAATTCTTCCGGAGTGTGAGTCTGCTTTCTTTCATTCCTGTCACCTGTAGGCTCTTTCTGAGGTGCATACTATCTTCCTGGTAAGAAAAGAAAGACTGACCCAAATCCACACACCTTCTCAGACTCTGAGTCATGTTTCAAATCAACTGTTTTGACAGCAAGTTCCATTCTGAATGCAGTAAAAACTTCTGGGGGATCAGTTTCAGTCTTCCACTTGATTTTAATTCCCCTCCTGGTTGATCCTTTACCCTGGGGCATTAATACCCCTACTCTATTCTAGATGTCTTGAATCAAAACTGAAGGTAGTGACGAAGTTTAAAACAAACTCTGGCTTATGGTGGGCCTCAGTAGTTATCTCATGTCAGAAACAAAATGTGTAAGTGGTGATGTCACACTTTCTCTCCAGATGAAAGACATGGGAAGTTTTTCCAGAAATATTTTTGTGGGTAATACAGATTTTTAAAAATCACCTAATTTAAAAAAAAATCTTTTCTTTTCTCCACTTACCTTCTGCTTTTAATTTCTATGTATGATATTATTAAGGAATGTGTAATGTTTCTAATACATATTTTAACATCAAAGGACATTTCTAATCAACTAGATTAACTGGCAATGTCAAGATTATGTTGTCAAATTAAGGAATGATGTTTAATCTATCAGTCAAACAACTAAAAAGTTCTTCTGGGAAGGTCAATTTTAAAAATGTATTTCATCCAGAAATTTCATCCAAAATTAAAGTCATGTTATTTTAGAGCTTTGTTCTGGAAACCGTTGGCTACAACCACCATATTAGTAGACCATCAGTAAGGAAATTTCAACTAAACGCTCTTTGTCAAGTGCTTCAAGGCTCTAAAGAGCAGGTATATATGTAGCTGAACGGAAGGTACAGCTGTGTGGGTAGCACAAAAGGGCCGCCTTTGGGGGAATAAATCACATGATCCATTCTTCCCTAAAGATTAACCAGGGCTGAAGCAAAAACTGAAAGAAACATACTCTTCAGAAACTCCACAGAGGCCTGGAGAGATGATGGCTCACCAGAGTAGATGGCAAGAATCTTTTTCTTCTGAGCCAAGTTCAAACCTCAGGACACACATGGTAGAAGGAGTGGCCTCCCACAATTGTCCCCTGACCTCCACATGTGCAAACTGCCTCTCCGCAACACGTGAGTGCAAACAATAAATGAACAAGCAAATGTTTAAAGCTTAGTATCAGGTCAGGACACTGCCTCTGCTATCTCAGACAGTAGTGGGTGTACTTCCTGCCCTGTTCCTATGTTATGCAAAAGACCCCGCCTCTTAGCACTGGTAACAATGACCTTTTGCTCTCCTTCCCTTTGTGGACGTTTCCCTCTTATCAACTGTCTTGTAAATGTCACCGCTGAGACACAAGTTCTTCTGTAGTACAAACAGTTTATATTTAATTTCAGAGTGTAGCCACTGTGGAATATACTTAGAAGAGCAAGCAATATATTTTGTGTGAATTTACTAATCTGATTTCTCCCCCTGATTAAACCTATTTATGTCACAAGTTATCCATGGCTGTGCTCTTCCTGAATCTTAAGAATGCATCCTCTGGACTTCATGACTTTGGGCTATCTGAAGCCTGTGTCCTGGTCACAAGTTTGCTTAGGAGGCAGACCTCACCACAGTGGTGAGAAAAGAGCCCAGGCAGCCTCTCAGGCGATCACAGCTGCTGTCTCTGGCAAGCTCTGAGCTACACCATGTTCTCTGGGATTGGAACTCTTTATTTTTTTTCTTCTTTCAGTTGGTCTGCAAATAGGATTCTACAAAAACCCATGCACATCAAGTCTCCAAATCAGAATTTGCTGAGCTAAAACGAGCGCTAAATTAGATGGGCTGGCTTTCAGTTAGTGGGAATGTAATCTATAACTACATAACAGTTCTTTACAAAATAAGCAAGCAGACTCACTGGGCATTTCCATTCAACTGGAAATATCCAAGCTTATTTAACTCAATTAATTGTTCTTGTTCATTTTTTACAGCCTAGCCATTGTCCATTAGCAATTAGTTATGAATGGCACATTCGGTATGGAAACATCTCATTGGAGGTGCTACTGTGGTTTATTTTGAACATTTGGTTAGCTTTGTTCTAACAGCTTTAGAAGTATTACAATCTATCCTATCCAGGAGCTTAATGAACATCCCATACAACTTACCTTGCTAAAGGTTTGGACTGAAATGAAATCCTCACCATACCTGATCAGATCGATAGAAACGGTAACAAATGTCGAGCAAATATACTTAAAACCCGGGAAAGTCTTGCACGTTCCTTGAATGAGTCACAGCACAAAGATTTTAACATGAAGGCTCCATGCTATCAGCAAAGGCCAATTTCCTTGGCAGACAAAATCCTAATAAGCATTATGTCATATACTGTGATGATTTAAGTTACTAGGACAGTGGGGGAGGAGGTATGGGATGGGGAACGGTTGGGGGGCAGACCAGGAAGGGGATAAAAGCTGGACTGTCAAAAGGATTAAAGAATTACAAAAAGTTTTCAGGACAATGTGTGACCCAGACTTTAGGCCACAACTAATGTTGAGAGAAAGATTTTCCTTTTTGATTTTTGTTGCTTGGGCATGCCTATTTCCATATGCACTCGTGCGCGCACGCGCGCGCGCGCGCGCACACACACACACACACACACACACACACACCCTTCATCTGTTAGAGATGACTGAGCTAGCCTGCTCTCACTGCTTCATTTGTGTCCTGCCTCCTAAGCGTCCTCATGACAGCAGCTTGGGCTTTAAGTGGCCCAGTAAAGGATATATTCCTAAGTTTCAGGAAGAACGTAGCTATGTCTGATCTATGGTATAAATGTGGCTTAATTCCTTAATATTAGAGCTGTGTATTGATCTTTCAGTGCTCCTTGCAATAAACTCCGATTAAAGTATGATCCTTGTTTCTCATAGAAGCCTCCAGCAAAAGATTTCTGCCTGTTTCAATGTCATTAATGGATCATGCAGTTCTCCATTCTCAAAGAATGATTTGGACACATATTATACTGACCCACGTAAAGATGTCAGAATATGCTATGTCAGAGCTCTGAGGAACTTCACCTAAGGTTTGCACCTTCATGGGTATACCTTGTCCCTGCCACTGGCCATTCTGTTGTTGGATGTCAGTAAACATGAACAATAGACAATGAGAGGGAGAGGGAAACAGCAAACAGCTGAGGACACAAACCATTGCTTTGAAATTAGAAAACTGAGGTCACTGCAGAGAGAGAACTGATAACAGCTAAATAAAAGTTAGATAAAACTGCACATTATTGCCAATATGTGTGTGCCCTTACTGAGAACACACACACACACACACAGTAATGTGTGACTTGAAGAATCAATTGATACTTTGGTAAGATGACTAAGGTTCTACAGTGCATGCTCGGCTCAGCCCTTCCTCTCTGGGAAGTCTTGGTAAACATGACTGTTTGAGTGACTAGTGTTCTCTGTCAGCAGTAGGCTACTTACATGGTGATGCAAACGGGTCAAGAATCTGGCCTTTGGAACACAGAATTCCTTGATTGTCATTAAGTAAGATTTCGGAGGAAAAATGAATTTAAGACTGTGGGTTTGTTTTCTTGGAGATATCTTGAGACCACAGTGGGAACTGTGATGGTTTCCTTCTTGACTGCTCTTACCTTGGTCATGCCATTTATACTGAATGTGAAAATTTGCCCTCTCCTTCCCACAGGGAAGGCCACATGCATTCACTGCTTCCTTGGTTGTGTCCCTACAGGTATGCGCATGTGCTAGGTGCCTGTGCTCCACACCCTGATTCACACATTCCCATCAAATTCTCCCTACAAGACTATGATGTGACTAAATAACAGCAATTTTTGCTTTCCAGTGGAACAACTCAGAAGAACAGTAGGGCAGCTGTTTAGGCAAACAGATCTGAGCCCACTAGAGAGTCTGGAAAACAGCATTCTCAGGAAGCCCAGGAGCTGTGTCTTCCTCTAGAGTTTGCTTCTAGAAGAGATGCTCTGGGGAGATGACTGGTGAGCGGCAGGGTTGCTTTGTCTTTCACCCTAAAGCAGCTGCAAAGAGCTGGAAGATGTTTCCTGAGCTGGGATTGGAGAGCAGGCTCTGACGCCACCAGGCTCAGTTCTGTTTAGCTAGTAAAGCTTGGCACAATTGTAATGTTTCTCCAGCTAAGCACTATCTGAAGTGACCCAATGACACTGTGGGTGTAGAAGGGGGAGGAGGTGGCCAGGGCTGTCAGGACAAAGTGCATGACAGTCAAGAACAGTCGAGAATAATGGGTGTGAGTCAGAGAGAGGCTTTACTCCTGGCTCTCTAGAAGCCATTCAGCACTAACCTTGCTCCCGTTTTTGATAGGATCTTATATGTTTATATTTGCATATGGGCATACCGGAAGGACAGAAGAGCTAGGTAGTGGCAGTGAGGATGAATGATCCTCCAGTGTTAGGTGACAGAGCTCTGTCCATAAGGCTTCCAGGAACATTTGCCCACAATATCTTCCCCAAAGCACTTACCAGCACCAGAAAGTTCCTTTTACATTATGATCTTAAATTTGGCACTGTCTCCGGAGAGGGTAAACCTTTTCTACTTTATCTCTTAAATGATAAGAAATACACACTAAGTCAGCTAAAATACCTCAGCACATAAAAGTTTATACATTTCTTTTTTCGTCCTTCTGCTCTGGACAGCCTGGAGGAAAGGGTTCTATAAACTGTGACGTGTCTTTCCTTGCCTATAAAAAGTTTGGCTTAGTTTAAGGACCACATGCTCCCTACAGCGAATTAAGTAATGCCCATGCCAGCCTAGCATGAGTGAATGGATCAGTCTTTATAAGAGCTTGGGTACTACAACAGAGCTGTAGATTTGGGCTGTCCTAAGAGGGTTAGGGAGTGTCATTGAGATGGAACTGAATAGGCAGTGCAAGGTCTCTGTGCCATCATTTGCCCTTGCTCTAGAGCAGTGGCACAGCAGCATGAACAAAGAACCTGCTGACCTGTGTTTCCTTACTGGCCTGTTCACGTTAGCCGGGGCTTCTTTCTGGACTAGAGTGGGTTAGAACAGAGCACTGGACTCCAAACGATTCACCAGCTCTTCTTGTTCTTCTGGATAACAGAGGGTTTTTAGGTGGTTTCAGAAGGATAAAGAGAATCAAAACTCAGCTTTCTGGAAATCTGTGCGGGTTCAAACAGGCTGAGTTCAGACTAAAGCACCAAGGAGTTCTGAGTAAGGGCTAAGTGAAGAAAAGAAGCCCACATGGGGGTTTTGGATGGAGCATTCAGAGAGGGAAGGGGGGGCAGAGTCTAAGAGGGAGTGGGTGGACAGTCTGAGACCTGTAGAAGTAGTGCTGTGTCCCTGCCCTGCATTAGAGACAGAAGTACCTCAGTACAGATGTGCCCATGTGCACTCTGCAGAGATGACAAATGGCCAGAGTGTGGATGCTGGAGGGAAGAGAGTTGGAAAAGAATTGTGTGTCTTGAATCGGGGTGAGGGGACCTTGAGAAAAAGAGGCGGGCCTTGCTCATTATTTTATTTCTCCTCAGAGCTGGGCTCTTTGTGTGAATTCTTTTCCAGGGTCTGGAATCAGGGAAGGTTGAGACGCACAAGAATTACATCTCGTTTCCATTTCCTCTCTGCTATTTTGTTTACTGATGATTTTCTCACATTATTTTTTTTATTTAAAATACTATACTGTTACAGGTTGTTTCCATTGCTGACTGAATACCACAGACTAGATGGTTTATAAAACAGGATTTTGTTCACCTCAGGGTTAGGAGGCTTGGAAGAGTGAAGGTCACCAAGCTGCATCAGGAAGCTGCATCTGGAGAACACCTTTTGATAGTCAGGACTCTGCAAAGCCTCAAGGCAGTGCAGACAGTCACCTTTAGAGATGTGTGCCAGGGATGAGCAAGACAGCTTGTGTAACAGAATCACTCTTAAGGTACCCAAATAGACCGTTATTTCACCAGCAGATTAATTCACTCCTGAAGGCAGGTCCTTGTGACTCAATCAGCTCTTCAATGTCCTACCTGGTGTCACCATTTAATGCTTCCAAGTGGGGATTGAATTAGGACGAGGACTTTCCAACCACACGGTGCGCTCTCATTTGCTGACTGTGGAGAATTTTGGTGGCCTTCTGAGTTTGTGTGCAAGAAATATGCTTGCCTTGCTTGTTTTCTGCGGGTTATTATTTACATAGAACCTCAAAACCTGAATAGGCAAAGGAAGTGAAGCCATCAGCCATGAGAAGGAAGTGTCATGTCCTTCTAAGGACTCCAGCAAAGCGGAAATAGGCATGCTTCCAGCAGGGCACACATTAGTGCATTTAGGGTCCCTTATGTAGTCTATGTGTGAACCCTTCTCTACCTTCTCTACACGCAGTGTAGAGCTCACTTTCGACCTCTCCACACAATCGTTTGCCAGATAAAAGAATTGTATCACAAAAGTGTTTGCCTTTCATGAATTTTGCTTTTTGCTCATGTTCTCATAGTATCTCTTAGAAGTTTTTTGTTTTGTGTTTTAGATTTAAGTCTGAAGTTCTTTCCTTTGTAAATTTTTAAGTGGTTACGTCATGGTGCCTGCTTTTGCTACAATGTCCAATTGCTCTGAAAGACTCATGTTTTAATTGAGGTTGTACTGTAATAAGTACCTACTTCTGCTTGTTGTCTAGTACATACAGGATGGAATACTACCTGTCAAATCACAACACAAGCAGAGCTAAGGGACATCATGTCACATGCAGTAGGTTGGATGCAGAATGGCCATGCTGTGTGACCTCACTTACATGTAGAATCAGAAAGGGCAGCACCCATAGGGGCAGAGAAGCATGGTCCCCAGGGGCTGAGGAGATGTCCAGGAAAGGCAACCAGAGTTCAGTTAGCTGGAGGACAGACCTTCAAGAGGTGTATGGCAAATCATAGTGACTACAGCTATTAACAGTGTGTTGCATACTCTAAAATTGCTAATGGAGTAAATAAATATCTGTTTACTATTCCAAAATAAAAGGACATTATGTGAAGCAACATATATGTTAATTATCTTAAGCTAACCATTCCATAGTATATGAAAATATCAAAACATCAAATTATACACCATAAATATAACAACTTCATTTTTCAACTGAAAAAAATTAGATAAAATAAATATCATCTACAATAGCACAGATATAATAAGGAAAAATATGTAACATTCCTCTCTGTTGAGCCAGGACACAGACCAGTGACATCAATCACTTGCCAGGAAGGTTGAGTGCCCTGCCCTTACACAAAGAGGCACTTCCTATAGGCACTGCATACTCACATGCATTCAGCAAAATGTAAAGACAAGCACACATTTGTGGACCTTAGATGTCAAAGATGTACACCTGATTGCTACACTTTCACAAGGAAAAAAAAAGGTTCTTCACACAAAACAACAAATTTGCTTTGAACAGAAAGCAAGCATTTGAAATGTGTTCTTGGCAGAACTGTGTGTGCACAGGGAATAAAAATGATTAACAGAATGTTATTGATTGTGGACTATTGCAGCAAGAGACATTATCCATTGATGTCATCTGCACACAAGACCCACCCCTTAGATGATGGGTTCTGTGCTGTTTACGTCTTCATTCAGCACAGCAGCAGGAAGAGAAAGGTCTACGGAGCAGGGTGGTGAGCATCTTTGGCTGGCCCATTCATGCCTTTGGCATGAAGGAATCTTGTCTGGACTAGATCTAGTTTTCATTTTCTCAGAGAACTTTGCCCACTGCCAGGCCAGGCCAGGTCCAAAGTGCAAAAGTCCAAAGTCTAGAGCTCAAGACCTGGGAGGTGACCTATCCCCAACTACCTCTAATTATATCGAGGTGGCAGTGTCTTCTGAAGTGCTCTCTGTTGCCACTGGGAAAGCAAGACTCATATCCACTTCCCTGGCCAAACTTAATCTCGGATTCATCCACCTCGGGCTAGAAGTGGTCCCTCCCACATGGATCTCAACCCCTGATAGAAGGAAGGCGGGTGATGCGGCCATTTTGAAAACCTCAACCCCTGATAGAAGGAAGGCGGGTGATGCGGCCATTTTGAAAGCAGTGATTGTTTTGTTTTGTCCCTTATTCCCCCTCCTCACTTAAGGACGAGCCTTGGTGTGTTCTAGTTCATTCTATAAAGTATTCGGAGCTGGTCAGCAGCTCAGAAATCGCTGACATGGAAACCATTCTATAGCATTAGCTTCGGGGCTGACAAAATCATCCCAACCTGACCAAGTTAAGAAAGGCTTTATTACAAAAATCTTTTGGGAATGTCATGCACGAGTTTTCTGCATTTCTATCATTGTTACTCTTCCCTCCCCCTCTGTCTCTTCCCATGCCCCCAACCTCTTTCAAATTCATTACCTCTTCTTCTATCATTAAATATATACGCACACACATACACCCCATTGAGCTCAATTAATGTTGCATATACTTGTATGTGTTTAAAGCTAACCACTTAGGAATGCTCTGGTCCCTAAAAGAACAAGCAACTGACTCCCCCTCCCTAGGAAGTCTTTAGCTCTTCATTTAAGAGGAGAGCATTGAGACATTTCCTCTTCCATGTTGGCATGCTGATTGCAAGCATATTGTTGAGCTTTCATGGGTGAAGTATTCCTGTATTGCCTAAGGAAAACAGGTACTGAGGCTCTTAAAATCTTTCCACCCCCACCTCAAGGAACTTCCCTGAGCTTTATTGTGCCCTTTATCCTTTATTTTGCCAGTTGTAGATCATTCTAGTAGCCTGTCTGCCTTAAGAAGAAGCTTCTGTGATGATGGCGTTTACCTATGAATGTAAGGATGACTATTTGAAAGGCAATTGGCGACTATATTCCTTCAGTCACATGATAGTAATCAATTCTCCTCTAGGGCTTGCTATGGCCATACCCACAGGTTATTGTTTAGATTTACAATGGTAGGCATGAATTCCTGAAAATGCAGTATACTTTAGGTCCAGTTGGACAAGTGCTGATTACTCTGAAGATATAAGTGCCCTTATTGCACTACTGAAAGTATCTCACCAGTCTGGTCCTTGTTGTGGTTCTCATTCTTTACAGCTGGGTGTGACTATTGATAGCTTTTCTCCCTGGGAAGCTTGCATAGACTTTCTGACAAATGGTTTTTTACTTTTTTGACATATACTCATGGCTCTACATAGTTTCAGTTCATATTATCGTCACAGAATTATTCTGATCTTTTCTATTGTCTGTCTTATTATTCTTTTCTATTTATTTTTCTTTCTTTACATCATACTTGTCAGAATTCCTAGTAACAATGTCACAACACAATGTTGGGTTGAGACTCAGTTTGAAATTCCTTTTTGCTGTGGTCCTTTCTACATCCAGCACAAGAAACTGAGGCTACTGACAAATTCAAGATTAAACCCAGAATATACAAAGTTACAAAAAGGAAAAACCAATGGTAGAAAATTTACAATATGGCATGTGTGAAGGAACTTAAATCTTTCCTGATGCCTCAATAACCAGGAAGGTAGTGAATGTTGAACTGAAGAAAACGGTCAGTGTTCCCCATTTTCCTTGTTTCTGTTTATACTTTACACTACCTCACATTTCTTTATAAGCATCATTGTTTTCATTTGTTTCCCTTGTCGCTTATCTACTGTTTGCCAGGAACAGTTTATGTCCAAGCTAAACTTAGCTGGTGGCATCTAAGAACTTGGTTGGCTGCAGAGCCACCCACAAAGCAAAACACCCACAAAGCAATGTCTTAATATATTACCTAACAATGCAGACAAAGACTTGCTTTCTCCTGTATCTTTGAATGATCACTGTCCAGGTTTCCAGTCCTTTAGTCTACATATGCAGCAGACCACACACCCCTGTGCTGAGAGCTCACATCAGTTCCTGGCTGAGACACTATTTAAATGGCATGCATACATACAGAATTCTGGGCAATTATAGTATACCATTCTCTACAGCTGCTGCAACCAAGTACCACAGACTTGCTGTTCTCAAACAATAGAAAAATGTTATCTCAAGGTTTTAGATTCCCGAAATCTAAAATAAATGTGCCATCAGAGCTATGACTAATAGGGAGATCCATGCTTTCCCCAGCATTTGGTGCTGCCAGTAACACTTGCTTTCCTTGCCCTGTAGGTGCATCCAGACTCTGCATTCCTCTGTCATACGGAGCATTTTCTTATGTGTCTGCTTCTGTGTCCTCACATGATGTTCTCTTCTCTGAGCATCCCTGTGCAAATTCCTCTCATCAAGTAAGAACACCAGCAATTGGGTCTAACCTTATTGAGTGTGGTCTCATTGCAACTTGACTGTAACTTCAAAGACCCTCTTTCCAAATAGCATATACCAGAGTTAAGGCTTGTGCACATATAATTAAAATTATTCACGTCACAGCACATAAAAGTTTATGCACTCCTTAAAAGCTGATTTTAATGGTCTTAGCCCTGCAGATATCACCACCATCTTTAAGACAGCCTGAGCTGATTTCTAAAAGGCATAAAAAACACTGGGCTATCTTGCTTAACAAGGCAGCCTTGACCTCCAGGAAAGGTTTCCTCTGAATAGTCTTTCTGACTCATGCCACCATGGCCTCCCACAGTCCAGAGGGACTGCTGCAGATGCCCTGTCAGCAATCTGGAACCACCTGAGGTACAGTTTATTGGTAAACATGTAGTGAGAAAAGTACACAAAAGGTCATTGTTATAAAGGCAACAACATTTGTCTGCAGTATAATCAAAGAAGTGCCTCTGTTCTCAGTGTCCTCGAGGGCTCTTACAGGACTGTGCTCATAGTATGCTCCCATCTGGAACTTTTGATTCTTCTCTTCGGTCATTCTGGCTCTTGGCAGAATCGGTTTCCTGAGGCCGTAGATATGAGATCTTGCTTCTAAGGGTTTTCTTTCTGATGGGAAGTCTCTCCTTCTAGGAAGCCTTGATCAACCTTTACTTCCCACGTGATAAAGTCAACCCCAACCAGATTAAACTTACCATTAATTCAAAATTAACTCACATGAAACATTAGTTACAATTTCAAAACTTCTCTAAACTGACTAATCCAGGGAGCGTTATCTACAAATTTATGTCAAGTCACATTGAGATAAGCCAGAAATATGAACTGGACCAGATTCTGTGGCTCAGTAGTGTTGAGCTCTGAGGCTGTGTTAGGTAGGGATGTCTGAATTTGGAATGGTCATAGGATGGTGAAGTCACTAGGAAGAAGTCACAGTGTAACGATGAACTGGGATGTTTACTTGTGAGAAAATTAAGGAAGTTCACGTATCAGCCTTCTGCCACTGCGGAATTGCACCTACAAAAATCAGCATCGGGAAGCAAAGAAGTCCTGGTTCACATTTTCATAAGTTTTTATCCAAGCTCAGTCACTCTATTGCTTCTGGGCCCATGGTAGAGAAGTACAAATAGTAGAAGCCATGTACTCTCAGGTGGAATTTGATGTATTGGATGTTGGCCTTCAGAGGAAAGCAATGGTGCGCTAGCTTCAGGTACCTATCCAAACTTCTGATGACCACCTATTGCCTTCCATTCAGGTTCTCTGAATGAGTCATTTCTCTAAATGCCACCAGAGTGTAGCCACATGTCTTCAGCAGTCAGGCACAAAATGATGACTAATTAAACAAAATTTAAGCCTGAAGGTGATCCCCTGAAAGATAGACCAAATCCAGGAGGAGTCTCGCATTCCCTTCTGCATGTCCTCGGCCTCAAGTAGTCAGTGCGCAGAAGACAGGGCATCTGAAACTTCAGAAATGGAGAGTTCCTCAAGCAACCATCATCCTGCAGAAGTGTAAGCAGCGCCACAAACGTTTCCTTTGTACAAATCTAAAAGATGTATATCAGATTGTAGCTAATAGCTTAATCAGCAGTATGGGACTCAATGTCTCAGAGGTAATGGTCAGCCGTCAGCTTTTCTAGATAGCCAAATACACTGCATTCATATATGCTCCTTTGATTTTCCAAAAACTCAATGCAGTTCCTGTCTTCTGTATGCCTTTGCATGCATCTATCTATCTTCCCAGGGATTCAGCATGCATGTAGGGAAGGCTCCTAGGTGACCTACATGGGCACTAGCCTGCCTCAAATGCCAGGTCTTCGAAGGGCCCCAAGACTCCAGTATATTTGGTCCACTTTGCTGTACTCTGTAAATGGGAGCATCCCCTCCCTTGCAGATAATAATTTTCTCCCTGATGTCTCAGAAATAGTCTAATAAACTAATACTAAGATGAGAGTAGCTATGTGTCAAGTGTTTAAGGTGTACCAGGCCCCAAAATAGAGACTTTTAAAAATGAATTATCTGGGTTTTTCATTGCCTCCTGGTTCTCACACTGATTGTTTTATTGCTGAGGAAAGTTAGCTCAGAGTCTTTTCACAGACCTAGTGGGCGGGAACTGCCAAGCCAGAGCATTCTCACAGCCGTTCTCACAGCCAGAAGCAGCCACTCGCTGCTCGCTGCTCGCTCGGAGACTTAACAAGGTTATGGTCACACACTCTTAATTCTGTGGTAACCTAAAAGGGGGTCGGGGAGAGAAAGGGAAGGAGGGAAACATGGAGATGAAGGAAAGAGAGGAAGAAGGCGGGGCACAGTGAGGGGGTGAGGTGGGGGCGATGATTTTGCTGGCTTAGAGGAAAAGAGCCCTTGAAAGACATACCACTTGAGTATGGGAAAAAATGAAGCCGTGGCTTTTCTGTGAGCCAGCTCCTTCCTGGCAGAAGCTTGGACCCAAACCAAGCATAGCAGAGTTTTCTGGTTTAGTGGGAGAGGCTGCATAGTGGCTCGCCCTTCCCTCCTCTGCCTCACACCTCTGTGCTTGGATTTCCCTGCCCTTCTGTCTGTCCCTGGGCTGCTGCGCTGCAGGTAGGTCCAGCTGGCCACTGGCTGTGCAAGCTGGGATCAGGCTGCCACCGGCCAGCTCCAGCGCCCAATGTTCCTTTGCGCTGTCAGAATATGTCTTTGTCTTGCAGGCAGGAAATGAGAAAGCCACGGTTTAGACGGTTCAGGAAGTCATCAGCGTAATAATGGCTCATTATCTGATGGTCAGAGTTTACTTAGTCTTTTTACTATTTCACTGAGCAACTGAGACCTGGGAACACAACCTGTCCCCACCCCACCTCCACCACATCGTCACTGCGCATGCGCAGATGGGAACCATCCTCCACCCCCACCTTCTGCAGAGGGTGCCCTGGGCCCAGACCCATAAACCAGGCTCAGTCTTCATATTCAGTGTTTCAAGAGGTCTTCAATTTTTATTTTCATTCTTGCCACCCGAACACGTGCTCTCAGCCTCTTAACTCATCATCGCCCATTGAACTGGCCAACATCAGCAAATGTACCTATTTAGCACCAGCACATCCCTGGTCATACTGGTACCTATCAGGTTACACTGTTAAAGGATGGTTCTCAGAAATGTGCGTTCTGGCCGTAGATACTGTGCAGAAGCAAAAGCAGGAGCCTTCTCCCACCAAACCTTGGCCCGCATGCAAAACATTTAAAACGTGCGGTAAAGTGTTTTATTGGCACCAAGATTTTGTGATTCCTAGAAGCAAAATTAAGCTCCAACTTTGATGGAAAAGAAAGCCCGTCCTTTTTAACATGCCATTTGTGGTGGTGTGACAGGTCGGAAACCTCCCAACTTGGTTTATCCGGATGAACAAGCACGCACCCAGTTAAGGCCAGCCTCTCTGGCACATTCTCGCCCTGGGCAGACCTGAGTCACTGTACAGGGAAGCATCCCCAGCCCAGAAAGTAGTGCCCTCCCTTCTTTTGCGCTTCTTTCCTTAGTGGAAACAGATAGTAGAGCTCCCAGGGAAATGGAAGAAGAAGAAATCATTTTATTTTCCAGTCTGTTTTCTAGTGCACCTTACAGCTAACTGAAGGTAGGGTAGACTTGGGGAGGGTCCTTTGTCTAGAAGACCAAGAGTCTGCAGTCCAGTAAGGGAAAGATGGGTGGCAGGTTTTAGGAGGATACCACCAGAAGCTTCAGAACACAGGTGTACACCGCAAAACCAGTAGAAATCCACCAGTGTGCAGTCCCCACGCCTGCCTGCGCAGCTCCCTTCTAATGAAGCCCTGGCCACACTTGTAGTTGTTCAGATTACATGAGGGTAATTTCAGAGTCATTTCAAAGTCAACCGCCAGGCATCTGCGCTTGTAAATTAAATGCCTGGCACATGATTGCGCTGAGGTAATAGTTCTTTACAATACAAATTACAGGGGTGTTCCAGTGACCATGCGACCTTTGCAGTCATCTTAACTTTGCCTGTGATTACTGGGGACAGCCTCTTCGGTTCTGCTAATGGAATTTACTCATGTTATCAACCCCATTGCTGACAATGGTTTCTCTCTCTTTTTTAATGAAAGACCTTTATGATGAAACTAAATAACTCTCTCTCTCTCTCTCTCTCTCTCTCTCTCTCTCTCTCTCATCCTTTGGCTCTGAAGCCATTCCTCTCTAGTAGTTGACCGACTTGCCTTCTGTGTCCCTCTATTTGTGTTCCTACTCTGCCATCATTTCTGTCTTTATTTGTTTATTTATCAATTTATTTGGTTCGATTTTAATTACAGGCTACAAAAGTATCCTCTCTTTTTTAAAGTCAACAATTGCTTCTCCCCCCGCCCCCAGAAGATACTGTAAAAAACCAGGGACACTTTCTCAGATCCCTCTGTTCCTACACTCACTGTCAGGGCTGGGGAGATACCCTTCCAGATTTTTGTTCTGTGGATGTTACATAGAAATATTTTTAAACTGAAAATAGAATCGGTTTTAAATATGTTTCACACAGATTTGAGTTCACACGATACACATTGTTAGATATTTATTTTTCAAACAATTTCACTTTAGCTGAGACTTTTCCCAATTGCAGTGGATATAAATCAGCTTCCATTTTCTAGCGGCTGTCCCAGCTTCCACACAGCTGTCAGTAACGGGAAATTAGATGGTTCTGGAATTTCTAGCTAGTGCACTGAGCTCTTTAAGTGGCCCTGTTTGTATAAACCTCCCATGCGCAGTTACATAGGATGTGGAGATCACACCTAAAAAAGAAGGGCTGCTATATTTTTAAATAAATAAATAAATAAATTTTGCTATAATTTTCAATTGTTCGCAGATGCTGTCCTATGCGTCTACACTGGAAATCGCCGTGCTTTTTTTTTTTTTTCTCTTCTGTGATGTGTCCTTGCATTTCTGAAGTACTTGAAAGCTAACCAGATGGAGGACACGATGCCATTTTACCCTGTGTGCTTCCATATCATGCATCTCTCAGCACTGATTTTTTTTCTTCTGTAATCACAATAATCACACTTTAAAAATTACCACACTCTTTCTGCGTCATCTTCAACTAGTCCTCAATCACAGACACTACTATCCACAGGCATCCTTTTCTGCATTGTGTTTAAACCATGATCTAGAAAATACTTAAGCATGCACCTCACCTTTCTCCAGTGTATTGGATCCAGTGTTCCTTAGCAGCAAGGTGGCTTCATGGTGCTTCCTGATGTCTCTGGGCTTCCAGGTTTCCTGTTTCCTACCACCCACAGCTGCTCAGAGCATTGCCTGCATTAAACTTTCTCCGTGAGCCTGGCTGCATCTCTACTGATGCCAACTGTTACATTACTTCAGGGCTTTTTCAGACATTCTCAGCTCTGATGCTCATGTCTTTATTTTGACATTAAAAGAAACTTTAGATACTTCAAAGACACAAAACTGTCAGTATAGTGATGTGTAGGCCAGCTAAGGAGTTTGTCATCAACTCAGGTAAAACCAAGAAATCCTTCCTAGGCACCTGTCTTTCAGCCCACGGAGCCAAGCTTTCTTCAGTATTTGATGGATGGCTTTTCTAGAATTTCCTGTTTTATTTAAGATTCAGATATAAGAGCTAAATAAAAGGTAAAATAGCGCAAAAGCACTTAAGATCACAGAAAGCACCCAGTTTACTAAAAACATTAACCCTGGAACTTGAAAGATCATCAAGTTTCTTAAAATCCTCCACAATAAACCTGAGCTGAAGGCCAGAACTCGACCCAGGGACCCAAGATGCAAGCTGTGGCAAGCTGCACACAGTGAAAGAGTCTTTTGCAAGCAATAAAACTTTTAAAATGTAGATTTATTTAAGACTTTATTTTTTAGTTCTCTGTATGTGTCTGTTTGTCTGTCTGTCTGTGAGTGGACAGTCTGTGTGTTGATACAGAGTCCAGAAGAGGACACTGGATCAGATCGTGAGCCACTGGACATGGCTACAGGACTGGAACTTGGGCCCTCTGCAAGAGCCATACAAACTCTTATTGCTGATCCAGAACCTATGTATATCTTTAAAAACAAAACAAAACAAAAACAGACAACAACAACAAAAAAAACCCTCCAACCTTTTAAATTTTTTATTTATTTAAATTTTTGTGGAAGACAATCATCCTGGCTTGCAGAAAGAGGCAATGAATTGTGAAATACTCACACATGCATGAGGAAGGTTTTTTAATTAATTAATTTATTTATTTATTTTTTTGGTTTGTTTGTTAACTTTGAAAAACTTAAAAATACATTTCAATTTTCAAAGATTCTGGTTGGAAAGTTTATAAAACACAGAACATAGGTTTATAAGCTCTTTGAAATGTGAGGTTTTAAAGTAGATATGTTTTTTTCCCCACGTGAGACACTTTTTCCTATTTGAATATGATTTCATCTGACTTCAGCAACAGCTAAATTCTGTTCCTAAGATGGTCTGTGGACCCATGTAGCAAGCTGGTCCCTAGTTTATATGTCATTACTCTTTCTACGGCACTACACTATGGAGAAGGCCTTCAGGCTCTCAAAGCAAGGCTTCTCTCAAAGCATCAGCAAAATCAGGAAGAAGAGCCAGATAAACAAATACTTACTGTAACAGGCTATTAAGATCTGAGGAATGGGGAAAATAACAATGACTATCTTGAAAGGTCCTGATGATAGCAGTTCCTGATGCAGACAGAGATGTGTGGGCTAAGGAACTGGTAGCAGCCACAGGTGAGGCAGATGGTTATCTGTGTCCCCTCCCGCCTCCTTTGCTATATGTACTTCTTTCTTGCTCCCTCTACAGAACAAAGCCAAAGAGAAGTGATCAAAAATTCCATTATTTGGGTAACAAAATCTCTGACTTTGTTCTTAAGTCTGCCCCTGAGTGGTGGCAAGCAGGAGCTCTGAAGGTGCTCGCTCTCTGCTCTGCAGAGGGTACATTGTGTAGGTCAGAAGTCTCAGCCTCTGAGAACTGCTTTCCAAGTGGGGAAGTTCTTAAGATATGCATTGCTTTGCCAATCTCCCTCTCTCTCTCTCTCTCTCTCTCTCTCTCTCTCTCTCTCTCTCTGAGTGTGTGTGCATGTGTGTATGTGTATGTGTACATGGTGTGTGCGTGTGTGTGCCTGTGTATGTACATTTATGCTCATGTACACATCTGTGCACATGTGGGTGTGTGTGCGTGTGTCTGTGTGCTTCTGTCATCTGAGTGTGTGTCTCTTAGATTTTGGAGAAGACACTTTATTAGGTCCTTACTTCCTTGAAATTCTTAAGCATCATGACTAATCCCATCTCCCATTCCCTACGCCACTCTATTTCCTGAAGAAAGTTCTGGAGGCTGGAGAGATGGCTCAGTGCTTCAGAGCATAGCTGCTCTTCCAGAAGACCTGGTTTCAATTCTCAGCACCCACATGGCAGTTCACACCTGTCCATAACTCCAGGTCCAGGGGATATTGACACCCTCATGCAGACACACATGCAGGCAAAACATCCATGCGCATAAAATAAATCATAAAAAAACCCAGCTTGTTCCAACCAACTAAACTGATGATGTCCTATTTCCTTAGTGGGCAGCACTTACTTATTTTCAGAGAACATTACTGGGTGTCTCATGTGACCCTGTACAATACTGGGGGAAGAAACTTCATTTCCCAGATCTCTTTTTTACCTGGACTGGCAATTCAATCAATGCTGAGGTCTGCCAGTGCTCAGAAAACTACTCGGTGAAAGTTGATATGGCCCTGGGATTCGTGTCACTGTGACCCCAGTCTCATGCAGAGCCCTGCAGTTGAAGGATACCACACTCAGGCTCCAGTTTCTTGTTAGTTCCTGGTGTAGGGCACTAGAAAATCAAATCTAAGCTAAGAGCCTAATGCTCCTAAATTGTGCCCACCCACACACATGCTGTGTTTTACATTTCCTACTACCACCCCCGTTATTGTTCAAGTGAGTTTGGGGGGAAAACTGTTATTGTCATCACACAAAACTCAAGCATGGAAAGAATCGAGTTTAGATACCTTTGTTGATGGGTCAAAACAAGCTTGCAATATCAAATGTTTGCAAGCATGATGACCATGGACGTCATTCCTGTGCTGGTCTAATTACAACTGTGCTGTTGTTGCGTCAGCCACGCCAACAGGAGACACCAGCAAAATATCTCTAGCACTTTGCAGATGATAAGTGTAGTTTTGATGGCATTGCTAAAAACTAGTCTGTTTGGAGATAGGGTTTGAGATTATGGATTTGCAGGACTCCTCCTGTCTGCCTTTTCAAAAGAATAACCAGCTAAAAGTATTAAGCTCCAGTGTTTGAGAATTCATCTCTATATTCTCACTTGGACCTTCCTATTTTAAACAAGACTGCAGTCTTAGAGCTGAGGTGTCAGTGGTAAAACACTTAAGACTATGAGTTTGACCTGCAGACCCTAAAAACAAAGGAGTCTAATCTAAAAGAAGATTCTAACATTCATTTAGAAAGTTTTTCTGTCTCTTGGCTTTCTTCAATCAGTAGCTAAAACAGAGATGAGCTAAATGGTCAATCAGTGTCTATAAACAAGCTCTTACAAGCTGCTCTTTGGCATTTTAATATACTTTGCCAGGATGAGCATTCTCAGATTTTTTGCACCGCCCTATGTTTGAAATTCTAAAGTCTTTATATCTGTGTGCATGCGTTTCAAAGTGAGATAGGCTTCTATTGGCATTGTATTGGTCTTCTTAACTCCACTTGCATTCAGAATAATTAGCCTGAACAATATCCTAGCTTGATGGCAAAATACCATTAGTCACATAGAAGACCACACTAGCATGTTCAAATCTTAGTTCAACTTCTCTTCTGCAACTTTGAGTCCTTGTTCATGGGGACCAAAGGGGACATTTTTCACCTTCCTGTGTTGTACATCTGTTGAACTTCTGGACTTTCATGATGTAAAAATTCTGATTTAGAAAAAGGCATTTCTAAGTATATGTGTGGCCTATAAATAACAATAACAACAAAAACAACAATAATAAAATCAAGAAACTTTAAAATACTGTGTTTTTGCCAATTTTAATTTTTTAATTAATTTATTTATTTTATGTATACGAGAACACTGTAGCTGTCTTCAGACACAACAGAATAGGACATTGGATCCCATTCCAAATGGCTGTAAGCTACCGTGTGGTTACTGGGAATTGAACTCAGGACTTCCGGAAGAGCAGTCAGTGCTCTTAACCACTGAACCATCTCTCCAGGCCCCCAGTTTAAACTATTTATTTATTTATTTATTTATTTATTTATTTATTTATTTATTTATTTTTCGTACTTTATTTAATTTCAAACAGTTTAAACTTTAATAGAAACTTTTAGCTGGAAGCTAGTGTTGTCTTCTTTTCTTGGTTTAGAGAGTGGGAGAAATGAGGGTGATTATCTGTACATCTTTCCTAAGGTTATGCTATGCTGGCCATCCTGCGGGTGGGAAGCTGGACGAGGGTGAAGATCGTCCTTTGTCTCCCCCATCTTGTCTTAAAGGCTGTGGTAGCTCTGGGAGTTGTGCAGGCTTTGAAGGTGCAGAAGTGCCAATGGACATGAAGCAGCTGGCTTTATAAAATATCAATTCTATTAAAAATGATGGCAAAACCATGTGTGAGACAGGAAGTGTATCCACCAAAAACCCAAAGTGCAACTCATGTTAGACATATAAAAAATAAAACCTATTCTACAGAGCTGAGATTGGCTCCATGAAGTCCACTTTTCCTTATTATGAAGAATTTTTTTATCCTGAAGGGGTGACATCTGGTGATAACATTTCTTCATTGGAAATGAATCCTTGGAAAGAAGTTTCCACTGACTTATAGGGAGAAAAATGAATTGGCTTAACCCAGCATCCAGCTCTTTATCCTCAGGAGAAAGCCCAGGCAGTCATAAGAGGCAGCTGCCTTGTGCAGATGCCAAGCTCCTGCGGCTTGCTTTGTCAGCTCTTCCTGAGCACTGGGTTGCAGGCAACTGTCTATGTAGGTGTAGCCACAGATGTGGAGGAGTCATTTGGGAGACTAGCACATCCCATGAGGATGTGCAGTCACCAAAAAGCTTGCACAGGCCACTTATCTGGACAGTGAGCACACTGCTTCGGGGAGAATGCTTACCCAGAAGACCAGAGGTTACAGGGTAGGAAGCAGTAAGTCTACGAAGCGAGTGGCTTTCTACCCAGAGTGTGTACTGTGAAAAGGGACAGCGACATGTTCAAAGCACCCTGCTAGTTTTGTTTTATCGCTCTAATAGGATAGTCACAACCAGACTTTCGGGCTTCGAATTCGTGTGCTCATCTTGGATCAGTTTGAAGAAAACGTAGGTGAAAAGAAATACATTAATGCCTTCGCGGTGTTTCCGCCCATCTTCATTGCTGTGGAATGACATTTTTTAAAACTGAGGTCCATTTCACAGTTCTGAGCAGATCTTGCTCTTCGGCAAGTGGAGCAATTATTTTTGGAAAATGAGGGAAGCACAGAAGAATCTAGCAGAAGCATCTTCGGCCATGTTAAACCATGATTCATATCAATGGGAATTCAGCCTTGGAAGACTGAAGTGAACTGCCCAAAGTAACTCTGGGAATTTCGAGGGAGAGCCCGTGAGCCCTGTTTAGTAACCATGAGCTTGTGGTGAATGAAAATACCAGCCTGTTTTTCATGCCCTTTCGCAACTCTCTCCCAGGTGGAAGGCGGTCTTAGACCATGAATTGAGTCTTCTGAATGAATGGCATGAACTCCCCAAGCACCTTTGGGCTCTGGGGTGTATAGATGTGCCAAGAATGTCTTATGCCCTTGGTAACTATCACCTTCTGTCGGGAAAGATGGTATGGTCATGGCCATGGTACCTTTCCTCCCCTTGGCATCTGGCTCTGTGGCAAAGAAAGCGGAAAACTTAGAACTGGAATGTGTGCTCAGTATAGAGATAGTATAAAATGGCAGGTTTATCTCTGGGTTCTTTATCTCTGTTGTTCTTCTAATGAGAAAAGGTAAGGGAAGGAAGAAGGGATAGAAGGAGTAAGAGACAGAGAGAAGGGGTGGGAGAGTGGGCGTGGGGGAGGCTTGTCTTTGAAGGCAGATATGGACACTGAGCAGCTAAGGAAGCTTGTGCCTCTGCATTCTTTCATTTCTGTGCCCAAGGCTAGGATCCTGAACATGACCTCAACATAAAGAATTTTGAAGAATATTTTTATTACTTCATTGAAAATTTCATGTTTATGCCGTGCATCTTGATACTATAATCGACTATTACTTTCTTCTGTTTACCTCCTGTTACAAAAGCTTCAGGCCCCACAAAACATGGCAGGTCCTTTGCCCCTCTGTGGTATGTTACCTCTCCTCCTATGTGGCTATTTATTTACAAGTTCCAGTCAGTTGCCCTTTTTCAAGTGCAAACCACCTTTCCCCTAAAGCAGAGTAAGTACTTGGACTGTTCTGAAGACTGAAGGAAAGAGGCTACATAGCTAATGTCCAATGATGTTGCCAGCCATTGTGGTTCTGTCTTACATATGGGCACATTGAAGAGGGCCATCTCAGTAAAGCAATCTAGCTCATCCCTCAACAAGACGGTTGTGTTACATGCATATCTCCTAGCACACGACAGCTGAAAGTGGGGCCCAAAGTCTCCATTTCCTAATTTATACAATGAAAGAATTAACACCCGACTCAAAGGATCACATGTACACACAGGGACACATACACAGCTATGCACACACGTGCTTGCACGCACACACGCGCACACACACACACAGCATGCACTAGAGAAAAGCAAATCCTTATTTCTCCCCATTCTTCAACAAGAAAAGCAAGCTCAGTTTGAGACCCAGTAAATACCACAGGGTCCCAGATCACCTCTCATTCTGAGTTTATGTGAAATGTTCTTACTCTCACCGGCATACCTCTGTCTTGTTATTTCTGGGGTACTCAGTAATGGCGGAGATTCCTGTGACGCAGGCTAGAGTGTATCAGTGTGTTCATAGCTAATCCACAGTAGCAATGGACTGGAACTTCACACATATGGTGGGAATATCACATGGTCTGTCTACAGAATCTCTTGTTCATTTCTTCTGCTTCTTCATAAAAGAAACAGCAAACAATAGGCATTAGGCCGTTATTATTGAAAACTTAAATGTTCTATTCTCGGATGTTTAACTTCATGGGAGGTGTGAAACGTTGTCATCTCAGGGACTAGGAAAAACAAAACATTTTCCCACTATGCTGTGTGCCAGGAAGGAGGATCACACTTGTGACTGGAAATGTATTGGCTTCACCAAAACCAGAAACCTCTTTGCTGCTTCCTCTAGAAACAATGTGTCTGTCTCCTATTGTCTCTGGTCTCTAGGTTACTTGTGAGGACCCTTGCTGCCTGAGACAGGGCAAAGCTCTAGGGAGGTGGGTTTTCTTCATAGCCCTTCCTGAAGTTCTCAAGGTTTCGCCTTCATTGGATCGTGACCAACACCACCGTGTCCCAAGCCAGTGTACTCCTGCCAATGAAATGGAATGAACATGTTATAATTTTTTTCCCTCCATTTCTCAGAAAAGCTCCATTTGCAGACTTACTGTCTTCCTTTTACTTGCTAGGACGCTCAAGCCAGGGAAAGTAGGCCTTACTCCAGCCCACATAACTGGCCTCTGTGCTCACTTCCTGATTCCTTCCTTCTCTCCTCTCCCTTCCCCTCTGCCTCCCTTCCCCTCTGCCTCTCATTTTTAAATGAACGCAATAACTATACAGATTTATGGAGTGCATTGTATGTGCACATTGTGTCCTGATCAAACCAGGTTATTATCACATGCAGCACTACAAACATATGCCACTTCTTTCTGCTGAAGCATGTAAAGCGTTCCCTTTCAGCTGTTTGATAATAGACAGTGTAAATACAGGCTGTAACAAAGATGTGCAACGGTAACCAACTCTGCCTAGTCTCCTGCCCTCCTCCATTTCCTTCCCCCACTCCTTTCTCTAGCCAGCCCACTCGCCATGAGATCTGCTTTCCTAACTTTATTTCCAAGAACATGTCTTCCAACAATGTAAAGATGAAATAATTAAACCATCACTAATCACTAAAGGCAAGCAAGCACAGGCAAACCCACCCCTCAAGCGACAGCCTTGGGGATTCTGTGAATCAGTTTTGGCTTGTTAAAAAGCATCAAAGGAGTTGAGAGACTGGGTGAATTCTGAAGGCGGGTAAGTGTTATCTGTGCCCTGGCTTACTAAACACCCCCAAATCTTCAGATTCCCTCAGTGACAGATCAAACAGAACTCCCAGGCAGCCTCACTGTGGCCAAAAGAGGAGCTTCCAGTAGGTGACAGAGGAGCAGTGCCTGTGCTCGTGGGTCTTAATAAATGCTGGTTCTTTCTATCTCTTCCATTGTCCTGTCACATGACTCAAAGAGAAAGGGAAAATCCACTTCTGCTACACTTGTAAGTCCTCTCTCCTGCCTGCTCTCATGCTCACGGATGCAGTGTTCTCTGCACAGCCTTCTGGTTTACTCCCTGGTGTTAGGCACATCGTGACCCCATTCCCACCACACCACCGAGCTTCCTTTACCCCTTGTCCCATTAGATTACACAGTGATTTCTGATTGCACAACGATGCCAGTATTGGGGCAAGCAGTCACATCTGACTTGTTTTGTTTCCAGCTGCAGCATGGGGGATGTTCTTAGTGGTACATTCTGTTAAGAACTAGAAGTTATAGTTGAACTTTTAACTGAAAGTTAAAAGTCAGAATGATTGTCAGCCATGACAGTGAGTACACTGTGAGGTGGTAAAACAAAATCTCTTGGCATGGCTGAGTAGTATGCCCAGTTCCTGATGCCAGCAAGAACTCTGAGAATGGGTGGAAAGAACTCTAGCTGCTTTGTTGACTTGGATCTGTAGTCAGGACAGTGGAAATCCACTGCTACCACCTCTACCCTTGTCAAAGTACTAATTATGAACACTGGTGCCATTCCTCCATGCCATTCCTCTAAGTGCAGTCTCTTTTCACCAGGCTGCAAAACAAACCCTCAAAAGGTGAAGAGGCAGCATCCCCTGCCCTTGTGTGTTCTCTCTCAGGGTCTGGTTCCCACGAAAAGTATGATATGGACTTCACAGTGTTTCTTTGTGCCTCTCACAGACTTCTCTGACCAGATGTGGAGTTCAGAAATAAGCAAAAACTCTATCCCCATTAATGCTATCAATGAAAACTCAGACAAACCAATGTATTCAATTAAGATCTCAGAAACAGAATGGATGTGTTAAGTGCATCTGTGCTTACTAACAGGGTATCTGACATCTTATATTTGACTGTTCTTGCTGTCTCTTCTTTTTCTTGAGATAAAAATCCTTTAAACTTTAAAAATTGCATTCTATTTATTTCTATAGCATGTGTGTTTGTGCATGTCTAGTGAGTGACATGTACCATGGGGCCCATGAAGAGGTCAGAGGACTGTCAAGAAGTGGTTTGCTTTTCCTACCATGTGAATCGTGGGAGAGATCAAACTCAGCTCCTCAGTCTTGATAGCAAACACATTTATCCTCAGCCGTCTTACCATCTCCAATACAGGATATTGTTATATTGTCCATGAGGGTCCTGAACTCCTGGAATCAAATCACTCTCCTGCCTCGACCTTTGGAGGAGCTAGAACGACCGGCATATTCACAGTGCCCAGCTTATAACCGTCCTTTATTTTACAATCGTTCTGAGATGCTGGGCCTAGAAGCACCAAAGCACTATTTCCCTCGTCGGCTCTGTAACCAGTCCAACCGAGCGAGGCTAGCATCCGAGCACTTCTTCTCTAGGACCTTCCCTGAACAACCGTCTCCGGAGCAGAGGCTGTTGATGCCCTCCAGTTTCAACCACAGTCCTTCTCTAGACAGTTGGTCGTGCTCAGGACAGGGCTAGGAGCTCACAAACACTCTCTCTTAAACTGCCTGGGGTGGGGGTGGGGATGGGGGGGGCTGACCTAGATTTCCAATTTTAATTATGTCAAGTGTTTCACACAGGCAGGAGCTTCCTGGAGGACTTCGTGAGCTCATGGTCATAATAAGGTTGCTACAGTCCCAGTTGTATTATTACACACACAACAGTAACCTCTCCCTGACAGCTGCTCCCTGTAAACAGTTACATTAGTTACATCTTGGAAACATCTTTTGGGCCAGGTCCTCTGAGATTGGGTGCAGTCTTTGAGGTGGGCGTCAGGGCCCAGAAGAGAGAAAAGCCGGCGGCAGGAAGTTCTCTCCTGCCATTCCTTCTGTTGACTAAATTGTTTTAGAGTCACCACAGCTGTTTACTGCAGAGGACTCATGTTCATAACTGCGGTTATGCATGGCTATGAAAGGGGACCTCCACTTCCGCTCTCTCTGGAGCAACCATGTGTGAGGAATGACTTTTTCCAAGGTCCCACTGTAATCTACACACTCCATCCCTGGGGATGCAGCAGGCCCTACAACCCGGAAGCCAGCCACCAGAGCTTGCTTGTACCACAGTGCACTTGCACCCAACCAATCGTCTCTCTTAAAACATCAGTAACAGCTGAGCTTTAAGGGAACCAAAAGGCAGGGAGCCCTAAGTTCATTTGAATACTTCTAATGGTAGGCAACTTAACCATGACTAGACCCAAAGCAGCTGATATTTCTCTAAGATCTTTGTTAAAGATGCCTATGCCTTTCTGTCACCTTTATTTTGGCGTATAGTTTGTTGTTGTTGTTGTTGCTGCTGCTGCTGTTGGTGATGTTGTTGTCATTTTGGTTTTGTGTTTGTTTGTTTGTTTTAGTCCCCTTCCCCCTCCTTTGGCTACTTGCTTCATTTGAAAACAACTGGTTGTCTCTTCCCAAAACTGAACATTACCCTCCCCGCATACATGGGATCAATACTCTGTGTTCTAAAAAGTTGCCTCAGAGCTGCTAGGAAATGTGCTTGGCCTTCAGAGCAGGGTTACTGGCTACTTAACCCAACAGAACTGCCTGGATTCATCCACACACACACCCCCCACACCTGTGTCAGTGGAGTTTGTGACCTAAGTAAACACTTGTCATCCACCTGCCTTTAAATCAATAAAACTTTATCAACACTTTATCATTCTAACTTCTGAGGTCATCACAGGTTACATTTGTCATCCAGCCCCCCCCACACTTCTTGACATTGTCTGTAGCTTCATTTACCGAACCTTGATGAAAATGGGGAGAAAGCAGAGTTCTGTGCCACCCACAAGCACTTGTGTGCCAGACATCTTACTACCATGCTTTGTTTAACTTATGGTCAATTCATGAAATCCTCTCACCTGCCTCCATTTTTCCTCCCTCCCCTCCCCAGCACTCCCACCCACACACCCAGTCCTGGGGTTAGAACCCAGGACCTCATGCATGCTAGAGAAATGCTGTACCAGTGGCCTGATATCTCCAGCCTCCAGTTTTCCTTTCAAAGTGCAGGTGAATTAGAAGACGTGCTCAAAGATTGCAAGCATTCGTACTGCTGGCTTCAACAAGTGCACTGACCTGCCATCTTTGTATTGCCAGCCCAAAGTGAATCAAGTTAGTTCAGTAATATAATCTGCATTTACTGGAGTTGCTTGATACACTAGTAACTAACCTGTAAATGTGTAAGCATCAGGTTTTAATGGCTATTTGTATTTTTTCTATTTTCCATCCGATAGACATGTATCTGCACACTCTTGCCCTGTTTGAAGATGGGATAGGTGGCCTGACAGCAATTCTGCCCCATTCTGCATGTTGTAGGGTGGCCTGAGTCTGAAAAGTGCTTTTCAGTGACTTTGATTCTTCTTAGTTCACCTTTCCATACAGCTAAAAGCTTTGGTAACACCCCGGGGGTTGGTGGTATCTATGTTGCACAGGTAAACATTGTCTTAAAGCCTGTCATGCATGTGCTAGTCTATTCATCAAAACCCATGAGACTGACAGTATAACCTCACTCTATGGCCCTGAAAAGCCACTTTCCCCCTGCCATTCCTATCTAGGTCAGCTGTAAAAGCATGCCACTTTTCTGGCTCTTTCTCCAGAATTCAGAATGCTGCTTTCTTTCACCTCATGCTCAACTCCTGTTCGAGACTCTCTCCTGTCTCCCCAAGGTAAACCTGGAAATGTACTTTAGGAAGCCATTCCTGTGGGTCTGCTAACCCCAGGAACCCTGAGCCAGCTTATCCCCAGCCTTTATGTGTCTGATTGTTTCCCTTTAGACCCCTCTTTGGTCTGCACAGCAGATGAAAGAGCAGCCAAAATAGTCCTCTAAAGTAGCATTCACTCACCAAGCTAAACTGGACGCGAACATTCAACGGGAGCTCTTTCTGCTTTTTCTGGGAGCTCAGCCAGTCAAAGCAGCATCCAGCTAACCAATATAGTACTTATCTGGTTAAAAAGCCTAGTATTTTTTTCTATACCAAAAAAATCATTACTTTGGCTTTGTTTACTTTTTGTTTTTCTCCTTATAAAGGATAGAGTATCTATGCTTGTGTTTTAAAAATAGAGGAAAAAAATATTGACCTGACTAAAAATCCAGTCCACAGAATACACACTAGAAGAGCGTGTGTACTCGTTTTTGAAAAACACTTCTGTAAGGTTGAGCAGAGCAGACCACCTGTGGCTAGCAACAATAGGAAGCACTTATTAAATGTTTACTATGTTGCAGGAGGGCACTTTTCTATGGGCTTTGAGTTTTCATTAATAACCCTCTTTACAAAAGGGCATGTAGGCTGTTTACCACAAAGGAACTGGGACATAGAGTAAGCCATTTAAATTTCCCAAGGCCACATAGAAACTAAGTTGCCTACCTGAATGGAGACCCTAGTCCATGGGTCTCCAATTTATTCTCCACGGCCTAGACACATAGACTTTAAAACTGGCCAGGCTGATCCAATTCCTGTCATGTTTTGTTGATGCGTCCTTGGCAAATGAACTCAATTGAGTCTCTCTCTTTTTTTAATCTATGAATTGAAAAACTCTAGAACCTGAGCCACCATGACTCTTGCTACATAGTACTTTGTCACTGCGGACAATTTGTCAGTAATAATGACTATTCTTAGTGAAGAAATGCCAGTGTTCATTTGCCTTGCCTCTCTATGGAACCACTTGCTCCCTCCCACTAAGCAAAAAAGGCACCAGCAACTCTGGGGGAGCATTGACTTTCTTCACCTAAAAGTGAACAGTAAGCTAGCTGTGGTGACTCACCTGTCTAATCCCCACAATGGAGAGGCTGCGACGATAGCATTATTGTCTGTGTGAAGCCAGCCTGAGCTATACAGCGAGCATAATGACTTCTAGGACTGTCTGCACTACAGTGTAAGACCTTGTCTCAAAAGAAAAGTCCACATTAATAATCTTGATTTTTTTTTTCTGTTGTGTTCCAATAAACTGAGCATAAACCTCTGGGTCAGAAAAAGAGTTTAGGATTTTTAATATAATTTGACTTGAAATATGATTTATCTTAAAGTATTATTTTAAATTGTTATTATTAAAGGAGCTGAGGGAGTTTGCAGCCCCATGGAGGGAGCAACAATGTCCCTTGGCCTGACCTCCCGATGCTCCCTGAGGCTGGATCACCAACCAAAGAATACACATGGATGGACGCTGGCCACATATAGGGCAGAGGAGGGTCTTGTTAGCCATCAGGGTAAGGAGAGGCCCTTGGGCCTGAGGGTGTTAGATGCCCCGGTATAGGAGAATGCCAAGGAAGGAAGATGGGAGGGGGTGGGTGGGTGAATACTCCCATAATGACAGGGGTAAGGGGTAGGGAATAGGGAGGTTCCAAAGGGGAGATCTGGAAAGGGGGAAGCATTTGAAAAGTAAATAAAATATCAAGAAATTGTTATTATTATTTATTATTATTATTATAAGCAATGATTTCATTTTTGAGGATTCATGTCTCCAGATCAAATAAATGGTCATTCACTGTTGGCACCTGGGGTTCATTTGATACAATGATGATCAGATGTACTGAGAAAAGCTGTTTAAATAGAATGAAAAGGTAAACTTTTCAGTGATGGAAATCTTAATCTCTGTACTTTTAATCTTTTTTTACACTACAGTGACATCTTGTTCAAGACAAATCACACAGTGAAAGTTTAACTCTGAGTTTAAAATTTTAATATAATTTGACTTGAAATATGATCTATTTTAAGGTATTGTTTTAAATTGTTATTATTATTATTTATTATTATTATAAGCAATGTTTTTATTTTTGAGGACTCGTTTCTCCAGATCAAATGGTCAATTATAATGTGTCTCTGTCATAAAAATGTCATAAATTGGTATGGCTCGTAGCTAAAAACAGCTGAGAAAGCACACACAGAGAGAAACTACTCAGACCGTGGCTTGATTTCCTCAAGCAATTTTGATAAAATTGCATAGCTCATTTGTGGTTACTTTTTTTTCTCACTTGTTTTAAGAAGTTTTGTCAACCAGTCTATGTTGCTCAAATGGCTTTTAGCTGCTAATAGAGGATTGTCTGATAATTTCTGATTAAACAATCACTCATAATCAAAGAGAACCAGGCTCTAGAAGATTCTGTGAGCTCACAGTGGACAAGACTACTCCCTGCTTCCTTCATGCAAACAACTCCTGCAAGATTGATGCATGTCCAGAGATCAGGGGCACAGTTGAGAAACCCTGGGCACAATGGTAAATATTTGACCATCTCACTACTATTGGAGCATGCATGGCCAAACTGTTAACCCTGCAAAAGGATGTCAGTAGTCACGAAGTGCCTGCTTCAAAACCGCTCAATTGAGCTACAAAAAGAAAAAAAATTCTCAAAATCTTCCAAACCCACAATGCTTTTTAGGAAATGTTATATTGAACTGTATTTTTTACTGCCTTCAAGCTGCTTGTGCTGTGAATAATCTGAGAGCCTAAGATTCAACATGCCAGTCAGGGTTTGAAGCTGTCCAGTATGGACTGAAAAAATGGATCCAGGTTGTCTAATGACAACTTATGTTAAACATGGTTCCCAGTGTATGATCTGTTTTCATTGTTACTGGTTGGTGCTGAGATTGAGCCCCAGCTACATTTGGCTGTTTGGGTAAAGACAACATCTATTGAGAAGATGGATGAGGAAATAGGATGCCAAGAAGAGCGGCTCAAATTCCAAAGCATAAAATAAGAAGGGCTGATGCCTTGGTACTTTTGAATTCTTATTGGGAAACAACAAACTTGAAGAGCTTTGTAAAGTGCTAGTTGACGTAGTGTGCTGAGGGTCCAGAGGAGAGAGATGTAGTTCTGGAGTCTGAGGAGCAGCTGGACGTGAAACATGCTCCTGGAAACCCATGGCCATGGCTCTTCCAATCAGCATGAGTATCTGGAGTCAGAGGAGCAGCTGGACGTGAAACATGCTCCTGGAAACCCACAGCCATGGCTCTTCCAATAGACATGAGTAATTGAGTACTTGGTGCTCAAGTAACTCTAAGATGTTTATGAACCTAACAACAGTTGTGCGTGACTTAGAACCAAGGACACCAGATTTTGTCATTGTGCAAATATCACAGAGTATACAGTTGACAGCTGTAACATCACCAGGCCATAAAATTGTGTCCCAGCCTTGACAGAAATGTTGTTTGCTACAAGGCTATATTTAACAGAACATAACACAGAAACATAAATGCTAAGGAATCCCCTGCCAAGAATATCTGCACCCCATAACATCTACCCCAGTGTCATCCCTAGCCCAAAACACCAAAATCACATGGATCAGAATTCACCAATACTGTTAATTTGTTCTGTTTTCTGGGAGTTCCAGGGATTTCCTCTGGTGAGTCACACCCATCCTTCCCCTTCAGCGCAGTTCATAAATAGCTTTGCTTGTTCGAGTGAAATGGATGAGTTTCCTTGGGCATCATGTGTCTACTGATTGTTCATCTGGATTCTGACATTTTCTTTATATTACTCCATACATCTAGAAAGGTACCATGTGTGCTTTGCCATCACAGAGTTAAAGACAATTTAGTCTTCTATGTCAAGATTCAAAGTAACTAAAGCTATTGAAGAAAATCCTCTGTTTGCTTCTCTTAACTTATTTGTCATTTGTGTGCATACACAGACATGTGCATGCATGCCTGGGCATTTGTGCATGTGCATGCATGCATATGCTCTTGCTGAAGTATGTGTGTATAGGTCAAAGATCAACTCTCAGGCATTGTCTTTAACTTCTCACCTTGTTCCACTTGTTTCCACTGCGTGCACACACCCAGCTAGCTGGCCTGTGGGCTTCATCCTGATTCTCTGGTTTTTATTCCCCTCTCACCAATGGACAAATGTGATTACAGATGCGTGTCACCACATCTGGGTGCACTGATGATGGAATTCAGGTCTTTGGGCTGCTTAGCAAATGTTTTTACCTGATGAGCCATCTCCTTGGCAGCAAAATAATTATTTTTTCCAAGAGGCTGAATATGATAAATGTACTAATCTGAAATATGCTCTTGATTTTAAGCCACTTTCCCCCAAATCTGGGATGCTGTTACATCCTACCATAGCAAGATATCATATGATAGCTTATTGTATGTTATCTAAATGTTAGAAAATTGCATTTTACTTTTTTAGATGTCTTTAATTCAGATTGTTTTAAATTTGGTATTTACTTAGCTTGTTAAAAATCTGAAGGACAACATTAGCCTTTCATCATGAAAATTGTATACAACTCTTGACTCAAGTGTTACTAAATTTGTTTTCATAACGTTTAATATAGCTATATATGTAGAAGTATTCACTTGTATGATATAACATAGGTGTAAGTACAGCTGGTAGCATGTGGTCACTGAAACCCAAACTTCACAGTTTACAAAGTCCATGGTGTGAGGATTAATGATTTTCTTCCCTGCCCATGGCTTCTTCCTCCCCATCTTTTCTTTCTGACACTAGTAAAAAATATATATATATATATATATATATATATATATATATATATATATATCCATTGTAAGCAAATTAATCATAAAACAATCATTTCCTCAGGGAAGAAAGATCCCTCTGAAACTCAGCGATTCAGTGACACACACCCATTTTTATGCTTCATTCTCTATACCACCTGTGCAGTAAAACCAATGAACACTGTCTTGTTTCGGTTTCACAATTACTAAATTTTCTGTGCACTGTTGGCAGTTAGAATGTGCTGTGAAGTTAGCAGGGTTTGAGGAACACGTAGAAAGTAGATCTTCCAGTGGTTCTGGATGTGGCCCCACCACAGAGCACCAGACCATACCATATGGAGCCCTGGAGTGATTTTCCAGCTTTGTGGAGGACCCACCATAGAGGACCAGACTGTGATGTACGGAGCCCTTTAGTGGTTCCCAAGTGGATGCCCCACCATAGAGTGCCAGACAAAGCCACCCAGAGCCCTTGAGTTACTCCCTTCACTTCAGAGAACATTTGACTTCCAAATTCACAAGACCACAGATTTGCCAGCTGAACTATATTTGCGTCTGCAATTGCAAGGCCACGTTTAGCAGAAGCATCTCATAGCCATTGTCTGTGTACTCAGCACTATCTGCTTCTTTCCCCCTGTTACTTGGTATAAACTAGTAAAATGACAGGCCTGCTTGTAAAATAAATGGCTTGCAAATGAAAGAAAATGACGGGATCCCATGGAGCTGATGCTGGACTTTATGTGAAAGTGTCATTCATCAAAAACCTGCTAATGAACACTCCATGCTACAAAAATAACTTCCCATTAGATTTCTTAGAAACATATGTACATATGTATTCTTGAGTGTTCATCCTCAAAAGATGAAGTGAGGGGAAAAAAATCTCTTCCTTTGGAGTTGTTGGAATTTCTGAAATTGAGTCTTAGTTACACTGGGACTCATTCTAAAGACAAAACATCTTCAATCTTGCTCTTTTCTTCCTTTTTTACATAAGACACCTGAAAAGCCATTAGTGTTAAAACTATTTTTGTCATCTATAGGAATTCTGTTGTGTGCAGACTTGGAAGAGCAGGGGCCAGGGAGGCAGGCTAGCAGCTGTGGTTGACTGCAGGCTTCATAGAAGGCCATACTTAGCCACTCCCTCCCTGACCCACAAACTAATGCAAATCCATCCATACTGCAGGTCAGAACGCAGAAAGATAGAAGGCCCACAAGGGTCCAGGACAAAGCAGGGAGTTCCCTTATCTTTTTCCACTAGTGAGATCACTTCTCTTCTGTTTACTTTTGACGATCGAAGTAATTCTTACTTCTTAGAAGTTCAGAAACAATACAATTCAGTGTTAAAGTTTATATAACCTTACATCCCACAACCCAAAATTGGTACAGGACCTCAAATATTTTTGCCTTCTAAATAGCATGAGAATATTTGTCTAAGGAAAATGTCAACAAAATAAGAATCACACACATTTGAAGCATAACTCAGAGCTGATAACTGGTGCTCAGAATTAAATTCTAGAAGTTTTCTTATTTTTCTCTTTATAGTTTCTTATTTTCCCTGTTATAGTTTGTGCATATTTTCTTGCAGAAACAGAGACCTAGCTAACTCTCTCAACAGCTCTCCTGTATTTGGGTGTGTGGATGACCCCTACTATGCCTGCCGTGTCTTCTGTTGTTAAACATTTGGCTTATTACTTCGAAAGGCAGGAATGAGCACTCCCTATTATGCGTGTTTGTGTAGTTAGGCCAGCTTCTGTGGCTAACTGTGGGAAATGAAGCCTATTGTGAAGTGATATGAAGTGCTTTGTGGAAGCTGATAGTGTGCAGTTAAGAGGGAAGAAGATCGAGTGCTTGAAATTTATGAATAACACTGGAAAGACCTGAGGGCTGTGTGCTATGACCAGAGGGACGGGGAGGAAGCTGCCGATAGGCTGCTTCTTCACACTCTTGCGGGGCCATCATTCTGAGTCCATCTGGTGCTGGTGTAAGAGGTGGAGAGTGAGTGGAACTATGGTGGTCCAACATCCCACTTAAAATCCAATGGCTTTGACCTCTGCGGTGGGCAGCAAGCATCTCAAACGCACACAGCTTCGCACTTGGCAATAGAAACAGCCAGCGACGAGGCCCTGAGGCTTGCATTTCAATGAAGAAAACAAATGTGGATGAAAGGATATAAATAATAATAAAATAGAATAACATAATAAACATTGGCTCGAAAGAGAGCAATAGAAATAGCATTTCATATGCGGGACAGCACAAGTCCATGGGGTGGATAGGTTGCCTTATTTGGCCATAAATTTCCTACCTTGGAACTTAGACAGGGCACATGTGTAGAGAAGACTTAAATTATGAGATCTGCAGAGCTTCTTAAGTATCCCTCCACCCAACACAGTGATGTAATCCAAACAAAGCTTACCTGCATGTGCTCACATTCTCTCTGAAAGACTATGCAAAGTTTCTCCTTAGGAAAAAAATCGTGTATCTAAGGGAATGAAAGATCTGTCAGTGTTGGCATGGGTTGCCAGGTAATTGGCTTTAAGCGACTTTTGCTCTTGAGATAGAGCCTTGTGTTCCTGAAAATTAATAAATACAAAAAAATCAAGGGCCTTTCTCTGAAGCAGCAATGCTAGCTGCTGGCTGGAAGCAGCTCCTGTGTCAGGGACTGCACTGAAGCAAGACAGGGCAGGTTCTAAAGCAGTGATTCAATGGCCTCCTGCTTTCCCAGGTGACTCATTGTTAGTCAGAATGTTACCTTTGCAGGGAGACTGGATATCACTTCAGCCCTTAAAGTGATACTCTCTCTGGGCTTCGGTATGAACCTTTGTTTCCCATGACAAATTTAAGAAGATTTGCTGCTCTTAGATTGTGTTTCTTTTCTGGCAATGGAAGTCTGACCTGTGGAAGTCTGTAGCAAACAAAAACAAACATCCTCCGTTTGGAAGAGCACTGACAGAGTTCTCAGATGAACTGCTTTGTAAAGAAGAGGGGAGCAAGCTCCTTCCTGGTGGGTGGGGCACATCAGCTATGCGGTGTCTGGGCCAAAAGGCCCTTTCCATTGAGTGTGATTACCCAGCTAATCACATTTGAAAAGGCTTTCTTCGGGCTTGTGATAAAAGAAAAAAATACCAGAACGTATAAGCATTCATTTCAGAAGTAAAACATGGTTATGTTAATATGTTAAGTTAATGTAAGTTATGGTTGAGGGGCAGGGAAGAAAGAATCTTACAATTCTACAAGAATTTCAAAAGGTTTCCAAAAAGACCTTTTAAGGGTTTTATTTTCGTTCCATTTGTGAAACTCATTATTTTAAAGCTGCACATAATATACTTCATAGTACATTTCATGGTATATATTCTAGACATAAGTTCCATGATATCTTCTTGTCTGTATGTTTCTATAGATAGGAAAGCCAGAGAAGGAGGGGGTACTGTGGACATAGTTATTTCTATGAATCAAAGTAAACTGCAAAACACAAGTACTCCTTTGAACTGTTGTGTCCAAGGCTGTACAATCTTTCATGGGCCAAGTCCTTCAGTGTTGGGTAGTCCGAGCACAGAAGAAGGAGCAGACAAAGGTTGAAAATAACCTAAATACTTTGACTTGCATCAACCTCAGTGATTTGCAAGCCTTCTTAAAAATATATCTTCAAGGTCTTACAAATATTCACTCATCTATCATTGTCTTAGCATGTATCCCAAACCAAGACTGTTCAAGACCTCCGCTGATAGGAGAAATCCAAAATGAAGCAGCCGCCCCGTTCTGTAACCTCTGTGTTTTCCTGCCCTTTCCTCGTCCCATCTGGAAGTAGAATTGCAAATACTGCTTCGTGTGCTTTATTTCGAACTGCTTTCAGCCTACTCCCCTTTCTTCTGCCTCTCACTGGCTATCATCCACTAGACTGCACATGACCAGCTGGCCCTTGGCAGATCTTGGGCCCAGGTGTGAATTAGCTGGAGAAGCATTCTGAAGCCAGGATGGGAGTGATTTCATTTTCCATTGATGCTATGCGGAGATGAAGGGGGCTCAAGTGCCTCCTGAAAAGCTTCCTCCAGTGAGTGGAGTTTTGGGGGGTTTCCAGACCTGCAACTGCTTTTATTCTTGGAAGCATCACTGTTGTCTTTTGCCTCTTCCATTTATATCCCAGGAACTGATTCAGAAACCATAGAAATTGGATTTGGAGTTGCTGAATGCTAGCAGACAGCTGACTGCACTCTTCCCAAGAAATCTTGCCAGCTGGGTTGGGGGGGAGGTTCCAGTGTGCCTGCTCTCTTTTGGCTGCTGGGGCTGAGTCCTCTCACTCCAATCTAGTCACATCTCACAGCACTAGAACTAAAGTGTTTTGCTTCATTCCTTAGACATTTTGTGGTTTGGGGCTCAATCAACCAGGATATGATTTCCAATCCACCGTAATCAGTTTTGGAGCAGCTGCCCAAGTAGGCAGGTTTCGTCTGGCTTCTTAGACATTTGCGTTTTGGGCAACTTCACACCTTTTATTTATTAGCCTTGAAGTCCAGTTTCCGGAGCAGGACCCACCATGCTTCCTGCCTACTTGCAACACTAAATATGTTAGTAGATTTTAAATCACTCAAAATATGGCTTCAATATATTGTGACCATCTAGACTGGATACAAACCTATAGATATGTTTTCTTTCTTTCTTTCTTTCTTTCTTTTCTTTTTTTTTTTTTTTTTTTTTTTTTGGTTTTTCGAGACAGGGTTTCTCTGTGTAGCCCTGGCTGTCCTGGAACTCACTCTGTAGACCAGGCTGGCGTGGAACTCAGAAATCTGCCTGCCTCTGCCTCCCAAGTGCTGGGATTAAAGGCGTGCGCCACCACTGCCAGGCTAGAAAGATTTCTTGATGGGAAATGTGAACTGCTTTCATCTCAGGAGAGATGAGTTTAGTTATGTGGCTTAAAATAAGATAGGATCAAACCTAGGCAAGAAGTAACTTGAGAAGCACCTTAGACACTTTCTTGCAGAGCTTTTTAAATTTTTTTTGGAGGATTCATCCTTTTAAGTTGGCAACTCACTAAATAAAGGACAGGTAAACAGCATACTTAGGAGACCTTAGGAGCTGCCAAGTGTGGGAGACATTTTTGAAACAGCGTGGAGCTGAGACAAATTCCTGTATGACATGCTTTTCCGTGCAAGCATTTTTTCACATTACCTCATTTAGTCGAGAATCACCTGAGGGCAGGAACTGGGGTAGACACACAGATCTGGGAGAAGCCGATTGATGGACTTGAGCTCTCTAGCTCACACTGAACTAAGCTCCACATAGAACTGGAGATCGGAGTGAAACAAGTGAAGACCCCTGGGCTCTACTGGCTCCTCTGAGATGTTCCTGCTGATGAGCACAAGATGCAGTAAGGAAGCAGTAGCTCTCCTGACAGAGATTGGAAGTTTCCCTTACAAACAACTTCCCAGGTCAAAGGCTAGCAGAGTACTTGACAGCTAGCCTCTGAAGCCTTCTTAGATTCCCAATGGTTTACCTGGATGTCAGACTGCTTTAAGGGTAGTTTAGTCAGAGTATTGTAACAGCTGCAGCCAGGTGGAGTTTTTTATGGGGCTCTTCCCAAGTTCATTGTGTCTGTGATGGTCAGCACTAATCATCAAAGACAGGCATCAGGCAGGACACAGAAGTCTTGGCTGTGGTGAGAGCTGAACAACCAGGTGACTGAGTCAGGTAGGGTGGAGGAATAGGATGGTGATACATGGTTGAGGGCTGTCTTCAGTTCTAATGTGTAGCATTGTTGATCTGAGAATTGCCACTTTCAACCAGTTGTTCTGTCATTGTCCAGATACAGCCATGAGTCTGCCTCTGAGGCAGCCAGGGAATTCTGGAAAGGGGAACTGTAGCTGATCCAAACAAGAAACCAGAGTCTAAAGGATTCATTTTGTCTCCCTCAGATGAAAATGGACTTTCCTAGTAGCTACTGAAACAAAAAGCAATATGAATGAAAAGCAGCTGAGATGTGGTCAATATACAGTTTTTTATGCTCTTTATGAAACTCAGAGGCATTTGTTAAAGGATCTAAGTCATTAATGACAAAGTCAGAAATGGGGTTTACTATGTGCATTCTCATATGACTTATAGTTGTACTAACCACAACCTTCACATGCCTTCTAAACAGGAATCAGAACAGGTGTAGTAGCAAACACCTTTGATCCCAGTACTTAAGAGGCATTCTAAGGGTATGGGTCTTTGTGAGTTTGAGGCCAGCCTGGTCTACACTGTGAATTCTCAAACAACCAGAGCTACACTGTGAGATCCTGTCTCAAAAATGAATAAATAATAATAATAATCAATAATCATCATCGTCAGGAATTGGTATTGTCATGATGGTTCAGACAGTCCTCAAAGAAGATAAAATTAACCCTGACAAACCTAGAGTGACCCTGTAGTATACTTTGAAGAGTGAAGGATAGGTGGCATGTAGACCCTGGCACAGTTGTCATTGAAGAGACAATGGTGGCAGCAGAGCAGTGACCCTGTGCTATGTAGAAAAAAAATTTGAAAGTCAAGCTAGAAAGAGACTTTGTGATTTAGATGTCAGTTAAACAGAAACTTCAATGAATTAGAATAACCCATTCCCTAAACATCTGACTAATAATGACACAGTACTTACAGTACTGCTATGCTTGTGCCAGATGTGGTACTAAGTGAGACAATGCAAGGTGACCAGGGTTTAGTAGAATCCGATCATGCATCATGGCCATATGCATGGTGGTCGTAATAACCTCAGGGACCGTTTCCAAGCCACCACACAGAAAAAGGATTCTGCAAGAAGAAACATCTCAGAGCTCCTCCCTTGGCCCCTACATTGAGAATAAAATCATTGAGTGATTTTAGTCTCATTTTTTTCTCTCAAAGTGCACTCTGATGTAGATGAACTGCATGTATTTGCTTTTGAGACAAGTAAATTGTCTCCTCTTCACCAGTGTGCCTCCTTGACAGGGCAGCAATAAGGAAAAGGGCATTTGAAATTTAGTTAGGTATACTACTTGACCCAAGAACATCAGTTCGCAATCTAACCTTTGTTTCCTGTCTTGGCCTGTAAGTGAAGTTTGGTTCAAATAAAAAACATTCATGGATATTTCGCTTTAACAAACTCCCCAAGGTGTTTTAATAAAGCAACAGGGCAGTGTTTGAGCTCCTTTGGTATTTAAATAATGTATTTATCTTGGATGTAGCTTCAAATCCTTTCCAGATGCCACACACCTCTAGGGAGCAGACTGAACACCCTGTAGCTGTAGCCCTAGGGTCTGTGAGCACAGAGCACATAATGACGGTTCTCTTCCCAGCATCCTATTTGACAAGTTCCCCAGGTGACTCTAATGTGTAGCCGTGCCAAGAGATGCTTTCCAAACAGATACTAACAGCGGTTCTTGATGCTTCTGTCCTAATTTAACATATCCTTCTCAACTTACAAAGAGAGGTACTATCATTCTTGAATATTCACAGAACGATGAAGTAAGGCATGATTCCCAGGCCACAGTAGTTTAAAAGACATCAATTTTATATCTGTGTTAGAGCTTTACATTTTACATTTGCATTTAACTTTATCAATTTATACTACTAATTATAATTACTTGTTTTTATTATATAATTTTACTTGTAATATTAATATTAATTATTTGCAATAATTAATTTGAAATTAAAATTATTAACTGTATAACTTGATCAATAATTATATTATTGATTATATTATATTGTTATAATAACTTTATTAACATGTAACTTTATATTGTGTAATTAGTAATGTCCTTTAAAAAGTTAAAAATCTACGGCTGTAACAAGGAACCATTAACTTTAATTGGAAAGACATTCTTATCTACTGCAGTAATCTGGCCAATGGAGAAAGTGTTAATCCATGTGTTTGTGTTTCATTCTTTATTATAAAGACAATTCTAAACATATTGTAGCATATAACAAAATTTGAGAGAAGGAACTGTAATCAAAACAATGCAGCAATTTATTTGCATCTTGGTGACGTTCACATGAAAATTTTATTTTATTTAACGTATTATCTCAAAGGTCACTGAATCTTGGCTTGGGTAAAGTTATAATATGAGTATCTCAGATACTTGATGGGCCCAATGTGCTTCAGCCCGCTGTTGGTTTTAGAAATATGGACTGGGTACATTTTATTTTACCTATCAGGATTATAATTACATCAAGCACATTACCCACACAAAGTAAATATCCAGTCAGTGATTACTATTTTTATGATTTCTGTTTAACAAATATTTATTATCCCTTTATTGCATTTAAGAATTTCTGTTTATCAACAGAGAGTATTTGAGCTGTTTTATCTTTTAAAAATAGATTTGGCAATCAGTTCACAGGGGAGAGAAGTGACTCATACTCTAAAACACACGGTCTTCCCAGAAGCCTTCTCAAGATACTGGGGTTGCTGGAGCATCTGGCACAGGTTTCCATTGCAGGTCCTCTGTACACGCTCAAGTTGCTGCTCTGAGGATCCAGTCACTTTTCTACATGGAATTAGCCCATGATGTCCCCATTTTCCATGGTCCCTCTCTCTCCCATCTGATTCCATTCATATAACAACCTGTCAGGACTTTCTGCTGAATAGTATGGCTGGTTCGCCCTTGGATCTCATAACCACAATGGAGACTTGGTTCTGTAAGCTTTATGATCCCCCAGGAATCATAGATTGCTAGAGCTTTTCAGTTTATGGAGCTGTAGATCATGAGTAGAAAGATGCACACCAACAGCCACACTTCCTAACTGTCTGCAGTTGGAAACAAAAATATTCCTAAGTGTCAATTACCCATTTACTCAATTTGCAAGGGTGGCTCATGCTTATTGTTATAACTTTATCAATTTGTGACCTGGAAACAGAATCCAATTACATTAAAATAAGCAGAATTCTCTTAGGAAAGAAAGATAAGCAGCATCGTTTCAGAAAGACACATTTTCTGAATTCTGTAACTCTCAGCTCTGGAATTCTGGCTCCCCTGCCTTATTTGTGTCTGCTCTATAGCAGGCACAGAGATTCTGCTGCCCTCAACCCACTGATGTCAGCTCTCGGGTGGGGGGGACAAGGTGACCTCACCTTCTGCAGGCCTTTTAGTGGGTGTCTGGAAATTACTGTTAGCCAAAACACTGTATCTGGTCTCTTAGGCCTTCCAGGCACATACACTGCTGAGCCCCCATCTAAAATCAACAGATCAGCTGCCAGCTGTGCAGTTTGATGATTATTACAAACCAATGAGCTCCTTGATAGACAGTGCTCAGTTTGTGAGAAGAGGCCACCATTGCAACCCCAGCATGCTTTGGGCTTTCTTAACACCATGCTTAGTGTTCATGGAAGTCTGTTTTCCGGCTTTGGGATTTTTATAAAGATGGAAGCAGTTGTCCAGTCCATTCTCCTTTGCTTCTGGTTGCTTTTTCTTAAAGTATGGAAATGCTTTCCCTATGGTTCCGTGTAGTCATGTTTCTTGTGGGATGGCCCCACTATACAAGTGTCATCCTGCTGCTGATAGATTTGGCCACTGTTTCCCATTTAGGGTGGCTATGAGTCTGTGTATGTTGTCACATGTGCTCTTGGTACACTTTTGTGTGTGCTCCTGCTGAGTACTAAGGCGGGGACACTGGGTCATTGGGCAACTTTAAAAGTTTTGATAGATGCAAATTCCCCAAGAGACATTTGGCAGTTTCCGTTGCCCTAAATCTTTCACAGAACCTCCTTATGATGTCTGACTCCCTATTTACCTATATTGATGAGTAGCTTCCCTGAAATTCTAATAACCAAAATTCTCCACCTTACACTTGCAAAACTACTTGTGATGTCAGTGTGTTGGTAGAGCCCTAAGCCACCCACAAGCTCTAGAGTCACACAGGAAAGGCTTTTAATACCACCTCTGTCCTTGCCCACTTAATACGTAATATATCTGAACCTCAGTTTCTCATTTTGTACATCATATGATGTGATGTCAAAAAATAGAAGACATGGAGTGTAGTAGACACAGTTGTCTTTGTTCTTCATGCCCTTCTCCTGCAGGCTGTTTTCCTTTCTGTAAAATACACAACCTTGTTTCTACAATGAGGCAGATACCTCTAGGAAAGGGGTGGGTGTCTGTGTAGCCGTGAGATGCATGCAGTGAGTCCGGAAGGGTAAGATGGGAAGTTGCTTTTACTTCTTCCTTTTCCTGGAGTATGTGCGTTTTCATAGCTTTCCTAGGGTTATTCATTACATTAGAGAGTGCTTGGCAGTCACCTAACCCCAGGCTCTCTTAAAGAGAGCTTGGCAGTCACCTAACCCCAGGCTTCCTTCTCCAGAAGCTGGGTCTTCAGAGAACTCCACAGGTACCCTGTTGTTTAGGAGTAACTAAAACTCAGAATCTTCTGTCTAGTTCTAGCAATCTATCTTTGCGCAGTATTTCTTGACCTTAATCACAACACATCAATCAACTTGTAGGCAATAGCAAAAAATAATAATTTCCGACCTATTAAAGTTTCTATAAAGGGATGAGAAAAATTTCAAGCTGTTCCCAATAAAGTCTAAATATTCCAGATAAATAAATGATGTAACTGTTCATCATTCTTGAAGGGGAATTTGTGGATTCTTTTATTGATAGGATTTGTCAACTGGGGTGGGAACGTGGGATGGTGAACGTTTGCTGAACCAATATGTAGAAGAACAATGTCTCTAGTGCCCAGTGAAGGATACAACACCATCCAGAAGGAAGTAGGCCTGCTTCCTCTGGTAAAACTCTTACTGTGTAGCTAACTCCCACATTGAGTAGGCACCTTATAGTTTAGCTTATCAACAAAAACAACAAAATAAAAAAAGCAACAAAAACAAAACAAGCAAGATAGCTTGCCAAAATGAGTGAGATTTGACACTAGCAAAGCATCCATCAGGCACAAGGAGAAAACTGATTTGAGTGACAGATGAACTCCCCCAGGGAGACTGGCACTGACCTATTCCACTGCCCTCTGTAAAATAAGGCAGAGGCAGTCACAAAGTCACCTTGTGTACAACATTGACTGTAGGCACTTTGCAGGAAACACTTGAGCATGGAGAATGTCCTAGGAGGTTCGAGTGTGTGTCCTTGTAGGCGATGACTCTGAGGGACATAGACTGATGTGCATGAAGGTGTATTAAGTGGGCACTGGAGGGGTCAAAAGTTTCCAAGCTAGATTTTGTAGATAAAGAACTTTTAAAATTAGAGTCATGAGTACCTTGATTCTGACGCCAGGGTTACTTTGAGAGATAATCTGTATAGAATTGGGCCTTGAACCTGGAGAATGGAGAGATTGCACAAGACTGGCTTCTACCAGCTAGCTGACTATGCCTGTAAATTTAAGGTAGTCTTAAAGTTTCAAGCCCAAGTTAATGTTGGAATTTGTGCTTTCTCTCTCTTCATAAAATTTATACAGGCAATCATTCTCTCAGGCTTGAAGCTACAAAAATTGAGCAAAACAGGCTAAGTAGATTCTAGAGATAGTGTTGTAAAAGCTAGACACCTAGGTTGGCCTCAGTTTTTCTGTCTCACTGCTGTAGATCTTTGTCCTCTCTGACTGCTGACAAGATGGCTTTCTGCAACCCCTAACAGCACTTACAACAGCATGTTCTCCAAGCCACAGAGGATATCCCAGTCCTTGCCCTACCACATTTATGCATGGGTGACCCTAACTGCTTATTTGTGACCAGTCTCTACTTCCTAGTATTCCATATGAATAATTCAGCTTACTACATGGATACTGGGCAACTTTTTTTAAAATTACAATAAAGTTACTCTCTTGCTCTTGAGTTGACAAATAATGACTTCCATTGTTTTGTTCAAAGGTTATTCACTTTTGTAAAGGAATAAAAAGTATTATCATGAGGATGTTTATGTGGTAATGACCCATTTGTAAAGCCATCCATGTGTTGTTCCCTTCAATAGTTAACGAGGGGTTCCATGAGAAGGGTTAACACGAAGTATTTCAGGTCTTCATTCTTGGACTATCAGCTCAGTGAAGACAAAGTACCTGGCACTAACTGGGATGTCTACATCAACTCATCTCATGCCCCAATGCACCATCATAGATGAGGGAGCAGAAACTACAAAAAGCCGGAGGATAGGAAGCAATACTGTAGAATGATACCTTCTGCACAGGGCTTGGCTGCTACACTTTTGAACCCACAAAGCTATGGTCACCTCCACAATATCTGCATAAGATCTAGCCAGTCAACTCTTTGAATGATATATTTTTTTATTCACTTTACATCCTGATCAAAGACCCCTCCTTCCTCTCCTCTCAGCCCTGCCCTTATGAATTCCTTTCTGCCATTACTCCCTTCCCTACTCAGAGAAGGGGAAGACCCTCCTTGGGTACCACCCCACCCTGGGACATCTAGTCCCAGCAGGACTAAGCACCCCCTCTCTCACTGAGTCTCAACCAGGCAGTCCAGTTAGGAGAAGAAGACCCAATGGCAAGCAACAGTGTCAGAAACAGCCCCACTCCAATTGTTACGGGACCCACATAAAGACCAAGCTGCACAATTGCTACAAATGTGTGGAGGGGCTAGGTCCAACCTCTGTATGCTCTTAAGTTGGTGGTTCAGTCTCTATGAGCTCCTGTAGGTCAAAGTTAATTGGTTAATTGACTCTGTAGGTCTTCTTGTGGTGTTCTTGACCCTTCTGGCTCAGTGGTTGGTAAAGGTCCCATGAAGCCCTACTGCCAGCTGAGAAGCTATTAGCAGTTGATGGCTTCTGGAGAAGAATTATTTCCATTGGGATTGTGACTTCTAGTAAGTTGCACATTTACTGGACAATGGCCCTATACTCATGCGCATATGGGCAATTCAGTGGGTTATTGGGGATGGGGCATGAAATATGAAATTGGGAAGGATAAATGTTGACTGGGGTCCCAGGGAAAGTTTAGGTCACGTAAGTGAGGGATGAGTATGATCAAAATCTGTTTAGGTGAAATCTTCAAAAGTAAATGCAGTATTTTTAAAAAGAAAAGGTTGATAAACCAGGCAGCTTTAGAGAGAGAAATTTACTTGGTGTCTTGGTTGATAGATGAGATAACATGCTCCAGGTCAAGAGAATTGCCTGTTTCTTGCAAGCTAGAGCTTTGCTGAACTGTTTTACAAGCCAGAAAGAAAGAGATAAGTGAATTTTCTTGTGAGATCCTGGAATATTCCATGAACTAATTCCAAGTGTTACAACACAAGGAAATGTCTCAGATGGTTCAGGGTAATGAAATCTCTCTCTAACATAAAAACAAAAGTTCGTCATATCATCCTCATTGGAAATTCTGTATAATCCAAACTCCTGAAAACTTAGATGTTTATGGCCATAAGTAAAATTGGAGATAAAACTCAGGAAGCAGAGAGAACATCAACTATTCTCCAAACTCACAGGAGCATCCACCCTTTTCCCCTCTTCTTCCCCCTCTCCCATTGCTTCTGTGCTCTTGGAGGTCCTGGAAGAGAAGTAAAGAGAACATGTCTGCTCTTCAGACAGATAGCACATGTGCCATTTCATGACATCTTGTGTTTCCCTGCTTAGATGCCTCTTTATCCTTTGGAAATGTCTCAAACAACTTTACCTTGCATTGGTAGGAGAGACTAAAAGGCTATGTTTTATCAGAGTCTTTGATCTCATATCCAGGAAGCGATGTGTCCTCTGCCTGCCTGCCTGCCTGCCTTCCTCTCCATTCCTCTCCTCACCAGGACCAGCTGTCCCTTCCTTCCTCTCCACTGGTACTTGTTTAGAGGGTGGCTATTAAACATAGTCTAGAAATGCAGCCTGTCACAGCAGAATTGGTCTGTTTTGGATTACAAAGCTTTCCTGGGTAACTTCAGCCAAACTGAAGTTAATATTAGAATTTCTTCCAAGAGCAGAAAAGCATAGAAGCCTCAGCTTTCACCAGCCATTAACTCGACAAATATATTTAGCATCTGGGTAGTGGTGCCTAGATCTGAAAGGAAATAAGAGCTGACTTAGGGAGTCCTTGTGATGGGAGGCAACTCCCAGAAGAGCAGTCCTTCCCTTAGAGCAGTGGTCTATGACCTTCCTAATGCTGTGACCCTTTAATACAGTTCCTCATGCTGTGCTGATGCACCCCCAACAGTGACACCCCCACTATCATGCTACAATCCTTGCTTTTCTACAGTCATTGCTACTTCATAATTGTAATTTTGCCATTGTTATGAATCTTAATGTAAATATCTCAGATGCAGGATATCTGATACGTGGCCCCTGTGAAAGGGTCAGTCAACTCCTCCAAAGAGGTCAAAACCCGAAGATTGAGACCTTGGAGCTTTCTGAGCCCTGACTATATCCAGAAACCTGGCTTTTCAATTCCACATCTCACTAGCACTCCTTTTTTCCAGCTCATCTGTCCTCAGCAGCCTCCCTCTGAATAATGTGAGCCTTCATCCAACATCTCTGGCCACATCACTTCCTCTTCTCAACCTGAGGAAGTTTCAGGTCATCTGTGCCTCCTGGCTTCTCAGCTGTACTCAGCCCACACCTAGGACAGGATTTGTCCATATCAGGCTGCTGCAGAAAGTTGCAGGGGATGGGAGACAATACACACACACACACACACACACACACACACACACACACACACACAAATCAGTCTGCTGTCAGACAAATGCAAAACTCCTTTCCATGCTGCAGAAGCTCTGAGATAGACCCCCATCTCCTGCTAGTCAGTACAGTCTCATTTCCCACAGATGCTGTGGTAACTGGACTAGGAGTTTCCCTCATTCAGCAGCTGCATTTGGCTCTCCCTTCATTGTGCCCCTCATTTCTGTCTAAGTTTTCTGTTTCCTCTTCTCCCCCTGGTTCTGATCCTGACCAGCACTGCATCATACTTCACAGAACAGCTCAAGCCTCAAAATCCTTTGGAAAGCTTCTCTCACCCTCTAGCCTGAGGCAGAGCTCTCTGACCTCTTGTGAAAGGTAATGATTAGAGCAATCCTTGTAGCTTCAAGCTGGGACCACATGTGTGCAGTTTCATGGCATATGTCACACAGTAAAAGAGTTGTTGGTTTATTTTATTGTCCCTACATTTATTTGGATTCCCTTGGTGCTGGTGACATGCATGGTGCCTTACATTCAGTCAGTAGCTGCCAATGTATGAACTGATTAAGAGGTCAATAGTTTATAACAGTATAGCTTTTCATGCAAAATCTCATTCAAGTGATTCATATGGTAGACTATTTTCAAATGATGACAAGGCCTATGATCAACAAAACCTGATTAAGGCTAAGTAATGATCTTCCACCTTTAGATATACGATTGCTATAGAAGGGTGGTTCTCAATCTGTGGCTCGACTTTTGGGGACCATGTATCAGATATCCTGTGTGTCAGATACTTTTATGATTCATAACAGTAGCAAGATGGCAGTTATGAAGTAGCAATGAAAATTATGGTTGGTGTCACCATAACATGAGGAACTGTACCAAAAGGTCACAGAATTAGGGAGCTTGAGAAACACTGCTATAGAAGATATTGAAATCAACATTCAGTCAAACCTATACACACCCAAATGCCTCAAGTCAACATGAAAAAAATGAATAGCTTACAGAGAATGTTTAAGTGTATTTCCAATGATTGATCGCATTCCTGAAGATAATTATTCTTAGTTGTTAAGAAGACATATATGTATCATAATGCTTCGATGGCCCTTTGGGTTTCTGGGGTCTTTTACAAAGCAATGTCGTAGTTGATGAGTGGCTGAGGTCAGCTACCTAACTTTTGTGATGCGTTACCAAATATAAAGTTGCAATTCCAGACAATCTCCTCAAGGTTAGGTTTCCTTGGGAGGGATGAGCAGGAGAGCACACCTAGTCTGACCTCCCCAAATCAAACCACAGCCACCAGCCAGCTTTGGCAGTGGTATCACACACTATCTACATCTCTCCTTAACTGGATGTGTTTTCTCCGAGGAAGAAAGCATTACAGCGGTTTCCAAGGGAGAGGCACCTACATTCTCATGTATTTATACCCCCTTCCCATCCTCACCCTTGCCTCTACCCACACAACATCTGTCGTTTTAAACTAAAAGCACAAATTACTCTAAAAGTGAACTGAAATTACAAAGAAATGCTTGTGTAGAAAACTTTCTTGGCTTCAAGGGGGAAAAATCGTCTTTGAGTGGTCATTCAGCAGCCTAGAAGCAGTTCATTGGGAGCAACTCATGGCACCCTTGGGATCGACCCCCTTCTTCCTCCAGCTCTCCCCCGCTGCAAAGGCTTGTCAGTGGTCCAGAATAAACAACTTCAGACCAAATTGAGTTAAGACATAAAGTACACACTTAGAGTCGTTCACTTCTCCAGTTTCTGGCTTCAGCCTCCCTGTGGTCAGCTTAAAAAGAAAAACAAAACTTGCTTTAGGGCTTAAGGCTTATTGAAACATGCCCATCCCACAAGCCCTCTGCCTTCCTGCCACTGAAAGGGGTCTGGAAAGCAATGGGCTTCCAGGCACATGTCCGAGTCCACGATGCCCACACAAGTTTTATCATCATGTGCTGTCAGGTTTACCCGGACAACCAGGGAAGCAAGGCTAGCGTAAGCAGGAAGGAAGTGGTTTCCTATCTCCTGGAGTGATTCACTGAGCTTCCACTTGGTGTTCAGACATTCCAAGGGGTACACTGCTTTCATTTGCAGTGGTTTCTGCCACCTCACTCCACTCTCTACTCTTCTTCCCACATAATTAGCAAAGTCTCTAGACTTGTCACTGTCCCTGACTGAAGCTATTTTCATTGTGGAGCTTCCCGGAGACTACCTTGTCACTCCCTTTACAATGCTTCACTAATGCTTCCTGTGTTTAAGAGCACCTGAGGTATCTCCTTGCAACTTGCCTGTAACTGTCCTTGAGGGGAAGGAAATCTGAATAGTTGGTTACCAGTAGATAAGGTCAGCAGAGTTCAAGGATCTCTCAGGACCATTTAGGAACTGTGATGAGGAAATTCACAAAAGCTCTCTGTAGTTGAGGCAAGATTTTTTTTTTTTTTTTTTTTTTTTTCAGTTTTCAAGACAGGGATTCTCTGTGTAGCCCTGGCTGTCCTGGAACTCACTCTGTAGACCAGGCAGGCCTCGAATTCAGAAATCTTCCTGACTCTGCCTCCCAAGTGCTGGGATTAAAGGCGTGAGCCACCACTGCCTGGCTAGATTATTTTTTAAAAAAGGTACCAAATGTGCTTTGTGGCTTGCTGGGGCAATTCTGTATGCATGTATTCATGTATACAATAGTTAATAATGAGGTGATTCCAAGGTTAATGCAGCAATAATCGTTGAAAATGAAGGGGTTTTGTTGCTGGACTTTTTTTTTCTACTGAATTTATGGGCTCTTAGATGTGATAGGAATCTAAAGCCCAAGAAAGACACACCAAGGAAAACTACTTCCTGGTCTAAGCTTTGGAATTGACTACCAGCCCTGCTCTTTTATCTGTCAATGCAGAAGGTATAAGCTAGGTCTCGGCATGCTAAGCAAGTGCTCTGCCAGTGTCTTACTTCCTTAGCCAAACTGGCCTTGAGCTTATGATTGTCCTGTCTCAGCCATCTGAGTGGCTGGGACTACAAGCCTGTGACACCAGTCCCTGTGCCACATTATCTCATTAAAGAAACAGAATGTACTATGAAATAACAGAATGTTTCTCACTAAATGTGAGCAATTTCACACGGAGAGATGGCTACAAGTACACAGAAGCCAGGAAGAACAGCTAGACCCAAGCCCTGGAGAGGCCCTGTGCAGAGAAGCCACACACGTGGTGTTCCTGGGAGGCCTGTCAAGGAGGGGACTCTACAGGAAGGCACTGGGCTAAGAACAGTGGTGAGAAGTATTGTCTAAAAATACCAGCAGGGCCAAAGGTGGGCAGAGAGACGTGAGTTGCACCTGTGCTGTGCCAAGAGAAGTAAAGATGCAGGAAGTTTCAATAATCATAAGAAATCACTGCACCGTAGAGATGGCAATATGAGAGAGAAAGGCTTTCATTCCATTATTGGAAGGCAGGATTACTAGATGAGCTTAGAATAGGGTGAAATCCACGTCTATAATGATGCCCAGCACACACCACATGCGTATAACTAGACAGCTTTTTTCTTACCAACTTTCAGCATCTTGTATCTTACAGTTACTCTGCCTAACCAGTGATGAACTAGAGAAAGTTTAAGCTCAAGAAAATCTCTTACAATATACCCTTGGGAAAAATCTATCATTGAGCCAGGCGATAGTGACTCACCCCTTTAATCCCAGCCCTAAGGAGGCAGAGGCAGGTGGATCTCTGTGGTCAAGGCCAGCCTGGTCTACAAATGGAATTCCAGGACAGCCAGGACTACACAGAGAAACCCTGTCTCAAAAAACAAAACAGAAAAATCTATCATTACAGTCAATGTTATCTCTAGCCTGTCTAACTATGGCCTTTCTGACGTCTTGTAAGCCTTCCTTTAAAGCAGGAGTTTGAATCCCTCCTGCCCCTGCTTCCGTAAATGACGTTTCATGAGAACACAGCCAAATATGCATCCATTTTCTCATTGCTATGACTGTTGCAGCGCTATTCCAGAGCTGAGGGAGACACAGAGACCTACCAATCTGCACAGCTACACCCTGTGTGGCCTTTTCAGAGAAACTGCTCTGGACTCTGTTCTAGTACTTCATACATAACGCTGCAGACTCCCTCTGGTAGATTTTGATGAGCAAAGTGGAAAGCTATTTCTGGTGGGCATAAGCCCTGTGTATTTGTGAAGACCCTTGGGCCATTTATCAACAAGTGGCAAAGCCTATGAACACATATTCTTAATTGATCACCTCCCCCATGGAAAGGTGACCACAGCCTAGAAGGAACAGAACAGCTAGCCCATTGGGATGCTTTTGGAACCCAAGTGCAGATTGTTCTGTGACAGAGCTTAGCTTGGGCTTTTCAGGAGAGAATTTGGTGTTCTTAATGTTGTTTGAGTAGGATTGGGGTTTTTTTTGTTGTTGTTGTTGTTGTTGGTTTTTGTTTGTTTGTTTCTTTTGGTTTTTTGGTTTTCTGTAGTGAATGAATCCTAAAACTGAGCTTTGTATTTGAGATTTCTAAGGAAAGATGCTGGCACAGCTCTCTTCCACACCCTACCACAGCCTTTTACTCATTTAAGAATCAAACAGATACTTAGCCTAACTAGGAGTGAGTGAAAAGATTGCTCATTTTCAAGGACAACTGAATAAAAACATGTGCAAACACAGCACACAAATCCAAATCAACTTAGTTTTGGTTGTGAGCCTAGTCTTTATATAATCAACTTAGAAAACCACTGCAAAGGGTCAGGGAAGGCCCTTTACTGAATGAAAAATAACAACAGGAGAAAACATTCCAAGAGGCAAGTGGGGACTCTTTGTGAAAGAATTTTGCAAGGCTCTTGTAGGATTGTCTTCCTTTTTGCCAAGTGCCTCAGCACAGCACGGTCCATCTGGTAAGACCTGGGCCCAGTTACCTTCCTGCTGAGCCACGGTCACATCCCTGCCATTCGGGTGGGCCGTTAGCTGTGGTCAGCATTAGCTATCCCTGCCTCTGTGGCAAGACCTTATAGCTCTTAGAAAGGCCACACACCAGCAGTGTTAGCAGCAGGGCAAGGTCAGCCTCCTCGGAGAGCACTTGAACGGAAGGAAGCAATTCACGCTAGTGGGAAGCCATCCAGATTTAATTCAGATTCAAGCCACAGTGGGGTTTAGGAAGGGTTTTCCACGTATCACGTGCTTTGCCAGGGACTCTCCCATCTCACCAAATCCTCCCAGAGTCATAGTAATTGTTTTGTTCCTGTTTAATAGATGAAAATAAGAGGCTCAGAGGGATTAGGAAGTTGCTCAGATAAAGGGAGGAATGGGGTTTTAGTCCTGACTTGTCACTGCAAGTGTAGTAACCACTGACAAGTGCCAGGAAAACTTTGGTTAAAATCACTCTGTAGTCAAACATCTAGGGGTTTATTTTCTTTTCTCTCTTCACTCTCATTTTGCTTTTGAACCATTTTTTTGATGAAGACACATAGTCCTACCTGTTTTAAGTAGTTGTGAGACCTGCTTTGTTTCTGTAACTTGAGTAACAGCAAGCTTACCACTGCACTCACTGGTGAAATCAGGCCAGCAATTTGTTTAAAGGTTGTTTTCTTCCTTTTGAAAGCAACTGTGGTACAAAGGACAGTCTCAGCCTGAAAGGGACAGTAGAAGGCTGACTTGGGTACAGCTCTGTCTCCACACACAGGTTCATCCTCAGCCTACTTCATCCCCCGACTGCTCTTAAGGCACTTGCCTTCCTTCTGAACATCAGCATCATCACCTCTAACTACTCCTGAAGGTCCAGTGTCTTGTCCTTGTGTCTAGCCCAGTGTCTAGCCCTTGGCAGAAGACACCTCCATTTGATAGGTCACCTCATAGAACAGTCCAGAACCTCTGAGGTCCCTCTTACCGACTCTTTCTGGGGCTTTCTTGAGGTTCTACAAGAGCAGCATTCTAGAAGATTCTCTCACCTAACATGACTGTAGAGTGACTGTTGTGGAATAGCCAAGAGCTGCCAAGATTACGAGGGAACAGCTACAGGGAGACTAGTAGTTTTCAGATAAAAAAATTTAAATAAACAAACAAACAAATGAGTCATGCAGCAGCCTTCTGCTGTCTTCTTTTGAGGATGTTCACTGCCCTTTGGTTTTCTTTTTATTTTCTGTGATAAGAAGAACTGTGTATTTGTTTGTTAGATTGATTTTCTAGTGCTCATTGTAGACCAACATAAATATGCTTATATTTCCAGAGATGGCCTTATATACAACAGTGCATTAAAATCTGAGTTTTGAAAAACATGAGTAAAAGTAGAAAACCATGTAAATTGTCTTGTGGTAAGGACTGTGCTACACAGCTCACAGAGTCCAGAATCTGCTGGGAAATATTTGCACAAAACTAACTTCCAATCCCATTTTCTGGATCAGAATTCTTTTACTTCCTTGCAAATTGAACACCTTGTCCAAGATTATTTTTGGTTTATAATTTATATAAGTAATGTAAACTATATTCCTGATATTAATAATGTAGGCAATGGTCTGGAGAAGAGGAATGCAGAGAAAAACCACACAAATGGCACACACACACACACACACACACACACATTTTTGAGAGTAGAAAATAGTGGCACTGCTGAGATCATTAAATTCAACACTGACACTATTAGCCAGTTTATTCCTTTAATCTGATGTTGTGCTTTCATTTGTTTACCAAGGGATGTTGGAGTATTCCTTTCTGACACCAGAAGCTTGGTGGTATCTCTACCTTCTGACTTGTTACATTCATTTAGCACGGCTCACATTATGGGATGTTCTACAGCTACTTCACGTTTCATGTCATTTCCTCAAAGGATTATTGGATTCCTTGAGTCACTATTTCTGATTCATCCTTGGCAACTATCTTTGTCCTGCTATATTAAACGTGTTGTAGCGTAATGGATTAAGGAAAGGGTGAACAATAGAAAGGACAACCTAGAGCTATAGTTATAGGCATTTGTAGGCCTCCTTAAATGAGTGCTAGGAACCAAACTGGCGTCCCTGGAAGGCCAGCAAGTGCTCTTAACCACTGAATCCCCTATTCTCAATCTTATTAGTACTCATAATTAGCCAGAGAAATAGGTAAAAACTGGTCTTCTTTTACCTACACAGTTAGTATACTGAGCGGGGTTAGCTGTTTGGAGACAACATGGGACAATACTGTGGCAGTCTTGCTAAGAGAAAGGTATTTGATGATGTCATTGGAAATGTAGTCTTCTGTCCCTCATAAAACTGGCCTTCCTGTAACTCAATGAATGAAGAAATGAATGAACAGAAGGAAGAGCAGCCTCTCAAGCTTGTAAAGAAGACAACAGAGCAAGGTAAACCTTACTTGTTGGCTGCAGAGTTGTTCTAGGCTCTGCTGGCCCGACATGTCCCAGTGCTTGCTGGCCGTATATGGCATCCGCATGAATTCTAAAGGAATGGTTCAATTTGTAAGTGAACAGCCCAATCTGGGAAACATTACTCACCCATCATCATCAGGGAGTGAGTCATCAGACCTGAGGAAGATAGGAAAGAGAATTTATGTGAGTCGGGTGGAGACTGGGCTTACAGTAAGGACATCTTGCAGACCTGTCTCACTTTGACTTCACATTGCCTTGCTGGGAAAGACATGGATGGTGAAGGCGTATTGAGGAAGCACCACACCCTGGTGGAAACACTCAACCCTTCTGACAGAAAGAAGCTCTTAAGGAAACAGCCAGGTGAAAACTAGTGCTCCAAGGCCTGGACAACAATGGCTAGTGAGGGTAGACTCCAGCCCATGGTACACTGGCTAATGAGGCTGGATTCTAACACACCACTAGCCTTTTACAATTCCAAAATGCTTTCTGGTGTGTAGTTCACCACTGCACAGACTGAAGAGAGGTCATAGGTGACTGGTAGTTGGCATCAACAAAGGGCATTCTAAGATTCAGTAAAAACCTATTTCCTTTGAGGCCAAACTGGTCAGGTTTCAAAGCCAATTTTCATGCAATCATTTTTATCCCCAAACTGTGTGGATTCTGTATTTCCCACCTTTCTGCCACTGCTCTTAATTAGAGTTTATGCCATGTGATGATCATTTATGTCCCTTAGTACTTATACACCCAAAGGCTCCATTCCTTTTCCTTCATGTGTCCTAGCTTTTCGTGATAGCAGGAAACAAATGTGAGGAGCTAACTTATACTCTTTGTAGATTTTCTCTGGGGTCTTGTGTGCATGAGCCTCTCAGCTTTCTGCTATAGGACAGAGACAGCAGTGCTAGCTGCTTCCTCAAGGTCTTGGCTGAACTCAGAAATTGAAACTGCTAGATGTGAGTGAATGTCAATACAAGTGTTGTTTGTGACTCCATGCTGCTAGACATAGTGAGTTGAAATCCTCCGAGAACAGCAAGCACTGAATAAATAGGTCAGAGTCATCAAAATTCTGGGGAGGCAAAGGGTAGAAATGGAAGGCTTCAGGAAAGGAAGTAGTATTCACTGAAGTGTGCCTCTGGGTGAAGAAACAGCTGTACCCATGACTGTGTAAGCAGTCGTAAGGTTAGAGAACTAGAACTCAGCCAAGAGAGGAGTGCTCATTCATGCAGGTTCCGAGAAGCTGAACACAGCAACACCTCATAGATTACTCTTTATATCTCCATGTAGACAGACTTTCAACCAGGGCCACTTTCTCCATGGTGCCCTGCTCAGGAGAAGTATCCAACACTTTCACTTCAAGTTTGCTGTGAATCTGCTTTTTCTTACCATATGAATTTGTGTTGAGAGTATTTTCCAACAGTGTAGATAACTGGGGAACTGCCTGCTAAGACAATGTCAAGTCCACAGTAATTTCTTAGTAAATTAATTACTAATTGACTTGCAAGACAAATTCATTTCTGATTTACATTCAACTTCTTGTGAAGATAGACTGACCTGTGATTTCAGGTTGTCAATTAAAGAAACAGTAGTGGGAAGGAAGTTGCTGGTGTCATAGAAGACATGTAAGCAGAGATATCACTGCTATCATAAAGTCTCGATGAAGCACATGGCTTATATTAAGAGAGGAATATGACTTGTAAAGCACATTTTTGTCCAAAATCTTTCTTTCTTTTTATAATTTTTTAATTAAAATATGCGTGTGTGTGTGTGTGTGTGTGTGTGTGTGTGTGTGTAGGCTTGAATATACAGCTGCAATACCAAAGAATGCAGGAAGAAGGTTTTGGGTTTGCTGGAGCTGAAACTGCAAGCAGTTGTAAGCATTCCTGTTCTAGTGCTAGGAACCAGAGTAGACTCTTTTAGAAGAGCAGCAAGTGCTCTTAGCCACTGAGCTACCTCTCTAGTCCCCTGTTCACAATCTTTTTACACTCACAATTACCTGTTAAATAGGTAAAACTGGTCTTCTTTTACCTGGTGAGCACATTGAGAGGAGTTAACTTGCTGGAGATGGCAGTCTTGCTAACAGAAAGGTATTTGATGATATCATTAAAAACATACTCTTCTGTCCCTCATAAAACTGGCCTTCCTGTAACTCAGAAATTTCACCTACCTCCCAAAGAAGTGTGACACAATGTTCAAAGGGATTCTAACACTAATTGGTGTGGACTTCCTTAGAAATTCGAAATTTGTTTTGGAATTATTTCTAAGCTACAGAGGAGAATCATGGGACTAGAAGTCAACTCGTTTTGATGTTTGCTTTCCCAGCTCAAAACACAAGAAATGTTATTGTAATGTGCTTTGCTTGTTAACGTAATTGGGTTGTTTTAGTTTGCAACTGGGTAATCATGATACAACTTGTCATGGTTAGCTCTACACATTTATTAAGACATACAAAGCAAATTATGAAAAACATAAGAGAGCTCTTCTCATGAGTATTACATCTGCTTGTATTTCTAAGCTGCAATATGGATTCAGTTTGACACATATGTTCCTGTGTCTACAAACTGAAAACCATTTCCTAGTTGTAACAGAGAATAAAACAGCTAAGAGAAGCTCTGAGGAAGATCACTTTGTGAAGTGTTAGGGCAGCCTGGTCAACAAAAGTTATGTGGGTTTGAGAGAGATTAAAGGCATGTGTCTGGACCAAAGAGCCAGTAGGAAAGTGACTAACAGAACTACAAAGCTTGTGGACCCAGACAGAAACTCCAGTTTATGTTAATGACACCAGGAAATGTTGGGATGGCTTGGACCCAGGTCTTGTGTGATGTGGTCTCTGCTTGAAAGTGGAATGCTCTGTAGAAAATGGAACAAGGACAAAAGAGACAATCCTAGAGGTGACAGAGAGACATTTCCAAGAAACCAGTAATGTTGGCAGCCATTAATGTATAGCTGAGAATAACAATAAGTTTAAACAATTATGAATTTATTTGGGCACTTCTAAAAGTATGAGAGTGAATTTGGAGAAGCATGCTTTATGCTATGTGTTAATTAGAACAAGAAGAGCTGTATATACGGTATTAGCACAGAGGAGCAAGAGCCTACCATATAAGCCCAGGAATCCTACACAAAGGTGGCAGGTTTTTCTTAGTAACCAGGCTTCAAATCAACCATGGTGTCTTGGGAAACCACACAGATAACTTCTACTGCATGCCTGGAATCTGTCACGAAAGCAAAGATTAATCCCCAAAATGCTGGTATGTGAAATGTATCCAACTTAAGGGGCGGTATTTCATCGGTCCATTCCTATGACACTCCATTGTAGACATAACCACATTGCAGTGAAAACACTTAGAATCAGATGGTGTCTGGTATGGGCCAAGCTGCCTGAGAAGGGCGATTCAGGAAGACAGTGACAATTTCTATCATGATGGGATTTTAGACTGTTTTCATATGCACACTTGCTTGAATCATGCACGATTCCTCAAAACAGCCGTAAACATTGTGAACTCTGCCATGAGTCAAAGTGAAGTTCACTTGTGTTACCCCTTATTTAAAAATATAATCCAAGAAACCAGATGGATCTGGGTATCAATGTGGTATAGTGTGGCAAAGTGCTCACATGGGGATGTTCATATTGTAACTCCTTCAGTTTTTATATAGATTTATAAATGTTTGTGCTACAGCTGGAGAGCCAGAAGCTAAGTGCTTTGAAGACCCAAGTTGCCCAAACTTTGCTCTTGATTGGTAGCACTTGCCCGGGATTTGCAGGAGGAAAATCAAATTCCTACATGTTTTATAGAACTTGGAGCCCTTTTGACTGTCTAGTTTTCTCATGGACAGTCCTAGTGTTATAGGAAAGTTCTCCTCTAATAAAATAGCTTCAATATTTAACCCAAACTGGGTGTTCGGTGAAACTCTTAAAATTTGAGAAACTCTCTTTGCCTTCCTTTTGATACTCTGATCTGATAGATATTCTATGAAGTAGCTATGTCTCACAGCTGAGCAGTGACTGTGCAGATGTGAAGCTCCAGTGTGCAGTGCCTGCAGTCCTAACATCAGCCTGGGTGCATTTCCAAAAAATCATTAATAATTCTGTGCATTCTGAGGCCTTTACTCTTGTTATGTCACATCATGCTAACATTCTCAGTAGTGACAGGAATGGAATTCTTTCAATAAAATAAAAGTGAAGATTATTTCTCTATCTTCAAATAATTCTGGGAGGGCAATATTATTGTTTCACTTTGTCATCTCTGAGGGTGATAGGGTTCAAGAAATCAATTCAAAGACATACAGTGAGGAAAAGGTGACCTACAACTTTATTCTGGTTTAATAAAACAAACATAAAAATCTTTCTTGCCAGAGGTCTCAGTGGTAGAGTGTTTGAAGTACTGGGGTCCAGTCCTCAAACTCCAAATTTTAGTGAAACTGTAGTTGTTATTTTTAATACTTTACTTACATTATTGACACTGCATTTGCTTTTTATCATGGATTTAAATTTTAAGTTGCACTCATCCGGTAGAGGCAGATAGATTCCTTTGATTTGCAGGTCAGCCTGGTCTACACAGCAAGTTTCAAGTTAACTAATGCTCTATGGTAAAACAATTGCAAAAAGAAAAAAATATTTTAAGATTAAGTATTTGGTCAAAAGATAGAGCTAAAATGACATTTTCTTTCAATTAGGCAACCTAGATCAAATATGTCCATTGTTGTGTTCCCACCCCTATTGTCGCCCCATGGCTCTGTGTGTGTGTGTGTCTGTGTGTCCTTCTACTGAGATATACTTCCTCTGTCTATATGAACTTATTCTCATCTTCAGCCTAGACTTCATTTACATGTTGTCATCTCTTAGGAACATAAAAAGAGAGAGCCTCAGAATGAACAGAATTGTTAATGATTTGTTTTGAAACAAGCACTTAACCCATATATATGAAGGTACACTTGACTTTATTAAATCATATAAAATATCAATTTTGTCCTTATTCTCAAGTCAGAACTATTGGGTAGAATGGGGGGTATTTAGGTTTCTTTGAATTTTATGTACCAGATTCGATAAGTAATAAACTTTGACATACCACACTTTCATAATTTTAGTCTTTTTTCCTTAGAATTGGTTTTCCAAAATGGAATCATGATTTAGAATTTATTTTATTTGATTAAACAAATTGCTCAATTGTGTTCCAAAGTGTTTTGTGAATTAATATCCACACCAATAATGAGTAATGTTGATATTAACTCCCAAACTAAAATCTTTCTTTTTCTGAGTATGAGAGTAAGCTATCCTAATTGCAGATAATAAAGGTCCCAATAAATATTCACAAATAAGTGCTTCAAATGCTTGTTTAGCATTTTGAATAGAGGAATGAAATACAAATACTTTTTTTGTAGTACACTAATCTCAAATGGAATGTTTTGACTTCTGTTTCAAAAAGTTACTAACTGGCTTACAAATAAAGAACAACCTTAGTGCAAACTGAGAGTGGCAAGATAAAGTACTTAGTCATTTTAAATATAATTAAATAATAAATTCTGATTAGGAATGCCATCTGAATTGGCCCCAGCTCCAGCACGTTCTGCATACCACATTGATGGAGAACAAGACTAACATGTGGTGACTAGGGCCACAGTTGATCAGTAGGAACTAAAAGCAAAGACTACCTGTGAATTAGAAAGATGGCTGCCAATCAATGATGTGAAGATGGAAAGGTGGCATATGATTGTCCAAATTCTACACCTACATTTATGGTGGCATCTTAAGAACCGAAAGTCAGTACATGGTCTTGCTCTATCTGTATGCACAGAAGAGTTAAGCAGTTGCTTCAAGTAGAGGCAAACATCATAGCAGCTCACACTTTTAGGTAAAAGCAGACCAATATGGGTCAAGTCCAAGTCATATTTGGAACAATTATGGACTCTACTCTGCCTTTATAGGTGGGAGATGGGGACCCAATCCTGTCAACTTTCACAGTTCCCCGACTTCTGCTGAATTAGTAGAAGAAAATGGAAGGGGAGTAGAGAGATTCCCATGGAGTTAAGGAGGATGAGAAGATTGCTTCATAGTGTCTGTAAATGCCTTGGGTTGATTATGTGGTGTCTGAACATGTGCTGATTGCTTATTGTGGCTCCATCATACAAGGCCAGACAGATGATGCTCTTAGAACAACCCAAGGGGAGGGAACAAAGGAGCCTATAAAACAGAAATGTGCATTGTAAACGTACCTGAAGAAAGTACCACTGTGTTGACTTTGGCCTTATTTTGTGCTCTGTGCCCTGGTTGCCGTGACTATAAAGGGAGCACTCTGGCAACACAGAAGGATCTGGCCAGTTCTAGATGTAATGTCTAAACCCAGAGGCCATATTTCTTCACTCTTGGGATAATTTTGGTTCAAACAGTATCCCTTAACAAGCTCCCTGCTTCAAAAGCTCCAAGTCTTTTTGCTTTGTTTCACCTGCCTAAACATGTCTCCCCCAAAGCAAGGTTGTAAATACAATTTTATTGTTTTCCTCTCCTTTGCTTTTAAATGTAGACTACTGAGTACATTAATGTGGTCCAACTCTGGCCACTAATTTCTCATGTTTTCTTGGATTAAGTTTGTGTCCTGGCAGGCTTTACATTGGCAGAGCATGCAAGGCAAACATGGATACCTGTGTTGAGTGGATTAACACAATGTGAAAAGGGCAGAAAGACCGGGTGGTTTCTTACTAACTTACTGCTTTAAAGTGCTGTCTTTTCATTTAAAACAAAATGTTCTGGGTATTCTATAATCAGAACTTTGATTTGTCCTTTGACAACTCAGAAGAATGTTTTTAATTTCTAGACAGGTGACTTTTAAAATCCCACTGCTTTCATTGGTTTAGGGTATACAGAATTGTGGTTATAAAACATTGCCTATCACCTGTTATGTTCTCCAAGACTCTCTGTATACATTATAATGTGACATACTTACTTTCTAAGAAGTAAAATCCCATTACATTGTTATTAACACTCCTTGAAACTGTATCACCCTCATACATTTGATGGGTATCTTTCTCTACAGGCACTCTCAAGTCCATCCTGTATTAAAGACTGCTATAGTTAATCTTGCTTGTCAACTTGACAAGATTTAGAATCACCATAGAAGCATATCTGTGAACAATCTTCTAGATTAGGTTAATTGATGTAGAAAGGTGGACGCCCCCATTCCATGACTGAGGTCCTGAAACTAAGTAAAAGGGGAAAGGGAGTGGACAGGTCCCCATGCCTCTTGTTTCCTGACTCTGGATGCAGTGTGACCAGCTGCTTCAACCTTTTATTGCCCCGCCTTTCCTACCATAGCCAACTGACTTTCCTACGCCTAGAAGCCTAAATAAACCCTTCCCTCCTTAAGGGGTTTTTGTCAGGGATTTTGTCACAGAAACAAGATAAGTAGTGGACAGAAAACCACTATAGAATCTCCAGCCTCTGCCCCCTTGAACTTTGAATGTTTTGTTTTCTCTGTATCTTTAATATCACATGATTGCATGCATCACAGAGATGAGTTCTGTCCTACTATGGATTACAGCTGTGTAAACTTAAACACTTCTTACCACATCAGCCTTGTGGTGGCTTTGATCAAAGTTGATTGTAAGCCAGTGTGGCTCCCAAAGCTGACAGTTATTGTTTTGTTGTGGTTTGCTACCTTACTCAGCATCTTCTGAAAGACCTCTATCCTTTTTATTCTAGTTTGTCAAGGCACAAGTAACAGGCTCACCCAACTGGGCACTTTTGAAGACCACTTTCTGAGCTTGCAGAGGATGTTCAACAACTGTGAAGTGATCCTTGGGAACTTGGAAATTACCTATGTGCAAAGGAATTATGACCTTTCCTTTTTAAAGGTTAGTTCATTGAATTTGGTCATCCTACTCAATCATTGTAGAACATAACATGAGCAGAATTTGACTTAAAATATGCAACTTCATCTGAGGGAAGCCACAACTCCCAGGGACTACAGGTGAGTTGTATGAGAAGTCCACTCTGCCAACTAGGACCATTGTTTGAGGAAGGTCAAGTTATTTGTGGAAAAGAAAATAGAACAGAAACCCAGCTGATGATGTTCCACGCTCCTCATAGACACTAGCATTGACTGCAGGCCATTATCTCAGCTAGATGATGTTGACATACTAGCTTTCCAAATAATAATAATGATAAATTTTCAAAACTCAGTTTTGCTGTATGCATGTATGTATGTGATATAAACACTCACACCATACCTATCAGGAATTCATTGCTAATTTACATAATTCCTGAATATTTCTAGCAAACCATCAGGAGCCAACTCCGGAGAACTCAAATTTGACTTGCAAATACTTTGGGTTTATTTCTCCTGTATTTCTCTCTTATTCTCTATCCCCACCCCCATTTTTCATTCCACAAAAAATCATTATGAATACATTCAAGGTCATTCTTTTCACTTCCATTTTCATTTGGGTCACAGAGAGAGTCACAGCATATCAAATGACATGCTGGTCCTTTATACAGGCTTCTAATGCAAACACAAAAGAACCGTTGCAAACCTTCCTTACCCTTCTCCCGAGTGCAATTGTCTAAGTGTCTTAGATTGTCTGCCACATGATTGTTATCTTGACATTAAATGGGGCTCCTGGACCCACTTAGTGTTCACTCCAGAGCAAACTAACAAGTTTTTGTTTTCTCTCTTAGACCATCCAGGAGGTGGCTGGCTATGTGCTCATTGCCCTTAACACTGTGGAGAGGATCCCTTTGGAGAACCTGCAGATCATCAGGGGAAATGTTCTCTATGAAAACACCTATGCCTTAGCCGTCCTGTCTAACTATGGAGCAAACAGAACTGGGGTTAGGGAACTGCCCATGCGGAACTTACAGGGTAAGATGCAGAGCATCAAGGCAGAGAGGGTTCTGATGGCACTGGACAACAGTAATTTGACATAAATAATGAGTTGGAAAGAGATTTTAGCCTGGTAAAAATTAGTTCTTCCACAGATGAGAAAAAAATATCCATGTTTTCAGAAATCTAGTCAACCTTGGTAAGTGACAGCTTGTAGCAAGTAAACTTGAGCCAGAAGCAGGTAGGATGAGGCAGGCAGTCACCCCCTCATCCTGCATGGACCTATTCCAAAACAATACAGATATATGAAACCCCACACCACACATACCAATTGTTTTTTTTCTGCATCGCACTCGATTCATTGATTACACACAGCAAGATATTAACAACAATAATGAAAACTAACAAAACAATTGGGGTGCTGTAACAAATGTTTGTGGATTTGGTCATTTGATGTTTCTCTCAAGGTGAACTAAAAGCAGTAGAATGCAGAGACACTCATGAGAGAGGAGTCTAATGTACTTAACGTTTTTCCATTGTAGAGAAGCAGGTCTCAAGGTTAATTGTTACTTGGAAACTCAGATGTGAGTTAGGAAGAGAAGGGAAGGTTTTAAAGTTGGAGAGGAAACTGGGGAAGATGGTCACAATGAGGAGACACAAGTCTCCTCAGCTTCATGAAACGCTTCTCGAGTCTGTAATTCACTTAATGCCATGGCCTTCTTTCACAGCAAGTATTGTACACTGACATTTTACAGATAAAGGCATGGAAGTAAGAGAGCTCTCCCAAAGCCCTGTGCCCATGCCTGGTTCTGTCATCTCTGTATGCCCTGCAGTTCTGATGGGGAAGCACTATGGACTGGGAAAGGATGGCGGTGCAAAGACACAGTAGAATGGGGAGCCTAGCGGTAGCTTAGGAACCTCACCAAGCCACACTGCTGAAGCTAAGAATGCAGCCAGCCAGACACTTCCTCCCCCAGCTTCGTGCTTTACCACCCTATAAACTGCCTTCAGGATTCCCACCCACCACTCTGAGCACCCACACATGTTTCAGAATGTGTGCTTGCTTTCAACTCTCCCATACACACAGTGCACGAAACGGCCTGTTTGGTACTTTTGACATGCTTTCTTCTGCCTACCTTGCCTCATACCTGTGAGAAAGCCAGGCAACAGCGGCTGTCTTCTGGAGCCAGGCTGTCCGTGTTCCAGCCCCAGCTCCACCACTCAGTACCCAAACAACTCTGCAGATGTTCCTTCACCTGTGTCTTTTCCTGTATCTCAGTGTCCTGACTTCCGAAATGGAGTACCCATACTTGCTAATACACCCTCTATGTGTTGACAAAATCAGCCCTATTACTACAGACCAAGAATGCATCAGCTATTTGGGTTCCTTCTTTATTGGTGTGTGTGTGTGTGTGTGTGTGTGTGTGTGTGTGTGTGTGTGTGTGTTCGTGTGTGTGTTCGTGTGTGCATGCTCTACCCTGGGCTATCCCTATTTTTATAATGAAGGCAAGGTTATAATTACACAGGTCCCAGTTATTTAATATAGGACAACTGCAACAACTGAGCATTTCCTGAATGCCAACATAAAAAGAATAGATTAGACTTTCTGTTCACTTCCATTCCCAGTTCACTTAGGAGGAAGTGGCTACTGAAGCCCCGGTACTCCTTCTAGTACCTATTGTTGACTCTTCCATCTCTGTGCCCCCTTGTCGCATCTCTTGGTTATCACTGCAGCTTTGATGTGCCTACCCTATGTTGCTATGTTTAACCTCTTACCTCTGGTTCCTCTTTTTTCTTTCTATCATACTTTCTCGGCTGAGCACCACATCAGTCCTTTCTGGCCTTCTTTCTGCATTTCTTCCATCCTCTGCCATCTGTGGAGAACTGTTACCTGTCCCAGATCTGTTGTTCTGCTTTGAATCTCTGTCTCCTGGAAGCTGTTGGCACTTCCAATTTCCCTGTCCTCTAAACTATGCTTCTGAACATGTGCAAATCTCCTCTCCTTGTCACCTTAGCAGTTCCACAAGCTTCCCCCGAGAGTCACCCCTCTTCCACGTCAGTACTATGTGCAGACATGGGCATCTATTCCCTGCCTATGAGGAGCGGAGGTCACTTTTGTATCTATAGTTGGCTTTCTCCAGATTTATGGTTTTTACTTTCCATTTTTAACTATTGTATCTGTGTGGGAGTGAGGTGTGCATACGTGTACAGGTGCCCATGGAGGCCAGAAACTTTGGATCCTCTGGAGCAGTTGTGAACCACCCACCGTGAGTGCTAGGAACCAAACCCAGCTGCCCTTGAAGGGCAGCGTATGCTTTTAACAGCTGAACTGTCTCATCAGTCTTTTTCCCACATTGAAATGATAGCCATTGGACCTCAGTGAGGATTAATGGAGGTAATGTCTATATATCTAAGCACACTTCTCAGTCCTGTCTCCACTGGCATACCTATCTCTTTGTGCATTTCAAATCTCAGAGAGAAGCCTGTAAGACCAGGCTTTGCAGACCAGAGCATCTGTGGATTTTGTGTACATGAATCAAGCCATGTTTATGTCTAGTGTTTCTGTTGTAGCCTTCTTCCTTTGAACAAGTTGGACCTTTTCTCAGTCCTGACATTGTAATGTCATCTCATTTCTTCTTCCCAACAACTGTATAGCCTTATATGTTCTTACACCTCTGTTATTTTTTTTGAGTCTTCCTCCTGCATAAAATTCTTGTTCCATATCACACTCAGACTCTTTTCTTCTTTGGTGGAAGTCCTCCAAGGGCACCTGACAATATGACTGGTGACAGTCACTCGGTCTTGGTCTTAAAAGTCCAAATGTTTTTGCCTTCCACCTTGACCTTCTGCCCTGACCCCGCTCCACATCATCCAACCATTCCACTCCAACTAAGATCGCCCCAATACAAGTCACTGTATGTCTGCCCTTCCTGTCATGCACATCGAATAGGACTTCTTCCCCTACAGCATTGTCTAAATTTCACAACCCAATCATTAAAAAATCCTAAGTCTTTCAGGTCAGTATCATGAAGTGTCTCTTCACATTCGCTAACAGATATTCTACAGGGTCTTCTTTGGGGACTGCACACTGGAAATATTAAAAAAGACATGAGCAATGGAAAGAAACAAGCATGTGCACTGTATGAATCAATAGAAGGCAAAGGGTTTGATCACTGTGGTTCCATTCATGCAGAAATCCTGACTGGTGCTGTGCGATTCAGCAACAACCCCATCCTCTGCAATATGGAGACTATCCAGTGGAGGGATATCGTCCAAGATGTCTTTCTGAGCAACATGTCAATGGACTTACAGAGCCACCTGAACAGCTGTAAGTGTGCCTTTCACCTTCTATTAGCTTCAGATCCTCTGGTGGGTTGAAGTGGACAGTGCTGGGCTGGGAGAGAGAATATTAACCTTAGATCACATTCATTAACATACAAGAAAATAAGTAGTAAGCAAATGCTCTCTTCATTAGAGGAGATTTTATGCAAGACAGTAATATTTTTTTCCCACTGTTCAATACAACAGCCATTTTTCTCAGGATGGTAGAACCTTCATTTCTCTATGATACAAGTTGCAGTGACAGTCTGCTGCTACAGGGCATCTCCCCTTCCACCTCCCAGGCATTGACCAGTCAAGCGTGCTTCTGACATGTTCCTGATTCTCACAGTGGCACTGATGTCATCCTGATACGGTGGGCTCTACCCATCAGCTTATCAGTGTAAACATTCTAATACAAAACCAGAGAGGAAGGTTCTCCATATTTTCCTAAATGTTCTCATCCATGCCCCACTCCTCAGACAACTGAGGACCTTGTAGAGGGCCAGAACTAAGCTTAGGGATACAACCTGTGGCTTTTGCTCTTTATTATCTCTGGAATGACATGTTTTGACTTACAAAACTCCACCAAGTCTGTACTTCCTAATAGTATGTATCTTTCAATACTTTAAGATAAAGCACAGTCCCATTTTCTACTCACCTGTTCCTAGAACTGCGGGATGCATCCAGGTTGAGTTTGAACCTACAGTGGAGGCAGCATGAATCGCAAAAACATCAACTAAAACTTTTTTAACTTAACAGCTGTATTTTTGAAGCACTGTTTAAAATAGTTGGGTTGAAAACTGTAGGAAATCTGTCACCTTAGTCATTCTAAGTGGCACTCTAGTAGCATTATGTATCTGTATGGTTGTGCAGCTACAGCCACCAACCATCTTCAGATCTTACAAATCTGAAACTCTGAGCTCATTAAACAGTAAAGACCTATTTTCCTTTCCTCCCAGGCCCTGGCCAAGGCAACCCAATCCTACTTTATGTACTCATGAATTTGACTCCTGTAGGTACCTCATGAGAGTTGAATTGTATGGTTTTTTTTTTTTTTTTTTTTGCATTTTTGTGTCTGGTTTATTTCATTTGACTTAATGACCTCAAAATGTATCTGTATTGTAGTTTATGCTGGGAATTTTGTTCCTTTCAAGGCTTGAAATATTTCATCATAAGCTTGTACTACCTTTTGTTTGTTTGTGGGCACTTGGATTGACTCAGAATAATGTTACTGAGTGTGGCTATCAAGTCTTTACTTTATAACTATATATTTTACCAGATACCCAATGTGACATTGACAGCGTAAGAAACAGAATAGTATTTTACAGTGGATTTTTATTACTACCTATGGAATTAAGGTTAGCAGTTCTTAAGATTTTTGATGTGCAATCAGGGAACAAAGTCATTGTCTTAGTCAAGGTTTCTATTCCTGCATAAACATCATGACCAAGAAGCATGTTGGGGAGGAAAGGGTTTATTGAGCTTACACTTCCATGCTGCTGTTCATCACTAATGGAAAGTCTATGGAGATGAATTTACTACAGATAAAATCAAGTACCTCACAATGGCACATTTATAGTCAACTGGTGTACGGAGAACCCACGAAGGAATGTTGAAAAATAGTAGACAAGATTCAAATGTTTTAACATTTGATCTCTGAATTTGTAAGGTATTAATTTAATAACAAATTTAGCTCGCTGTTACTGGAATAAAAATGCCAAAGTTTAAAGAAGGGAAGGTTTATTTGGGCTCACAGTCAGTTGACTATAGTGTTCCTGAGCCTGTGGTGAGCCTGTGTGTCATGATGGCAATAGGGGGTAGAAGTATGCTCACCTTATGGTGCCATAATCAGAAGAGAAAGGAGGAGAGGTCAGGATCGTCTTGCTCCTTCAAGACACTGCCTTCAATAACTGGGATTCCAGTACTACCATCTTTTTAAACATAACATTTTTATTTATTATTTGAGAACTGTGATCATATTCAATCCCCTTACCATTTTTCCAACTCCTCTGTTCCCCATGTCCTCATCCCACTTTCATATTTTGTTAAAATAATCCACTGAATGCAATTAGTGCTGCACATACGTACATGGGTGTAAGGCATCCACTGGAGCTTCCTTAACCAACCAGGCGCCACACCCTCTTCCTGCAGCAGGGGTGGGTTCTCATGATCCCTTGCCCCACCCATGCTGGTATGTTGACAGGCTTGGTCTTCTTCAGGTCTTGGGCAGGCAGCCACAACTGCTGTGAGTCCCTGAGAAGAACAGCTGTGCTGTGTCCAGAAGATGCTGTCTCGCGCAGTCCTTTCTGAACTCTGGTTCTTATCAACTTCCCACCCTCTTTTCTGTGATGTTCCTAGAACCTTAAGACTGAGGGCTGGGAGGCAGATATCCTATTTTTGGCTGACCATTCCTTAGACACTTACTCTCTGCACTTTGACACTTGGGAGTCTCTGTAGTTATCCTCTACTACACAAAGAAGCCACTCTGATGAGGACTGAGCACTAATGGCTGTAGAGATGGCAGTTTGATGCTCTGTCTGTTTAGCAAATTAATAGCGGTAAGTTCTTTCCTAGAGCTCACGAGCTCCTGAGCCATGGGTTCCTGGCCAGATTTACAGTACCAGGCACATGCTTCTGTCTGTGGAGTGGGTCTTCAGTTCAACTAGAAAATGGTTAGTTTCCCCTCGTAACATTCACACACATCTTGCCAGGTAGTCATTAGTCCTGTTTCTTAACGTCCCCATCACCTCTGTGACATAAAGCATGAACCTCTAGGAATCATTATATATCCAAACTGTAGCACTCGTCATGAGAATAAGACTAACTGAATCAAAATTGCATAAATAGATGACATTTCAAGTAAGAACAGATTCAGTCCATTGTTCTGTAATGGCAATGAGTAAGGGACAAATAGCCCAAGTATTAGAGCTGTAGAAGATTTAAAGAAACAAGTAGGAAATGAGAGTTATACATATTAGCAGACAGGGAATCTCTATCTCTTGGGTCTCTTACTTCTGTTCTCCTCCACTGACAAGCTGCACATGCGCACCCCTTTTGGGAAGTTTGCATTGCATCTTTAACAACAACAAACACAGTAGTACGAGGTGATTTTAAGTGTGACGCATGAGAGGGATCTGAGAGCAGCCTATTGGAGCCAGCATATATTATCGTTGATAAAGTTTACAAATTGAGGTTTTAAGAGTAGATTTATGAGAAAGAAAAAAATAAATCCATCTGCTACTCCATACATCAATATAAGTTCCAAATATGTATTAAGTATATGTAAATATATATACATAAATATAATTTAGATTTATACAAAATATAGATATAGTCCTAGAAAGAAGTATAAGGATAAATACTTATAGTATCAAATATCAAGTTGAAAAGCAAGTACAGATACCATCAAATAAGCTTTCGTGTGAAATAAAATGATGAAGGGGCTACAGAATTAAGTAGAATGGTCTCTAAAAGCCTAATAGCACCACAAAAAGCAAAGGCAAGAAAAATAAATTTGCTCCTCAGAACTTTTCAACAGCCATGTTGGCTAACACTTTGATCCTCATATTTCTCTCTTGGGATGATTAATTGCCAAATAGAAAACCTTTGCAGCTGCAACTTGATATTGACCAAGTATAAAAATACAAATATTTAGCAATTACAAAGATTTCCAGACAGTAGTATGCCAGCTATGAATTAAGGTTTTAGGTGATTAGCCAAGTGACTCATGGAACTAGAATGTTCACTTCCTGTGCTATGTTCTGCACCACTCCATCGCTTGAAGGAGAGGAGCGTTCATTTACCAGCCATGACCAAACATCCAGTGATGATTGCCCCACACAGTCAGTCAAGATTGGACGTAACAAGGTAAGTAAGTATACACTGAGCCGATCTGGCTAGAGAAGCCTAATCAGGTGGCACCTCTGGAACCCTAAATTCATTTACATTTGTCATTTGTGTGGCTGTGATGAGTCAATAAGTACTCTCTGTCTCAGCTTCCACGGCCAAAGTACTAACAAAAGCAGCCCATGGCTCAACATTTTTCCTTTCTTGCAGGAGTCCTTTAATGTACCCTACAAAGCATCTAAGCCAACTATGAATACAAAGTTTCCAAGCTGTTCCTCGTTTCTAGGACATTCTTTAGGACCTTGAGAGAGGTGTCCTCAGTTCCACGTTATTTGTTCTTTTTATTGAAATACACATTTAACTACTTGGTTTTTATTTCAGGCCCAAAATGTGATCCAAGCTGTCCCAATGGAAGCTGCTGGGGAGGAGGAGAGGAGAACTGCCAGAAATGTAAGTGGGTGCAGCATCAGGATCTGAGAAACACGCCCTGGTGAGGGAGTCCTCCCAGTATGTGGTCCTCCACTCCTACACTTTGTGACTGAACAAGTACAGGAGCTTGGCAAAAGACCCAGTGTTAACCGCTTCATGAACCTCACAGCCCGAAACTATCTCAGGCTTACTATTTGGGATCATTTAACCTGTCATTAAATGCATGGAAGCCAACCACCCAAGTGCCCACGCGGTCACCCATGGTGACAGGCGGGATGTCTTGTCTCCTGCTCCAACCTTCCTTTTTTTCTGGTACCAACTAATACAGAAGCTTGACAGTGTTTCTCCACAGAGTATATGTGTGAATCCTACTAATTTAAAAAAACATTTACTTCAGCGTGGTTACTGCCTCGCACAAATAACCTGGGAGTGTGTCGGCTCCAAAATTGACTATAGTTCATTGCCTTTGTGACTTAACTATCTTGTTCCTTTAAACCTTGCCTCTTCCCAGGGGCTCTTCTTGCTAGGTGCCTTCCTTGTTGCCAAGAATTCCCTAGCTAGTGTCTAATTATTCAAATCTGATCAGATTTGTTTCGATTATTTCTGCCAAGTGATTTGAAATAAATGATAAGAGAAATATACCAAGGAGAAAGTTATGATAATGTTGTTTGGCTGGGTGTGAATGCCTAGAAGCTGTTCCCTGTCATGAAAACCATCTGTTTGCCTGCTTGTTTCTTTCTAACTGTGTGCAAGCATTCCTTGGTGTCTCTAGAAGATGAGCGGGCACCTAGACACAGCTCACTAGTGTGTCACTTTCTTTTTCAGTGACCAAAATCATCTGTGCCCAGCAATGTTCCCGGCGTTGTCGTGGCAGGTCCCCCAGTGACTGCTGCCACAACCAGTGTGCCGCAGGGTGTACTGGGCCCCGAGAGAGTGACTGTCTGGTAAGGCGGGGAGTTGGGTTGCAGAGCTGTGTGCTTGCTTGGCCTCTCACTGTGACAGCAGCCTTCCTGTGGTGCACATGTCAAATAAGTGTTGTCATGGACAATATCAGAAGCAATATGACACATTTAGAGAGCTTCTTCTGTAAGATCTCCTGAGAACCATCCCCAGTTACACAGACCTTTGGGCAGTAAGGCATTTGCACACCATGTTTTCACGCCTCTTGGGCTGCTTCCCTCCCCTAACCCATCCCACAGCCCTCCCCCCACCCCCCCTTGCAGCCCCTACCACTTCTGAAGACTCTCTGGTGAAAGCTCCAGTGTTAAGTTTGCAGATGTCAGGGTTAGTGAATGTGATGCCTGGGGTCCATGCCAACCTAAGCAAAGCTCCACTAGGCTCCAGAAAAAGAAGTCTAGAATATTCTATGGTTTCTGGAACAGAAGATTCTTAAATTCCAGGAACTAAACCTGGCCCCAGGGATTTCTTTTTTCACTTGGGTAGTCTGGGCTGATTCTAATGGGCATCCCAGGGATAAGACTGTAAATGGAGTTCCTACAAAGAGCCAACATCTTTCTACATGGAACCTTCTTGCTAAGACTCCTGCAATTTGACATAAATTCTAATATACATTCTAAAGCATTCTTCATGAAAGGAACCCAGTAAAAACTGAGTTTAAAATTAGTTGCGCACCATACTTTCCAGTATCATGTGTAGATTTTGTTATTACCTATAATCAATAGAGATATATATTTTCTAACCACAAACCCTAAGTTATATCAATTGGAACAGTCAGTATACTTAAAAATGCTACTTAGTACTTGTAATATGAAGGTGTTTCTGACTACCCCGGAAAGGCTTAGCAGACATTTTTCCTCTCTAATTGAGCATGTAATCACTGAGAACTATCACTGTCCTGCTAACCTGCAGGCTGTCTGGCCCTGGGTTCCTCTCATTTGTATGCCACATCTTTGACCAAACATGTTGTCCCTCCTATGACAGGTCTGCCACAAGTTCCGAGATGAAGCCACATGCAAAGACACCTGCCCACCACTCATGCTCTACAACCCCACCACGTATCAGATGGATGTCAACCCTGAGGGGAAGTACAGCTTTGGTGCCACCTGTGTGAAGAAATGCCCCCGTGAGTCCCCCTTTCCCTCAGCAGCAGTCATCATGTCCTCTTTTGTCTTGTGCTGGAGTCCTGGGCTGTTTGGGGGCAGCTGCTGTGCTTCCCTTGTTATTGTGTAGCCCTGCTTAGCTAAGTACAAAGATGAGGACCCCTCTCAGTGCTCAGCATGGAGGCAGAGGCAGCCTATGGCAGGCAACATGCCTTTCTCTAAAGGATGGCTTGACCAGTGCTGATCCCAGTATTGTTGGCAGCCAGACTGCATAGCACAAACCTCACTTCACGACAAGTCAGAGAGCCAGCTATAGTCACCTGGGTGTCCAGGAGCCTACTAGCAGAAGATCATGACGCTCTGGGCCAACCACTGTTTGACTCTGCATTGTGCTGGCCTTTAACAGACCTAAATTAGAAAATGCAGCAGACCCACCCTCTTGAATGGAAGAACTTTAGGTTAAGGCTGTGCTCTTGGAGTACTTCAGTTTTGCTTATGCTTTGATTTACTCATTTGGGTTCAAGTTTTATTTATGAATGCGGTACTCTACGATACCTAGAGGGAAATGGCAACGTGGCTCGATCCCAAACAGAGAAAGTGAAACAATCATAAAGAGCTTAAAACCAATACTGACTTCTAGAAAGGAAATTAAGAGAAAAATATGTAAAGGGGAAACTATGAAGGTGAGATGCTTGTCAACCTAAGTTTAGGTGACAAGAGCAGATGACTCACAGATGATTCACACATGCAGTACCAATGCCCGGTATTTTTGAGCATATATTTGGGAAACTCAAAATAGTGCCATAGAGTTTCTAATAATACTGTAATCATAAATATTAATTGAGATAGACTAAATAAAGGTGAAGGGAGTTGAGACAAACTGGTCCTCTCATTGTCCCACCAAGGACTGCATGGGAAAGGGCAAAGCTAGTGTCAAACAGAACAAACTGTCGTCACCTCAATGGGACACGGTCTGTCTGACAAGCATTAGTGTGTGTGCTCTATATATCCAAGGCTTCCTTGTATATTCTAAACATAGATCTGTCAGAGGAAACTTACGTTCAACAAGGGTCCTTCAGTCGGGGAGCACACATGGCGGTGTTTCCTCTCACTGCTGCTTTGTGCCTGAGATCAAGTGTCTGTGTTTCTCCACATTACTGTCAGAAAAGCCATTAAACTAGGGCTTGGTTCCTCTTCTAATTGAAGCCTGTCTGTCTTTCCCCTTAAAGTCAACCAAACTAAGAGGGACCTTTTCAGCAATCCATATACAGCAGGACGAGAGGATGTTTGTGGAAGGTTGGGAGCACCTGCTGTCGCCTTCAACACCTTCTTTTCCTCAGGAAACTACGTGGTGACAGATCATGGCTCGTGTGTCCGGGCCTGTGGGCCTGACTACTATGAAGTGGAAGAAGATGGCGTCAGCAAGTGTAAAAAATGTGATGGGCCCTGTCGCAAAGGTAAGGAGACTGCAGATGTACGGTAGGTTTGTGCTGAACTCTTACGGCCACCTCAAACAAACACACCTCACTCTTTTAATTAAAAAAAAATAAAAATGTATTTTGTCTGTAAAGTAGACGATAAACTTGCAAAGCCCAATTACGTGGTGGAGGAGGTGGGGAAGTTCTCTCAAACCAGGTTCAGAGGCGCCACCTGCAGCCCAGGTAGGTGAACTGTCGTAGACAGAAAGGGGAGGGGCCATTGTCTTTGTGAGTGGCTAGATTCAGTCCAGGTAGAAAACAACAGAGAAAAAATTCAAATCTGACAGAGATCTGTGACAAGGACAGCCCCAAGCTCCACTCCAGTGACTGACTGACAGGAACACCAAAGCCTGTCCCAGGAGTCCTGGCACCTGGAGGGTCCCTTCAGGGTCCTGGGGATGAATTAACAGTGCGTGGTAGCAGGGCTCTTGCTTCTGCTTGTGCAGACCCAGCCTTCTTAATTCAACAAATGTAAATGGAACACACATCTCTCTTAACAGTTTGTAATGGCATAGGCATTGGTGAATTTAAAGACACCCTCTCCATAAATGCCACCAACATCAAACATTTCAAATACTGCACTGCCATCAGCGGGGACCTTCACATCCTGCCAGTGGCCTTTAAGGGGTGAGTAACCGCTGAGCGATCTGGACGGAAAGCTGCAGAATCTACATCGCTAAGCCATGGAGAATGACCAATAATCACGTTGCTGTCTGTTTCAGGGATTCTTTCACACGTACTCCTCCTCTCGACCCGCAGGAGCTAGAAATTCTAAAGACCGTAAAGGAAATAACAGGTTCGTATGCAGGAGCATATATGGACAATTAAATTTTACAGAGACTCCCAGACATTTGAATCCACTTTAAGACAAGGCTGCTACAACCATGCTGGACTTGACGTGGACTCATAGAATGGTTCTCTTCTGCTCAGACTGTCCATCATCCTTACAGACCCCAAACCCCAGAGAGAAGACGGAGGGAGGGTACAAGGTTGAACTCGAGCAGGCAGTGCAGTTTCTCAAGTTTCACAAACTAGATTTCAAATAATTGTCCACCTGGGGAATTTTGGATCTATGATTGCCACCTGTGCGTCATTTTCTTCATCTTTGAAAGGGAGATAATTTGATCTGAAAAACAAGATGGATATGAAGATCAGAGTTAAATGAAAACAATATATATTTAAAAGGAGACCTTGGTAATCGGAGACTGGAAAACAGTCAGAGAAGGATCCAGGTGTGTAATCTGATATCCTTCAAGGACATCAGAGCCAGAGAACTGGGTCAAGCAATATGGGAGCGGCAGCCAGAAATTCAAGGTTGCATAGAAGGGCCAGGATTCGTGTGTGTGTGTGTGTGTGTGTGTGTGTGTGTGTGTGTGTGCGCTTGCTTGTGCACTATCATCCTTAGTGATAGGGACAGGAAGAATCCACTGCCACGGTCCATACAGCAGCCTGATCCAAGTCTTAGAATATGCTTTCTACAACAAAGAAATTTCTAACAATGTGTTAAGACTTCCTTCTTCCCTCTAGGGTTTTTGCTGATTCAGGCCTGGCCTGAAAACTGGACTGACCTCCATGCTTTTGAGAACCTGGAAATAATTCGTGGCAGAACAAAGCAACAGTAAGTTGGCCATAACAAAGGCCTAGTAGATTTTTTTTTCACATGTGCCTTGAAGAAGATGTACAGAAATCGCACAAAGACGTTCTTCCACCCATTTCCCCTAATGTGAGCAATTTATGTGAGTAGATATGAAAATTCAGATAAAGAGTTTGACACTGTGCAGCTCTTCCCTCGACCACGTACTTCATTGTGAGCTCACCAGATTTTCCATGAATGCATCCATCCTTTCTCTGTCCTCTCCAGAATCCCACACGGCATTGATGTCTGATGTCTTCCTAGGCCCCTTCAAACTTCCTCAACTCCTATGTCGTTGCTCATTTTCACCGTCTTGACACTCTGGGAGAATATGACTGGGTGTTTTACAGGACAGCTCCTTGTTTGTGTTTGACTAACATTTGATGATGATACAGATGAAGATGTCTAGCATGTCACACCAGGGGACCTAAGTAATGTTTTAATGAAGACAGAGGGATGGGAGAGCGAGGGAGAGCTTTCGTAGAGCAAGAGAAATCCTAAGATTTGGGGTGAGGAAAAGAAATGTGGAAATCTGTAGATCAACTCTGCCTTGGAAACTTTCTGATTATGATAGCTTTTTCTGAAGTTTACCACCACTAACATCACTAATTCCACCAATATTGTGAAATATTTAACAAGTCAAAGCACGTATACACAGAATAGACATTGCTGCCCATAAACTCCCTTAGATAGACACTTCTGATACTAAGCATACAGCAACTTTTGCTCCCTGCCTTGATCTTCAATTCTCAGGAATGCTCTCTTTCTGATGTTGGCACGATGTTTCAAGCAGCTGCTCAGGAGCCTTATGCGTAGTTTTAAACATTTAAGCTAAGGGATGACCACTAGTGCCTCACATGATTCACAAAAAAACGAGGGCTTGACATGCAAGAAAGATCCCAGCCAGACCCTGACTCCTTGGCTTCTCTGAGCATATGCTGGAAGAGAATTCCCAGTAAGTGATGATCGTGGATTTCTACCCGGGACTCCTCACTTCCCTGAAAACAGACTGTGGGACGAGATGATTCACACAGAGGGGAGTGAGAATAAACATGACTTGTAAGAGGGTCTGACAAATACTGCTTTCAACTTTGGTATTTAACCCCTTAGCTTCCATTCTCTTCCTCTTATCCTGTCTCACCTGGCCCATTCCTGAGGTTAACTAGTGTCAAGAAGATTCCTACAAATATACACTGCTTCTATGAGCATTTCCATCAATCACGTGTGACAATTTATGCCCAGTAGTGGCATAAATTTGCACTCTGACCTCAGCCATCATCCCCAGGTCTGTCTCCTGGCCCTCCCGAAGTGTACACATCCTGCACTTTGGGATTCCATTGTCTCCTATCTGACTAACTTTCATCCAGACACACACCTGCAGAACCTTATTTAGGTCTGCTCTCCAGGTCTCAGATACGAGCTATCATGACTTGGAGAAAGTCACCCTCCCGTGCCCTTCCTCCATGGCTTTCCTTAAGTGCTCAACTTTGGCTGACATAGTGCTCACTAAAGCTGCATTTATTTCTATGGACTCAAAAAACTCTGCCTGTATGATTATATCACCTTTAGACAGGTTCCCTGAGTAAAAGAGACAAATATTTAACCTGTGTGGTATTTGCAAACGGAACCACAGATATTCACTCAATAAACATGACTGGATAGCTGAGGGGCGGGCAGATGGACACATACTCGTATTTACACTAAGTATATTTTGATGTTGTGAGATGCTAGAAAGCATGTTCTTGATTTCTAGGAAACCTATAAATATAGTAAAAGGAAAGACATGAAGCCACTGATTAAGTCCTCCTGTTTATCCAAAGTTAAAGATAGTAAGTGAATAAGAAACTGTCTTTTCCTTGAGGAAATCTTAAAAAAAAAAAAAAAAAAAAAACTTGCATTTTTTTAAAAGTTGTAATTCATACTTCTCACAGAATGATTAGTAATAACTGGAACACAGTATTCCGGAAACCTAAGTGGCCCAGAAAAACTAAATTTGAGGGTGGCCCATTGCTTTTGCTATCACGCACAATGCAATTTTTCTTCTCTCCTGTTTAGTGGTCAGTTTTCTCTGGCAGTTGTTGGCCTGAACATAACATCACTGGGGCTGCGTTCCCTCAAGGAGATCAGTGATGGGGATGTGATTGTCTCTGGGAACCGAAATTTGTGCTACGCAAACACAATAAACTGGAAAAAACTCTTCGGGACGCCCAATCAGAAAACCAAAATCACGAACAACAGAGCTGAGAATGACTGCAGTAAGTAGCTGGTCCCATCTCACCTGCACAGATAGTTCCCGGAGGTAATTTATTTTTGGAAGAAATACTGAAGAAGTTTTCCCCAAGCATTCAAATTGCTTTTTTTTAATTCCCTCACGAATTAAAATCTGTGTATTTGTAATTGTAGCACCAGCATCAGAATTGTTTCCAGAATGTTCTCATCTCATAGGGTGAATTTGGCTTATGTGGTTTCAACGTGTAATGTCCTCCATAGGCGCATGTGTCTGAACACTGAGTCCCTAGCTAACTGCGCTGGAACAGCTGTGGGACCTTTAGAAGGTGGATCTTTCCTGGAGGAAGGAGGGCTTGAAGGCCCCACTTCCTGTGTATTCTCTGCTTTCTGTAGTTGCAATGAGATCATCTGTCCCTTCATACTTTAGTTGGCACAATTTCCCTATCATGATTGATTGAACCCCTTCTTAAACTGTAAATCAAAATGAACCCGTCTCTCCTTAAGTTGCTTCTTGTCAGGTATTTGGTTGCAGTAATAAGAAAAGCAGAAGAGAAAATCAATGTCAAGCAGAGGAGCCTTGGCTTTGACGGATGTGAGGATGTGGTTTTTAGACCTTTGGGGCTAGCTTGTGGGAGGAATGTGGAGAACTGTGGAACTTCCTTAGAGAAAGCCCAAGAAGTCTGTAAGCTTTGCTGAAAAGGCCATCTTGGTGGGAGTTTAGAAGATCACAATGCTGAGAGAAATATGAACAGTAGAAACCAGGTTCATCAAATGTCAGAGGGGAACAAGGAACTATTAGAAAGTGAGAGAGAGACCATTTGTGATATAATCTGTTAACGAATCTGGCTGTATTCTGCCTATGTCTTGAGAACTTAAGTCATTAGAAAGAAATGGCCTGATTTGATTGGTGGAGGATATCTCAAACCAGAAAGAATAACATGCAGGCTGTGCCATGGCTCCTGCTCACTGCTCTTATCCAGGTCTATAGAATGCTGGAGAAGAAAGTGGGCAGAGAGATAGGAAATTATGCAAAGGAGAGAATTCAAAGTTGCACTCGAGCCAAGTGCTGAAGAAGCAACTGTAATTGTAAAGATATTAGCACCTTTAACAGCAGCCTTGTACAAACACACTGAGACAATAGGGAAAAAGAGCCCTGAGGGCAAGGCCCCACCCACCAAAAGGCGCATCTTATGGAAATGTAGAAAGAAGAGAAGCCAAAACTGAGAATTCTGTTGAAGAGATTGCCTGCTTCTGGAGACCAGGCTACATCTTTAGCTGGCCACCAAAATGGACAGCCTCTTCCACAGGGTACTGGTTTTATATATGTGAATGATACAAGATTCAGGGGGACGTGTAAGCTTGAGCCAAGATTACAGAAAGCCAGTAAGCCAGGTGCTGTTTGGCAGGCTTGGAGTCATAAAAGGAGGCAGAGAGAGCCTGTAAAGATGAAGCTTGAGTTGCAATGGACTCTCTAGGATTTTAGAGCTGTCAGCATGATGTGATGCCTGTTAAGGACGACAACAGGCATGGCCTAGAGCAGGCCGAAGGGGTAGCTATTCCTCACTGCAAGGGCAGACCTGGAGGACAAAATTATGAAGACTTGGCTAACTCTCTAGTAGTTCTGCTGGGTTTCAGTTTTGCTTTAGTCCAATCTTTCTCTGCTGTGCCCTGATTCTACTTGTTGAAATGGGAAGGTTTACTGTATGCCATTGTATGTTGGAAGTTTGTGATTGACTTTTTTGATTGCACAGAGGCCGACAGTCCAAAGATTGCCTTGAGTCTAGAGAAGAAAATAAGACTTGGGGCTTTGGAACAATATTGATAGTGTTAACAATTTATCAAGTGAGATGGCTGTGCTGGAAAGGACATGGCTGCCAAGCCTGGCATCCTGAGTTCTATTCCCAGGACTCACATGGAGGAAGCAGAGCCAACTCCCACAAATAGTGGGACACTATTCACACACACACACACACACACACACACACACACACAGTGACATAGCCATGCATATCCTCTACTCAAAATAAATAGAAAAATGTAGGGTTTTTTAAAGACTTAAGAAGATGGAGTGAACACGTTTTTCATTATAAGATGGAATGGGCTGAAAGGGTGGAGTGGTTTGAGTATATTCCCAGCATGCTCATGTGTTTAAACACTTAGCCTCTGGCTTCTACCACTGTGATGGACAGTATCCCTTCTTACACTCTTATCCAAGGAAACCCCTTTCTCCCTTAATGTGTGGTCAAATCAATGAGTACGGTAACTCATTACATATGTTCTATGGCCTAGGCTACCAAATATCTGTAATTTTAAAAAACAAACTGTAGTATTTCTTAGATTCTTAGTGCAGATAGTTCTGTGCTCACTTTATCCTTCGGTCGCTATCTCCAAGTACACGTGCACACATGTACGCACACATACACATCGAAGAGTGTGTGCCATTTCACGTTTCTATTCCCAACTCTGGTTTTAAAACATTGAATTAGCATTGGAAACTGGCGATTGAACCTGGATCTGAACTCTCGCAGAGGTAATGCTGTGTTCCAGAACTTCTCTGGCCCATTTGGTCTTTGGGAACTTGTCTTGCTTATTTTAATCACCTCGGGCTTTTGATTCCCATTTATACATGATGACTTCAATACCATGGCGTCCCTCGGTGACGTGGAATCATGTATGGGAAGCTCTTGGCATGGTGCCCAGCACACTTGAAGCACCTACAACCTTCCCTGCCATTTCTGTCAGCTGCAACATCCATCACCAAAGTCTCCCTGGAGTCAGTTCAAGCTGCCCCAAACTCTACAGAGAAAAAAGGCCTTGGTACCTTACTATCTCCAGAACCTAATATGAAGGGCAAACAGCCCCTCAGAAGAGTGTCACTTCTTCTGATCCCTCCTGTTGCTTTCCCCTAACTGACCCTATGAATCACTGTGTCTTCTCAGAGGCCACGAACCACGTCTGTAATCGTCTGTGCTCCTCGGAAGGCTGCTGGGGCCCTGAGCCCAGGGACTGTGTCTCCTGCCAGAATGTGAGCAGAGGCAGAGAGTGCGTGGAGAAGTGTAACATCCTGGAGGGGTGAGACACTGTTCTTTCAGCCTCTGTGTAGCTGAGAAGTAAACCTCCATGCTGGTTTTACAGCTTGTAGCTATCCAAGCTAAGTTTGTCTTTTTCTCTTTTTCTTAATATTATCTTTGTTTTGTGTCTGTTTTCTGGCCAAATGTTCATCACCTTTCGAAGTACATTTCTCATACTTCCTTAATCCAGCCTGGTCATTTATCATGTCTCTCTTTCTGAAAATACTTTAAATTTTTGTTTTACATGAATTTCTCAAGATAGAACAGACACAGTGGTTAAGGTAGCCAAGAAGCATGGGCATTTGGCCTTTCCTTTCCAGTCCACTATTCTTGCTGAATTAAGATATATCAACACAGAGTATTTCCTAATTAGTTTTAGTTTTATGTACCCTGAACGTACACTGATCATTGATTGGTGTGTTAAATGATTTTTAATACAACCAGAGACCGAGAAGTGGTTTATATATTTGCTTAGTTTAAGAGTGATCAATAAAAAGCACAACACATGCATACAATGAGAATTTCAATATCAGTGTAGACTTTTAAGTTACTACTGATAATGATTAAAATAAATTGCTTGGAAACTAGATTGAAGGAACAAAGAGTGGCATTTTTTTTTTTTTTTTAATTTAAGGAAGTAGTGAAAGGTATGGTGAGAAGAGCCACGTGACTTACAGACAATGCTGGGAAGTCCTCCATCCTGTTCTGCTAACAGGGTGCGGACCTCAGTTTGTATCCAGAAATATTCCAGAGCAGGATGGAAAGACAAGTTTGAGTTCCTAAGACTTTCTTAACGAACTCAGGACAACGGCAATAGCTGATGTTTGAACGTGTGGAGGACCGACGTAGTTCTTCCTCTTGTAAATCGACACATTTTCAGCTTTTAAGTCCTCTCACCATACCCAGAGACCCAGGTCTCTTAGTGGGAGATGCCTGGTGCCTTACTGCAGCACCTGACCACTCTTCAAGCCGAGGCCCTTCTGCAGGAGGTGACAAATAGACAAAGCTCTGGATTTTTAACTACTAGTCAGTTGGCTGTGGTCCCTTTGTACTGTCCATGTAGGAGCAGTGGAGTGACAAGGAGAGACCAGGCTGATGTGGTCGTTGCCTTCTTTTGTACACTTCGGCATTTGACAGAAATGAGTAGTGGTGACAGGCAGGCAGTTGGGACCCTCATTCATTACTTGTCTATTGATACTCTTAGCTCTACAAGTCTTAGTGTTCTTGCATAGGCCTGCAGTGTAAGACTACTAAATGATACAGTGTGAGTATAAGCCTAACACATTGGGATTCCCTAGCTCTTAGTAGCATGTGGAGCAACCTCAAGAAGGGGCTGTCTAGTGGGTTTTGCAGTCCCTGACAATGATTACGGTTGTAATTCTTGGGCCCAGGAGGTCTGAGACCCTTGCGTCTAAAATCTTGACACTACTCTTGAACTCCATCAGCCGCCATGAGCTGCAGTTTCTCCTCTCCTGTTATGTACAGTCTTCCATCCTCCAGCCTGAGCTCTCCATCCTCTCTACTTCCGCCATCCCCATCATGCCTGCTTGGGCCCCTCTCAAGCTGTTCAGCTGCCTCTTCTTCACCTGTCAAGCAGCTGGCCACTGTCACTTCTGCAGCTCAGCTTAGGGCCACTGCTTCATGGCCTCTTCTAGCGCTTCTTCTATCTCAGCCGCTTCTTTCTTGATACTGCCAGCACAGCCTGAACTACTGAAGTAGACAAAGGAAAGACCACTTGGACAAAGTCTGCTATTGGATTAATGTATCTAATATTACAATACCAGGAGAGGCAGGACACAGGAAGATGTTTTCCAGAGCGCGAGAAGTGAACAAGCTTTATTCTTTTCCTATCCATTGGTCTTAGTAACCATTTCTTTCCAGCTTGAATTTGGTCTTAGAGAGAAGGGATGTCTCATAAAGATGTTTTAGATGGTTGGTTTTCTTACCTAGCATTAAAAAAAATGCCTATAAAAAGTGTCAGAAAAGAATTCTGATTATAAATGAAGATGTCTGTGGGATGACCTAAGGTTCTGTTAGTTGACCTCAGCAGATTACATTTCAGAGCAGTTCCAGCATGCTCACCCTTTGACCTTAAGATTCTTTTGACTTTCTGGGATAGGTCATTTGTGTTACTTGAAATAGTCGCAGCTGGTTAGAGTAGATGGCATGATCTGTTCATGTGCTCTCCTCCCAGGGAACCAAGGGAGTTTGAGGAAAATTCTGAATGCATCCAGTGCCATCCAGAATGTCTTCCCCAGACCATGAACATCACCTGTACAGGCCGGGTAAGAGCCCTCTGCTGTTCACTCTCTCTGACAGCAGCAACCAGAAACGTCAATGATCCAAATCATCCCCAGTAGGAAAGATGGCTGTGTAAGCCCTTTCCAGGGAAGAGAGTAGCATGATCTGATCGAGAAAGATGGCCATTCTGAGTAAAGGTGCCTCACACCTGCCTTTCCAGTGTCCCACACTCATTTTACCATGGCTGGTCCTTCATTGTGGCACAGGATATCCTATGCTGGGGCTTAGACAGTGCCAGGCAGCTGCCAATCAAACACCAGTAAAGTATTATTTAATAAATCCAAGTTTATTATTTATTAAATAATAATAAATCCATTATTATTTAATAAATCCAAGTATCCAATTTAATACTTCCAATTTAATAAAGAAACTCCAGCATTTTTTAAAAACTTGGCTACTTATTTACACATAGAGCACCAAACTCATAAGGAAGGTAAACGAGAACTCAGGGTCCTCTGACAGCAATGCCCTGGTAATACTTGATACTATGCACAGGCAGGCCTTTGATTTGGTTTGAGTTCCAACAGCAAAATCTAAATCTCCTCTTTGAAACATGTTTCTGAAGTTGTCCAGCAATCCAACAGAGTATAATCGAACTGAGTTAAGAAATCTGGGCTCTTGGCACGACAGGCATGACTGGTGACAACGTAAGCCTTTGGTGTGTAGGCTGACAGGGCACTGGGCTGAATTTCCATTGGTGCAGCGAAGTAATTGCTGCTTTTGCTTTAGTGTTCCAGCTGCTCTGGCTTTGACTGTGTTCAGCCTCTGAGTGGACAAAGTTGAACCATTAAGGGAGCCAAGGGAAAAAGCCTTGCCTAAGCACTTTATTCTAGGCTCCTTGTACAGTGTGAAGCGCATTTCACTGCCTTCGTTTTTCAGGATTTTACAAGTCCATTCTAAGTTTTACAGACAGAACCTAACGTTACACACACATAGTTCATTCTGTAGCCAGCACTGCCATGTGCCACCTTCTTTCCCCTGGAGAAATAAAAAGAGGTTTGCTCCTACATGTGCCTCAGCAGGTTGAAGTCTGGCTCCCCTCAGCCATTCCTTTTAAGTTCAAATATGCTACGAAAGAAAGATAAGGTTGTAAAATGCATGTAGACCAATCAGGATGACTTTGACAAGTATGGTGCCCACAATGTCTTAAAGTAAAATGTGTTAAAATATGGTGAAGAATGCAGTTAGTTTAATTTATGTTTGGATATAATAAACACATTTGCTTTTGCCATGAATATATTTACTTTATACAACTTTGTTGGACTAGAGTGGCTAAAAATATTACATATAGAAAGTTATTTCCATTTTTAAAAAGAGATAAAAGATGTGCAACCTTTTCTACACCTTGATTCAGGGGCCAGACAACTGCATCAAGTGTGCCCACTACATTGATGGTCCACATTGTGTCAAGACCTGCCCAGCTGGCATCATGGGGGAGAACAACACCCTGGTCTGGAAGTATGCAGATGCCAATAATGTCTGCCACCTCTGCCATGCAAACTGTACCTATGAGTAAGTGTAGCACAGTCCCGTACAACAACATATGCAAATTTGTTCACTGAAAATGTCTACTAAATTTTCAGGCAGTAGGTTACATAGGCTTGCATTTTAGCCAGGACCCTAAGATGTTTCAAGTCCACAGTCATGGTGGCAGTGGTGGTGTGCTGATGGGCAGGTCCTAGGAATATCACCAAGTATCTCAGGATGCTTGTCTCAGGTAGTCTTGGTTCTTTGACACAGCATGTGCCAGTGGGAAAGGGTGATGGATGGGTTTGACTGTCAAGCTGTCACCTCTTCCAAATCTATACGAATAGGATTGGGATAGGGATGCTGTGAACCGGGGAGGAAGGGGAGGGAGACATGGCTCAATCAGTAGCATGCTTTTGATGCAAGCATGGGGACCGTAGTTTGATCCCCAACACCCATGTAAAAGGAAATCAGAAGTGATGACAGTATACACCTGTAACCCTGGTATTGGAAAGGTGAAGTCAGAAAGTGGGGCTTTCTGTTGAATTTCAGTTAAAGGAGAGATCCTGACTCAAAAAAAAAAAAAAAGGAGCAACAGCAGGTGTGATTGAGGAATGACAACTGGTGTTAACTTCTAGACTACATGATGCATTTCTCTCTCTCTCTCTCTCTCTCTCTCTCTCTCTCTCACACACACACACACACACACACACACACACACACACAGAGGCACAGTAACAGTTTCTGAAATGTTGCTTCAAAGCCTACTTGATTATTAAGCTGTTACAACATAAATCTATTTTGCATATAATTAGCAGAAATGCTCTGATTCTATACATCTGATTTATTAGAATAGTATACATTTATAAATATATAAATATTTAATATGTATCTCATTGTATTTCTTAAAACCATCATCCTTATTCAGAACTATTATTCTTTTGCTGGATCTCTCCAATACCAGCTATACGGCTTTAGCTGTATTTCTAACTAGATTCTTCCTTAAAATACAATAATAAATAATTCAGCATGGATTACAGGATTTTGTGATTGTGAATTAATATCCTGTGATACACTAAAAATAGCGGCAAGGACAAGGCGAGCACTTGATCCTTGAATGCTGAGTGTTAATGGTAAGGGTGGTGGCAAGGGCAGTAGTGATGCTGATGGTAAGAATGGTGGTGAAAGCGGTAATCATATTGATAGTTGTGACCATGGTGATGGGGACAGTGGTGATGATGATGCGGATGGTTAGGTGGTGGTGGTGACCGTGATGTGGAGATAGTAATGGTGATGTGGACAGTGGCCATGCTGTCTGTGTGAATGGCAGTGATGGTGGTACCAGTGAATACATTGTTGGAGGTGACAGTAGACATTCTTATGACTGTGACTGTTAGGACAATCCGTTCTCTAGGAAAATAATCATATTACCTTGAAAGATTTTATTTTAGCTTCTTTCCCAAAAGTCTCTGATTGTGTAAATAGAATCTTTAGAATCTCCAGAATAATACGAGAAACAATACCAACAACAGAGTTGAAGTCAACATTTGATATCTGACGGTGACAGGTAGGATAAAATTGTTACAACATTAGGCATAGCTTTGGCTGCTGGCTTGAGACTCCAGATATCCTGATAAGAAAGAGTCATCTGCACTTTTAAAATAGTATTTCTCAAACTCGGGTATGGGTTTGGAACTTGCCACCTCTGTGGTAGTAATTTAACACTGTCCAGTTTTCTGCGTGTGTGCATCACCTCGCTGGGTACATCCTCCAGTTTGTAAACTCTGCAAAGCCTGTGAAAACTATGCTCTGCTCCTCTAACTTAGTCCATTTTTCTTATAAGCAATTCTGGAGCAGATTCCCTAAAACGTAACTGACTGTGCTGTATATAATAAATTAGCATCTCTCCTCTTCTCTATTTTGTAAATAAGTGAGCATGTTTCTACCTGTAAATGTGTATAACTGGCGTTAAGTGGAACCTTAAAAATCACTGAGCAGGAAGAATTATCAGTATTCGTTCTTACATTGAATAAGAAATAGTTTTCAAGCACAGAAAGATGGAATTTGTTCATAATGTAAATTAAAATTTTGCTTGTTTAGTTTGTCTGATTTTTTTCTACTAATTCTATTAAGTCAGATGAGGAATATGAACATTTATAGGGTCTTATTATTACTGCCTTACTAATCTCAAAGTAATTAATTACACAGAAAGTTTTTGATTAAAATGGATTTTTCAAATATGGTAAAATATTGATGAGGACAACCGAAATGAAAACACCTTTTCCCACTTAAATACTTATGATGTATACATCATCTAACATATCTTATTTTTTTGGGAAAGTAGTGTTATTGCTACTTTCATGGGGACAGAAAGATTTTATAGGACTCAGCAATCCTCACAATATATGAACCAGCCATGTTAGAAGCCAGACTACAGCATACGGAACCTACATAACTTCAGGAGCCACAGATGTGCCCACCTCAGCATGCGTAGGGATATTGGAGGCACATTCATCTTTAAATTGACCCTTATTTTTACCTTAATCAGAAAAGGGACATTTCTTGACAATTTTTATCCTGTTAAATTAAACAAGGTCCCACAAGAATTTGCCCATTTTAGTTGCATGATCCCCTGAATCTATCACTACAATTACAATTATAAATTTCTTGCAATAAAAAAAGGAGTTGAGTCGGGGACAAAATATGACAGAAGTCATATTGGCTTGTCATCGGGAGTCCAAAGACAAGGGAGGCACAGTTTCTTACTCTTGTGATGCCCCAGCCCTTCCCTTATGTAGCATCTGTGCTGCCACTGTCCCTGTTGGTCATTCTGTTACATGTAAACTGGTTTGTCTCTCCCTCTGAGCTCACTGATCACAGCTTCCTGTTGACCATTAATGGCAATTGTCCAGTGTCACTTTCAGAAGCTGTATGAAATCAAGCAGCTTGTCCAAACTGTCAATCCCCTCAGCAGGCATGGGCTCCTGGTGTTTCACACTCAACAATAAACAAACCACCAGACACTGCTTTTGAAGGAGAGTCTAATTGACAGGAGAGAATGCTCCCTAGCTTTCTTTGACTATTTGTGAACCTAGGAGGTCTCCTACTGTATCCCACTGCTTATAAATGCAATAACAGCAAATTTGGTTTAGTAACGAAAGGCCCAAACCACTGCAGATAGCTTTATCTGAGAGCAAGGGAAAGTAGGAGAGCTAAGACTCCAAAATCTAAGAAAAACAGAGGGTAGAGATTAGAACCAATTCCTGCCCAGTGTAGTAGAAACAGTGTTTAGGGTGTGACCCAAATGCAGTCTTTGGCATACTGCCCCCTGTCCATCCTGACACTTGGTGCCAGCTCTATGGCAACTGTATACTGTGTTACATTTCAGTAATGACATGCTGATTTATTGAAGGCTATATGATGCCTGTCACTCAAAAATTATTTTCTGACTAAACGAACAAATATATTGTTTTATGCAATTGAATCAATGTGTTGAAAATACATTAGTAACTACCAATTTTGAGGTCACCATGATTATAGCTGTGTAAGAGTAATTTACCACAATTGCTTTATGACTTGCTGAGGAAAATTATCAAACAAGTGCCAATGAAGAAGAGTAAATAATACCATGGTTCTTTTTTTTTCCTACAGATGTTCTGGGCCAGGTCTTGAAGGATGTGGACCACTAGATAGGTATGTTCAATGATGTTGAATCTGATAAGAGTTTTGGGATCTAAGACCAGAAGTCATCTCTGATTTCCTTCTTACCTTCTAGTTTCTTCCAAATCTTCTGAGCCAGCCACAGGTCTCAGGTTCCTCCCTCTTGCCCTGTGTCCATTTTGTTGGTCAGTGAACAGTATATATGATGGACAGTGCTAGGACCAGCTTCACATGAAGTTAACACTGTGGACCAGCCCACTCTATCTATGTATCTGTTTTTGCAAATGCAGCCTCTTCCCTTAAGGCTCAGCACTTCGTAAAGTCTCCTCTTTCCTCTCAGTAGTCCAAAGGGTCATGTTACAAACATGATGTGAAGGGCTTTTTGTCAAATGACAAGGTCTATCTTGGGGCAGTTTCTCTTTTCTTTCTTCTTGAAACACGTTGCCCAGCAAAGCCAATGAATTCCCCTCATCATTTTGTTTCTGATCAGGTCCTACTCTGGATTGAAATGCTGCCCTGAGGAACATTAAATTGTGGATGAATTTCTGTTCAGAGTTATCGTGCACCAGTGGTATCAAGCAGCAAACATCTAGTCTTGAATTGAGATTGTCTACAAAATGCGTGCTTGGTGCTCAGGCTTAGATCCCAGTCATGGACACATCTACAACCCCCCCTCCCCCCCTTAGCATCTCTTTCTTAACTTCATGCTGTGGTAGCTGGCCCCTTCTGCCATCAACTGAAATAGTAAAATAAAGTAAAGCCTTGTCTCAGGCCTTGAATCCTGTCTCCTCTCTGAGTTTCCAGGACACTTCCCCAGCAAAATGCCCCATGTCTTCCTAAGCAGCATCCAAGACTGGTCTTAAATGGTTCCCTGTACAATCCCCATCTTTAAGGCAGTCAGAGACCATTCTTTGCAATCATTTCTTTATTAACGGCATTCTTGTCTAAACCACTTGCCTTTGCTACTGTGTCTTCTCTATCCATGCTCTGAAACAAATCATCCCTCATATAGTCCAGTGAGCATTTTTATTGGTGAAAACGCATTAATTTTATTAATAGGGGCTTGTTCTATAGCCCAGGAGATGACTTGTACTCCCTAAGAAGGAAATGTTGTAAACTACCATTTCGTGATGTACAGTTGATTCTAGTAGGACAGGTCTGTGAGGACTTTGGTACCTTATCTATATGTAAATAATGCTGATACCAAAGCTTTGCTATTCATTAACATGTTCTTCTGAAAATAATAAACTTACCTCAAATGAAGGTAGATTCTAAGGATAATAGCTTTCAGTGTAGTACCACACTACCATCAAAGAAATAAAAAATAATCCTTAAAGATTCCAAATTCAGAATTGGCAATATTAATTCAGATAGTCCTTAGTGAGATTGAAGACAGGACTTCTGATTTATCTTTCCTGAATTAGGCTTCACCTTGGTGAGACAGCAAAGTTAACGAATTCCTGGGGTTTGAGACTGCGTTGGGGCAACAGTCACAGCAATGGTGATGCTTTTTATATCTAAATCCTATTGGGTTTGGCTTTTCTTTCACATACGGATCCCGTTAAAAGTAGGGGACCCCATCAGGAGTCTCAGTGTGCCAGAAGTTCTCCCAACATGGCTATGGGAAAATACCTGATGATTTTTTCCAATTGCATGTGTGTTCTCCTAGAAAGGACAAGATGCAAGTTCATATAAAAAGCAGGATTTACTTATACTAAAGTACCCTATACCTAAGGGTCAGGTAACATCAAAAAGGGAGGCTAGAAAGAGTATACGAGCCAGAGGACCAGGATGTCTGCTCTTAGTGTCTTCTATATATGAAAGAGAGCTGCACCCATGAATTCTCAAAAATATAGTTGTCTACACATTACCTGCACAATGGCTATACTGGAAATCTCAAAAATCCCCACCCCTAGATGAAAAGCTACAGGCAATCAATGGCTGCTAGGAGGGGGAGAATCTATTCAAGCCCCTGATAGGTTATCCAATTTCGGGTGATCAGCCCTAAGCACATACACATCTAAGCAATAATAAATGGACACAGCTGGTTTATGTATCTACAGTTTGGGGTGTGAGGAAGTTGGCAGGAAAATGGGAGGAGTAGTGATGATGTAAATACAGTACTCACGTATGAAATTCCCAAAAAATAAAATATTAAAAAGTGGTATTCTTGTCTTGGACTATCTTCTGAATTTTATATTAATATTTTCTTTATCAAAAGACTGTAAAATAATTATAATAATGAGAGAAGTTTGGGTGAGACATCAATTGTCTTAAATGTCGAAAAGGAAACTGACTTTGGGCAGAGAAGCTAAAAATGTTGGAAATTGCCTTACAACTTAGCCACCAGTCATTTCCCACTATAAACCACCTATATCCCAATTTTGAGATAATTTAAAATGTTATCACTGTATCAAAAGGGGCAGGACATGCATGCAATGTCCATATTACCTTCTCTTGTCTCTCTTTCCAGGCGGAAGATCCCGTCTATCGCCACTGGGATTGTGGGAGGCCTCCTCTTCATAGTGGTGGTGGCCCTTGGGATCGGCCTGTGCATGCGAAGGCGTCACATTGTCCGAAAGCGTACACTACGGCGCCTGCTTCAAGAGAGGGAGGTGAGAAGGGAGGCCTGGTTGCCTCTGGATCAATACATCCTCATTACCATAAACTGCTTCCCAAGAGAAAAAAAAAATCTTCCTTTGAGAATTTTTAATGTGGAATGTTATAGATTAGACATTGTTGTGATTTTCCATCACTATAGAAAATACCCATTATAATCTGTGCTTTAAGAAGAAAGGTTCATTTGACTCATGGTTTTAAGAGATTCTGGGTTAACAACATTGTGTTGGGCTTCAGACAGGAGTGTATGGTGGAGCACATTAACTCACCTCATACCAGGGAGATGGAGCTATTGAAACAATGTCCCTTCTAGGTGACTTGTCCCCAATTACCTAAAAGCTTCCTTGAAGTCTCAGCCTCCTAAAGGCCCCACTACTTTCTAATGTCATCATTCACAGTCCATTTTTAACACATGGGTCTTTGGAAGACACTTGCCCAAACCTTGACACATACATAATTGTCATTATTATTTTTATGTCATGCTGGAAGAATCAAAAAAATGTCCACTTATACACAATTAGTCATATTTGGAAATCTCCACTCAATAAAGCATAGATGTTTTTACTCAGTGTCTTTTGAAATACGAAGCTTAGCATAGGCATGCCTGAGGGATATCTCCTGGTCATGTACCTAGGAAAAGAATCACAAAGAGAGATATTGAAATCTTATGGTGGATGCTCCTTGGTGACATCAATGTCATGGGTCTTAGGCTCCACAGTCCTTAGCACAGCAACTGTGTCTGGCACTGCATTATGAAGCCATTGTCCTTCATAAGCATGGAGGTATTGTGAGCTCCAGAGATGTCCCAAAACAGTTATGGTATGACATTTTTCTTGCTATTGTACTTCAATTAAAACTGATTGACAATTGAAACAGAAATGGAAATGCAGTCCTCAAGTGTAGCTGTTGTGTTAAACACCTGTATTTCCAATGTATATTAGTTATATACTAAGTATATGCTAAGTAATGTATATTACTAAGTAATGTACATTACTAAGATGTTCACATTGCTCCTTTGTATACAGCAAGGCCCCATGCTATTAGCTGCTGAACCCTCTTGCTCTGAATGAATCTACTATGTATGTCACATACTGTGGAATACTGTGCTAGCATCTCAACTCTGCTCCCTTCTTCACAGCTTGTGGAGCCCCTTACACCCAGCGGAGAAGCTCCAAACCAAGCCCTCTTGAGGATATTAAAGGAAACAGAATTCAAAAAGATCAAAGTTCTGGGTTCGGGAGCATTTGGCACAGTGTATAAGGTAACATCCTGGAGACAGGTCTGCACTAGGCGTCTGGGAGCCAGTGTTTGCTGTGCTTTTCAGCCCTGTGTGGGTAAATCAATTCCTCAGTAATTTGATTTTTATCAACATCTACCTGTTTTATTGAAGGCGTAGGAATTAGTGTTTCCCCAGGCTATTGAAAGGAATTTAGTTTTGTTATCACTATGAAATCAAAAACATTTTCATAGACCACGATAGAGGCGTAGACTGGGCGTGTAGTGGGAAGAGACATTATAGGGCTACTTTTCTTGAACTGTTAGAATAAATCATGGAATGAGCATTTCGATCTTCTTCTCTAGATCCATTTTTCATAAATTCTGTTTCCAGTTCAAATTCTGAAAGATCCACACTGCATGTATAACTAGCTGTATTGGCTACTTCTGTATTGCTGTAATAAAACACTATGACCAAGGCAACTTATAGTAGACTTTATTTTAGCTTATAATTCCAGAGGGTTAGAGTCCGTAATGGCAGGGAAGCATGACATATAGGTCCAGTGGCAGGAACAGGAAAATGAGAGCTCCTATCTTCAAATGCAAGCACAAAGTAGTAAGAATGAGCAAAAATAATGTGAAAGTTTTCATCCCATAGCTCCCTTGTAGTGATGTACTTGCTCAAGCAACAGTGCCCCTCCTACACTTCTCCAAACAGTGCCACCAACTCGGAACCAAGTACTCAATATCCAAGGCCACAGGGACAAGTCTCATTCAAACCATTACATCAGCTAAAGCACACATTTTAGTTTTTGGTCTTTTTTTTTTTTGAGATGGGTTCTTATGATGTAGCCCAAACTGATTTTAAACTCAATCATCTTTTGATAGTGTCTCAAGGGCTGTGATTATAGGTATGAGGCATTAAAACCCTTGGGAGTCTTATATGATTGTTTTAAATAATTGGAATACAGTTACGTCACTTTCTTGCCTCTCGTTTCTTCCTCTTCCCCTCCCAGGTGCCCTTCGTCCACCTTTTCCCATGACTCCCACTCTCACGTTAATAGCTCCTTTTTCAATATGACTGCCAAACATACATATATGTATAGCTGCATATATATGTTTGTATGCACAAATATATAAATACAACCTTCAGAGTCCATTTTAATTGTTCGTGTGTATATGATTTCAGGGCTGATTTCTCTGCACTGTACAACCAATAAGGGCCCTCATTTCTGAGAGAAGCTAATTCTCCTCCTCTCTGCAGTCATTAGCTACCTGTAGTTTTTTACCCTCCTAGGGTAGGATCTCATGAAATTTCCCCCTTCTGTCTTAGCATGTCCATTGATATTGCAATATTCTCAACGTGTTGACACAGCCATTTCTAGGGAAAACCATTTCACAGCAGACTTTCTGGTATTTGGGCTCTTATCAATATTTCTGGCACCTCCTCTGGAAAATTGGCAGTTGAACGCTGCATTTTGTCCAGTTGTGGTTTTCTATGACAGTCTCCATTTGCTGTAAAGAGAGGCTTCTCTGATATGGAGTGGTATTTGTTGATTTTAATCCAAAAATTACTCAGATTCATACAGCTTGATAGCTAAGAACCTCTAAGATATAAAGAATCCTAGCACTGTTGGTTTTGCAATGTAGAGCCCTTGAAGATTGGGGTCATTAATAAAAATTCATTTAGCCACAAGGCAACGTGTTGCTGGCGTGATGATTTCAGGCTAATGTCAGCCCTTTTCTTAAACTCAGGGTCTCTGGATCCCAGAAGGTGAGAAAGTGAAAATCCCAGTGGCCATCAAGGTGTTAAGAGAAGCCACATCTCCAAAAGCCAACAAAGAAATCCTTGACGTGAGTTTCCTTTCATGTCTCAGTGACCACGACCATGGTTTCTGGGTCTCAGAAGCCACCTATTCTGCCTCCTACATCACAATGCTCTGTTCTAAGCTTTTTCCATCATCCTATCATGAACAACCAGCTTTTACCTCTTTCTTCCTTCTCAATATAGAAAGTTCAGTTTTCTCTAAGACCTACTGTACCCCTGAACCCCAAAGAGTCAAAACTTAGAGTTAACATACTTCTCCCAGGGCCAGTTTTGATACTCACTTCTTAGCATGTGTTACCACAATGACTGCAGATGCACCCACAGCACAGGTTTTACAAATGAGGGGATGGAGGCATAAAGAAAGTCGTTCAGATTTCTATGACTGGGGTCTGAGGACATCACAGTATCTGAAATGAGCATTCACTTTGCTTTGCTCTATTAGCTGTCTTTGCGAGGCTTTTATAAAAGATGCCAGACATGAACAGTGTGAAGCCTACTAGACGATTACCTCACCTTCTAAGGCTCTCCCAACTAATTGAAATATCACCTTCCCCGTGTTGCTGATTGATACTTTCTGGAGCATTTAAGAGGTTCTACAAGAACATCTTTTTACTTTGAATTTCCCTGTATTTTTCCTAACTTTCTTAACCCATGATAGGACTGAACGGAGGTAAAAAGAAGATAATGCAAAAAGATGGTCTTGGAACTGGAGAGCACCCACTTCACTATCTGCCAGGGCTTCCAATAAGAGGTTGAAAAGGACACCTATCCTAAGACAAAAAGTTGAAGAAAGGCAGAGAATGCTCAGGGGAACGCCACATCGCTCATCGCTAATGAGAGATGATTCATAAATGCAATGTCACAGAAAATCATGCATGCTGTCAATATACTTGTCAAGCAAAATTATCTTTCAATTAGAGTTTACCAATCAATGCCAAGTCTTATTAACATAACCAAGGACAAGTAGCCAGGGGCCTGTGAAAGTGTTTTACTTACAGTCTCTCACTTATATTTGTTAAAAAGAAAATCATATAGTCAATCTTGCTTCCTTAGTTTGTGTTTAATTCATTCTGGATGTGCCAACAAATTCCACCCAATAATGTTGGATTTAAACACTGTTTATAAGGTTACAACATAAGGACAATTTGTTCGGAATGAAAACTATGTTCCAGAAAAGAAGCTAGAGATCTGCTTTGGGGGACCTTGGAGAAGAAAGAGTAAAGTCATAAAAGTCAAGTACACCCCTCATCGAAGACGTCCGTTCTGCTCTTTCCCTTTGGTCCCTTTCTCTTTCCATTGCTTATGCATCCCCTGCCCTCCTCCCTGACTTTTCATTTTTGTCACCTCTGTGTCTTCTCCTTGTGTGTCAGCTGTGGTGGCTGCAGCAGCTAGCAGATGATGACCTTCTGGGTTGCTTACCATGAACCTGGGTCTGCCAGACATCCAGTCCATTCTTCAGCACAGAGCCATGTGCAGTTACTGGAAGGCTCAGTGGGGACAGGAATATGGAGGAACTGGTTTCTGATGAAGGAAGCAAAGCCTGTGATTCTAAGACCAGTTTCAACAGGGCACTAAGTAGCACATTAGTCAACATTGCCACAAGAACAGCCCTCAGTTAGCATGCTTCTTAAATACTGTGGTGCACTTGGAAATGGTTCCAAAAACCCCACTCTATGTGGTCTAGCTCCCCTGTCTATCTCCCCTATCATGGACTTTAGTGACTTAATTAACTGGTAAAAACTTCTAAATTTCATAGGTCCCTACTCTTTCACTTTTCTTAAAAGTGTGTGTGTGTGTGTGTGTGTGTGTGTGTGTATGTGTACACTCATGAGTTTATATACATCTGTACATAACAGTGGAATGCCCTGAGATGGATATTCCACGGCACATGTGTGGAGATCAGAGGATGACTTTGTGCAGTGGGTTCTCTTCTTACATCTCTACATAGGCTATAGGCTCCAAGATCATACCTGAGCTCTCAGCTTTCCATAACAAGCACTATCACACAATGAACCACCTCACTGGTCCTCATACCATTCATTTTTAAGATTTATGACTTTAAGACTCTCAAAAAATTTAGCATCTCCTGGGACTCTTTGCCTCCATTCATAACACAACTAATCAAGAAAGGACTCAAATCTCCTATTAGCAATAGTGACAAATAGTGGCCTTTCAGGGTCACCGAAGCCTCAGGGACAAACCAGCCTCCAGTGAGACTGGGACAGAAGCCATCAGGGTCTCCCTTATGAGTGCTACCTGCTTGCAGCTGGTTCAAAGATTGTTGTGGGATACCAAGCATATTTTCTGCTGGTCACAATGCACCTTCCCAACTTCCAAAATAAACAGGGAAAAACAAAGCTCACTTTAACTTTTGTACATGACTACACAACACTCCCCTTGTGCTGGGTGTCGGCAGGAAGTGACAGCACAGTTCTATTTGTCTATCATATTCTAGTAGGACCAACTGGCAGGGCTCCAGGCTCTGTGTGGCCTGACACCCACGCCCCTTGCTCTGTTCCTGTCCCAGGCATCCTCAGCCTATGGCAGTTAAGCTTCTCAAATTGTTCCAGTTTGCAGATGTTTTTCTCCCCCTTCTAAAATGAGTACAATATGTGCCCGAATCTCAAACACATCTCAAGAAAATAGGCAGAGCCAGAGGATTTCTTTGCTGTTATGATTGTACAGCTTCCCAGACCCAGAGGAGAGGTGTGATCTGTGCTTTTCTGGCAATCCCACGGCCCTCATCATTTTCCCATATAATTCCTAGTTTAAATTTAGGCCATGCAATGGAAAGAAAATGCAAAACAGATTTATACCCTGCAGCATATGTGTGTGAGTGTGTGGGAGTATGTGTAGGTGTTTCAGTGTAAGTATGTATGTGAGTGTGTGTGCGTAAGCATGTGTGAACATATGTGAGTATATAGGAGAGTCTCAGATGCATGAATATCCATTTCAGAGGCTGGAACTGGTTCGTGGAAAGTGCTTCTCTGGTTGATCTTTGCAGAGGTTTTGTGTGCTGGTTTCTTGACCAAAATTTCTTGCCACTGTCCACAGTTCAGTCTGGATCAAGTCTTCCATGTTGGGAAAGCAGAGCTTCCTCTAGAACACCTGCTAACTCAAAGATCTCTCCTGCAGAATAAGGTCTTTACAGTACCAATGACCCGTGCTCACTTCTTATGAAGTGAGCAAGCCATCCACTGTCCAGGACATACTGAGATCCAAACTTGGAGCCAATAAAACCATAACACCATCATTAGCCTTGATGTGTAGGGAGGAAGGTCTTCTCAAGGAAGACCGTAAGCATTTCCTAAACTCTGAACTATCACAGAGATCCGGATGTCTTTTTTTTCATCAAAGCTTTTGCCAATGGCAAATTCCATTTGGGTCTTTTCCTCCTAACGTGCAGCACCCCAAAAGTCTACCTTCCACAGTATGTTAGCATTTAATAACCTTGCATTACCCGAAGTCATTTTGTTTTACCCAGAAAGGGATCCACATGCCTCTCCCATCAGCCAAAAAACCATTGTGATACACCTGTTACCCTAACCTTGTAGGAAGCCTATGTGATGGCCAGTGTGGACAACCCTCATGTGTGCCGCCTCCTGGGTATCTGTCTGACCTCCACTGTCCAGCTTATTACACAGCTCATGCCCTATGGTTGCCTCCTGGACTATGTCAGAGAACACAAGGACAGCATTGGCTCCCAGTACCTACTCAACTGGTGTGTGCAGATCGCAAAGGTAAGCACATTGGGAGGTCTGCCCACTGAAGTTCCCAAACAGCCAATGGCAGGTTTCGGAAGCAGGATCAATGTTTCCGTATAGTACAAAGTACTCTGCCCTGGTCTTCCAGGGGTGACAGTGATCACTGGTAAGAGCACTAAGAAAAGCAGCAAGGGTGCTAAGAGAAGGGAAGAAGATCTATTAGTTTCTCCATTCTGAGTACCTGGGAAGATATATGTATGTGTTTGCATACAGGATATGTAGCTTTCCTTATTTTAGACTACATTCAATTGTTTGGCTGGAGCACCGAACCAATGGCCATGTACTTCATGGTGAAAATCTAGCCACGTCACATAAACCGTTTTCTCAGTATGTGGTACACAACAATGCTTGATGATGTCTTGTTTCTCTGGAGTTCTTTTTGGTGAATGCTGTGGTAATTTCTGGAACAGGATGGATGATTTCCTCAGTTAGGACTTAATAGTAAGGTCAGTAAAACAGAGTAGGGCCAGAGGAAGGCGGATTAAGGAGATGGTGATGGTGTGGACATGTAGACAGGAGAAGGACCGGCATCAAGCCTAGTGTATATGTCTAAAAAGGCCACGGATTGGGCTACTTCAATGTCCCCGATCACAGGCATATTCCTGAGCCAGAGAGTGGCTGAGGGATTGCACATTCCTCTACCCACAGAGCTGAGGATGAACACAGAGCAACAGATCAAGTATTTAACTATCCATACTCCTCTTAAGGACTCACACTTTCATCTCAAATTTCCCCCACCACAGTCTCAGGCCTGCATCATATTTTGGCACCAAACATGGAAAGTTTGGCTTATTCTCTGACTGTAAAGGGTACATTTCACACGGTTGAATTTAAGGAATTTGTGGTAAAGCCTGGTCTTTGTTCCCATCCTCTTTAGACAGTTGAGTAAGATATTGAAGGATGTGCAAGGGACCACAGGAGCAGAGGCAAATAGGCTTCCAGATCAGGACCAGTTCTTGGAGTGTACAGACCCTGGTCATGGTGGCAGTTGCTCCTGGCATGTAGCAGGATATGTTGAACTCATCTCACCCGTCTCTAACGAGACATGAGTGCATATATAACACAATGAGACAAACTTCTGAGAGCCATGGCATAGGATGAGACTTGCTCCTTGGTATGAAACTCTGGGTCAGGCTAGAAAGGCAACAGCCTCCTCCACAGCGATCCAAATTACATGTCCTTTATATGGCTTTACCATCTGAAAAGATGTCTCAGTTGCAACCTGGAACGTTGGGACTACTCCATCTGCTCCAGCTAGTATGGCCATGTATGACCGTTGTCCATTCTTTTTTTTTTTTTTTCTTGGTTTTTCAAGATATGGTTTCTCTGTGTAGCCCTAGCTGTCCTGGAACTCACTCTGTAAGCCAGGCTGGCCTCAAATTCAGAAATCCTCCTGCCTCTGCCCCCTGAGTGCTGGGATTAAAGGCATGTGCCACCACTGCCCAGCCCATTGTCTGTTCTTGATGCTTTGCACAAAATATAGGTATTAAATTATGAGTGCTAGACAGTAGTCTGAGAACAGGGTTGTATGTGCCCCAGTTGCTGTGGATTTTCATTGTTGCTAAATGTATATTGCTTGTGGGTAGTTGTTTCCTGGAACTACCATGAATAAGCCCTACAGATTTGGTGTCTCCTCACTATAAAAGATCTCTCCTAGTAGTTATGTAGGCCAGCAGTCCAACCTCAGAGTGTTCTAGGGGCACTGGCTTTATAGGCTCTTGGGAGGTCCATTGTTGCCTCTCAGCCTCTGGTGTCCCCAACACTCCTCAGCTTGTATCAGCATTGCTAAGTCCATACTTCTTTATTCATCTGACTTTTCCCTTGTCTCTGTGTCCAAGCACCCCTCTATCTTCACATAAAGATGCCAGTCATTGGGCTGGAAAATTCTAACACATCAGATTTTAAATATCCTCACCCACAAAGAGATGAGGTTACAGCTATGCTCCTTAACTTGTCTTAGTTTCTCCACATCAGGAACACATACAAAACATCAAGTTGTGTCCCATAAATACTTATAAATAAAGAGGTCTCAATCATTGGACTTCTAGCCTATCCAAAATCCAGGTAGATGTATCTCAACATCTGTAAGTAATTAGATTTTTACAATACCATTTCCAAATAGACTTCCATTCTGCAGTTTTCAATAGATATGAGAATGTGGGGCACTATTCAACCTGCTTCAATAGCTGACCTCTGGCTAACCCAGAACAGCTATATAGTAGGTATAGGATGGTGTCTGAAGGCCTATCCAAGTCCTCACTCTTGAACTCTAGAATTCTCTCATATTTTCTCCAACATTCCCTAAAGCAGGGCAAGGCACTCCTTTCTCAAGTTTTATTCCTTTCTTTATATTTAACTCTGCTTCCTTTATTTCTACATGCTGATCTCTGGGGAGATCTAGTTTATTATTTAGTTTGGGACCACTTTCCCCAACTGCACAGTAAGACCTATCTGCCTCCCACACTGGGGTAGAACGATCAGAACTCTAAATCCCTAGGACCAACTGTTCTTGCATGACTTCTAATGCCTAGGTCACCAGAGGTTCCCGGAGACATAGCATCTCAGCTCCCACAAAAGTGAGTCCTCTTAAGAATGGGGGGCATGGCTCAGTGTAGAAAGGTCACTTACCATGCAAGTCCCTGCATTCCATCTCGGCTACACACAGGCGCACTACACAGAGAGTCTCTAGGAGTTTTGGCCAAACCAAAACGGGCTAATTATTTCAGTGAACTATAAATTCAAATCCTGATTCTGGCGTTCATGAGTTGAGTAAGCTGGGCAAGATGCTCTGTCTTCTTTGGCTGCTGAGAGGCCTTGTGTTCTACCACCCATCCTTTTGCATGGTAGTGGAGAGAACCCAGCCTGCCACCTGCCTCGGGTTTCCAGTGTACATCTGCAGCTCATTGAGTGTTTCCTTCTTTCTTCCCTTTTCCTTCTAGCTAAACAAGGTCAGCAGTGGTTAAAATCGGTCTAACCCAAGGTGCTGCTTTAGAGCTCTATCAATTTTACTTTATTTGAAAGCAGCATCTTGTACCCCACATTTTCCTCTTTGATTTTGAGTTCCCTGCCTCTCCTCTGACCTTTGCATTCCCACTGGAAGTCTGAGTGTCTTCTAAGACCACCCTTCCGAAAGCACAGTAGTGCCCACCATAAACAGAAATTCTGAATACGTTTCTGAGGTCTGATTGTTTCTTAAGATAGTTTTCTACATAATATTAATCATAATTTCAACCTGTTGCTTGTTGTATTTTGTGCTATTGTATTTTGCTTAAGGTTATTTTGACTGGAAGTCTTTCCATACTTGGGGCAGTTCATTCTTTGTCTGTGGTACATCTGCTTAGGAATTCACAAGGAAACCTTACTGTGCCATAGTGACTAGCCAAGTGGTGGCGTGCGTGACCCCAAAGGGGAGGAACATAGTGTTTTCCCAGGTGATAAGGAGAAAACCTTGCTCCTGAGTTACTGGCAATGTATCTCAGTATTAAACTATTTTACTTCTACAAGAGCAAAGAAAAACTTCCCAGATGCATTTAGTGGCTCAAGACAAACTAAAGTCTTAGCATTTCAAAGTAGGATTTATTACCCCACAAATACCTTAGGTTACCCACAAAAGCATTAACCAGCTTCAAAAGTTTTCTATATATTGGTGGTTATATACTTTCCTTGTCTGAGCTCAACTGTCAAAAAGATCAAAAATAAAGGATGAAAGAAGGAAATGAGGGGGCTGTGGGTAACAAGAAGAAAGATGGAGGAAACCAGTATAGATTGGTAGACTGTAAGAGAATTATACTTTCCTTATCATTTGTGGCAAAACCGGATTCTCTTCACTACATAAGCTTTGGCGATCCCAGGGACTGAGATTAGAGAGTGCTTCAATGTACCCACCGTTCTTATCCACAATGTGCCAGAAAGACGGATTCCATCCGTTCGTCTTCAGAAAGCACACATCTCATAAAAACCTGCGCAACAGTGCCCAGGTTAAAAGGACCAAATAGTTGCTTTATTTTGATTATTTAAAAAGTTTTCCTTTGATCATTTAAAGTAACAAATAAATAACGACATTTAAGTAGTAAACATAAACTGATCCCTTTACAGCAGGAGTGTAAAAAGCAGGTTCACCCAAACCCAGCAAGTATCAGAATGAGGATTGAACACCGTGCACACTTGCTCACATGTCTACTATTCTTTTTCTGCACTTGAAGCTAAAGCACAGAAACATTTCCAGTTTGTCTCTCAGCTCCTCTCCCTCCTTGCACAGGAAAAGGAGGGGGCCACTAAGCCTGGGCTTATCCCTATCACGGTTTCTAGAGCAGGGCAGAAATGGATCCTGTGGTAGCCTCTCTGAACTTTGCCCACGATGTGTGAGATATCCAGCCCTTGGGAGATCAGTCTTCACATGTCACTCTCTACACTCAGTCTTTTCTTGCTCTGCAACATAGTGTTCCATAAAGACCTTTTGATACTCTTGTGAGGCAGATGACTAGGCCAGCTTTTATAAGCTGATGTTCCACTCTTCAAAAATCACTGTTCAACCTTGGCTGTTCAAAATCCATTCTCGCTGTCCTATAGCAATAAGACAAAAATAAATATGTTAAGCTCAATTAATGAAAAAGAACCAGGAAATGAGACTTCCAAGAGGCCCCACTGGGGCCAGTGCTGATATTACTGTTTATATTCGGAGAGTTCATAAGCAATATCACAGTTCTTATCTGTAATGACCTGTTAAAATATAACCCTGTTGGGTTCTGACATGGGCTCTCGAACTGCTTTGAAAGTGGGTGGCAGAGTGAAGTGGACAGAGTTGTGTCTAGGTTCCAATATATCCAATCTCAATAGTTTACTTCATTTAAGCCCCTCACTGAACTGTGTACCTCAGAGCATGTGTGAGCTCTCCTCTGGCTTTTCCAAGATTTTTTTTCTGCAGAAACCTATGTTTATAGTAAGGCTGAGATGCTCCTTTAAAGCCCTGGGCCTGTGTATGTGCTGAGCTTCAGGGATCTATGGATTTATCAGACTTACACAAGGACACTGAGCTCTTGACACACCACCAAGTGCTACACTTTTATTGTTTTGATTTTGGTAGCACAAGCAGCTTTGGCCCAGCTCACAAATTTCATTCAAAGGCCACAGCAGGGGAAGAGAGGACTAATCCCCATGGTGGCTGGAGACTGAGAGCTTGTCTGGGAAGCAGCCTGCTCTAGATCTGAACCCTTGGGTCTCTAACAAGGTGACTCTGTGAATACCCACCCAGAGAGACTGTTGCACTATGTTGGTAACCCAATGCTCAGTCCTCAGTGCTTGGCATTGCTATCATTCAATCGCTCAATTTTTAAACAAATGCTCAACATGTGTCTCCTGAACCAAATCTGTGCTGAACATTTTATTGCTGTCTCGGACACAGTCTCAAATAGTTCAGACTGGCCTTAAATTCCATGGCATCCTTGAACCCCAGAGCCTCCTGGCATTACTCCTGACATTTTCTGTTTGCAGGTGCGCAGCACCACACCTGAGTCTGCCAAACAGTTAAAGCAGCTAAGTAAGAGTCAGTATCGGAAGTAGCATGCAGTTCGAAATGAGCTCTCAAGTCCTCCTTGTAGGTGTGATAAATGGACAGAACACAGGAAGCTTTAGACAAAGGCAGAGGAGGAACGAGAGAAGGTGACTTGTCCTCTGCATAGAGACTGTATGTGACTTGTGCAACACCCACACAGTAGCTTCCAACGTGAAGAAAGAGTGAAAGGCACTGTGGAGACTAATGGAAGGCAGCAAGGGTAAGAGAGGGCAAGGATGGAGGACAAGAGAGAGGCAGGGAGGGAACCAGTCAGGACATCCTACCCAGGCAGGAGGCCAAGTGTTAGCACCCCTTTCCTAGTGGGAAAAGTTCACCGTATTTAATATGTAAAGACCTTACTCTTAGAAGATACAAGGGCCCCAAAGGCTAGGACAGAGTTACAGCTCCATAACTCAGAGAGGTTGCAGGAGCTGAGGAAGGAGGAGGCCTCTGGAACTCAACCAGACAAGAGAAAGGCAGAGAAAGTGAGTCCTGTGTTTGAAGTGTTTCTTAAGCTTCTGCTCCTTCTTGGCCTTTCACTTCCAATCCTTCAGTGATTCCTAATTTGGAAGTTCTAGTCCAGCAAAGAATCTGCCAGCGTCTTCGTAAGTAGACACAAGGACTCTTCACCTTTATTTCCTTGCACATGCAAATCTTCAAAAAGAAACACATGAACTGAACAGCGTCTAAAACATGTAGTCACTTCCTAAGTAATAGGAGGAAGAGGGGGACAGTTCATGTTCACAAGAGACAGGGGCAGTGATTGCATTTTCCAAGGAAAGAGAGACATCAGACATCAAGGGTTTACAAAATGGAACTTGGTGCTGGGTTTTTGAAAGTATCCTCGTGGAAATCTACATCATGAGATGGCTGGTTCTGCTCTCAAAACAAATGTTATTTCACTGGACAGGCCAAGTCAGCAATAATCTTTTATGTGAGAATCTGTGCAAAAACAAGCAAACAGTTTGCTCAAAAGTTTGGGGGATGAGTCTTGTCTGTAGGTATACTCTGAAAGTATACCAAAATGGAGGTGCTTCCATCAGAGCGAACACACTAGAACAAGAATAGCTGGCTAGAATTTCACTTACTTCCAGGGTGTCCTCAGCAAACTCTGCTGCAGGTCAGCTCTGTGTCTGCAAGCACAGAAAGCATCAATCTGGAAGGAAGTAGGGAATGGGGCCCATGCTCCAGGCTAGAGAGGAGAGGTTTGCGGGGGTGGGGGTGGGGGGGTGAGCGGTGGGGGGGGGTGAATAGAGAAGAGGGGGTGGGAACAAAAACAGACACACTAGCACACTTGGCTCTTTCTCACCTATGCTTCCTGAAGAGCCTGGCCCAGCACAGAGAAGGCATTGCTGGTAAGCTAGTGTCAGCAGACTCCATGGAGGTAAACTCCAAGAGAGCCAGGCTCCACTGATCTCACACCACAGAAGGAGTAGAGGCCAAAAAGTGATGCCCATCAGCCAGCAGGGAGGAAAGCTGCCTGCGACGGGACACCAAAAAGTTTGGTCAAAGACAGCGTTTCAAAGGGAGTGTTTCTGGGAATTCATTTGGCATCAGTGTGCTAGCTACATGTCAAGCAGCATTTCTTTATTGCTATTATATTGATGATTCCAATTGCAGCAGAACTATAGAACAGCCAAGAAGGTGAGAAAGGAGGGTGTTTTGTAAAATATATGCAATGTTCACATACTTCTAGTTTAAAAAAAATAAACTTAAAAAATGACACTGGAAAGTAAAGCTGGGCCAAGTCTTCTTTGTAATCAGTGAGGGATTCACATACGACAGCCCAAGGACCACAACAAAAGTTTGCCTGAGAGGCAGCCAAGCAACCCTGCATTGCCTAGTGAGATGTGTGTTAACCCCCGTTAAATAAGGATAGAGCTGATGCATAAGGCCTCATGAGACTCAAGGTAGCAAAGTATAGTCGAAGCAGAAACCTGAAGTCTGCACCCGACAGTTGAGCCCTACTCTTCCTCTGCCTCTTCTACTTGCAACTGGAGTATCTGGATGGAGAAAAGTTCTTGATCATGAGTGGCTATATCTTCCTTCATCTGTCTTGTCATTCATTCCTGATAATCCCTAATGTTTACCAACTGCAAGTTGCAATGCCTGTCAAGCAAAGTACAAAGGTTAAAAACATGGTCCTTGGTGTTGAGCAGCTTAGAGACTCTTGTGGATTTAACCTTGCGTTCACTTGCATGAGTGCTACCTTCCCATGACACTGGGGATTCCCCGGATGGTTCACTCCCTCACTGCAGGGTCCTCTGTGTTTCAGGGCATGAACTACCTGGAAGACCGGCGTTTGGTGCACCGTGACTTGGCAGCCAGGAATGTACTGGTGAAGACACCACAGCATGTCAAGATCACAGATTTTGGGCTAGCTAAATTGCTTGGTGCTGAGGAGAAAGAATACCATGCAGAGGGGGGCAAAGTAAGTACTGAGAGTTAAGTCAGGAAGCATTTTCCTTACTGCCCAAACTCATCCCCTTACCTATCAGCTGTGGGCAGCATTTGACAAGATTCTGAGTGGGGTCACAGCAACTGCCACCATGACCTGAGTCTAGTCAGGGTCGTAGTCTACTTTGTGAATGGATTTCTGTGGGAGAAGTAGTGAAGAGGGAGACCTGCCCAGAGGCCAAAGAGAGCCAGTTCCCATCTCCAGGTGACTGTTAGCAACTGTGAGTTCCACTCCCTCCTCTAGGAGGAAAACACCCCTCAAAAGACCCGGCTGAGAAATATCACCAGTAATTTAGTAAACCCTCTCTTGTTCTGGGAGTTCCAGTGAATCTGTGGCTCACACTAGGACTGCCAGTGAGAGGGCTGGCTATCTTCCCTCTGTGTTGTTTTTAGTCCCTTCAAGGTCTCTGTCACAGCAGTGAGAGGTTCACAGCCTTGCCAGACCCCCTAAGGCCCCCAGTCACTCCCAGCTACAGCCCCCTATCATGCTGACAGTGTGTCTCTAAATAGTACTCTCAACCTCATGAACTTGGTTATTGAAAACATACCCAAAGTCTGGGAGCTAGGGCTGCAGGGAAATACCACAGCCTCAGTTCACCAAAATAGTCCGTTGCGCAAAATGTTCATAGCCGCAGCTTTCATGGAGTAACTCCTGGACCCACCTGTTCTCTGGTAAATTTAAACGCCCCCTACTGAGAGAGAGCTCAGGCCTGAAGCATGACAGGGAGGTCACTTGATTTTCCACATTAGTCAACTGTAATTACACGTAGAGTGACAGAATGTTTTAGCTGTAAGCTAATAGTCTCTTGCTGCTTTATCTCACGTTGTCCCAAGGTGCCTATCAAGTGGATGGCATTGGAATCAATTTTACACCGAATTTATACACACCAAAGCGATGTCTGGAGCTATGGTGAGTCAAAACTCTGATGCTAATGAATTTGTACTGAGGGTAAGCCAGCTCTTATTACTTGTTAATTGACATTATATGCTCTGATATGCAAGTAGAAGTTGCAGCCCATCTACTGAACTAAGAGAATCTGACAAAGGAAATAAAGCTTAACTATCACACCAAGTGTCACTAGAGACAGCATGAACACATGCTGCAGGGAAGTTCATAGGGGGAAGAGGACCCAAATGTGGGTTAAGCTTCTGCCCGCAGAGGTCAAACAAACAGAAGCCCCTGCTGTGAACTTGACCTGAATCAAAGGAAGATGGCAAATGAGGTTTCATGAGGGAAGCATTTCTGATAAAGAAATAATGTTTTTTCATGAAATGGCCAAGACTGTTGTTTCATGTGGTGCTTGATTTAATCTCTCTGTATCAAAGAGAGTAGCTTGGCAAGGAGGAGCCACAAGGATAACTTTGGGGAGGAAGTAAGAATGGGAAGATAAGCTACTGCTCGTTCCCAAGGAGGACCTACCTCACCAGGGCTCAACTCTTCTAGATCGAGCACAGCCATGAACAGGACTATGCTTCACCTTCACGGGTGAGCACTCTTGCCCAGCCTCCCTTGCTTGTTCTTCCCTTATCTTGAGCCTATTGTGGCCTAACCAGCAATGTCCTTGGTTCCTGTGTCAGGCACTTGGTCCTTGAATTTCCCTCAGGCAATTCAGGGAAAGGTTAGAAAACATGGTCATCAGAAAACACAACTTGCTGAGCAGTGGTGGCACACGCCTTTAATCCCAGCACTCAGGAGGCAGCAGCAAGTGGATTTCTGAGTTTGAGGCCAGCCTAGTCTACAGAGTGAGTTCCAGGACAGCCAGGGCTACACAGAGAAACCCTGTCTCGAAAAAGCCAAAAAGAAAGAAAAGAAAAGAAAAGAAAAAGAAAAAGAAAATACAACTCTCACCTCAAAGGGAAAAGGGATAGTTAATTCTGAACCAGACATGGGTGGTCATCACCAAGTAACACAAATTCGGGTTACCTTGAACATTTTCCCTCATGGAAGCAGATATGTCGGACTGAATTATTTACTGAACAAAGAGCATTATCTATCAAATGGTGTGCAGTTTACAACCTTACTTTATAAGGTCCTTGTCTGCACCACTCTGAGTATAAGATACTCAGAGCAGCTTTGTAAGTAGGCAGACCTTGTTCTGTAGTAAACTCGGGCTCCACGGTTGTAATATTCCACTTATCAGTCAGCAACTATATGCCTCACATTTAGCTAAACATTTTTGTACAAGATCTTACTATATCTATGAAACAGATGCTATTATCTTACTTGATAGGTAAATCCAAGGTATCAGTAGTCAAACCAATGGCTCAAGGCTACAGAAACCTAAGTTTTAAAATACTTACCAACAGTAAGGCTTAGGATTAAGTGGTGTGTTAACCATTAACTCATGACACAATGACTTTCTTTGCCTGTTCTGTCTGCCCAGGAGTCACTGTATGGGAACTGATGACCTTTGGGTCCAAGCCTTATGATGGAATCCCCGCAAGTGAGATCTCATCCATCCTAGAGAAAGGAGAGCGCCTTCCACAGCCACCTATCTGCACCATTGATGTCTACATGATCATGGTCAAGTGTGAGTGACTGGGGGACCATCCACACTCATGTCCATGGGTCTGAAAGGATGTAACTGCTCTTAAACAAATAGCCCAGGCCCTCATTTCCCAGAAGAAATAGCTTCGGTCTTCAAGGCAGGCACATAGTTCCAGAAGCATCATAAACACCTCCAGCAAGCATTCTTTAGGAATCACTTGCTTGACTCATTCTAACCTCATATTTGCCCACATTTGCAAGCAAATAAATCAAAACTGAAATGTTTCATAAGCCATTATTCCCAGATATTCTATTATCTGAGTTACTCAATGAACTTACAAAGTTGCATTACATTTTGAGACCTGTTGCTAGAGAGACTTAATGTTTTAAAATGCCTAACAATGAGTAACCATGGGAGTTGATAGAATCAATGTTTCTGCTTTGGCTTAAATCTTTCCAACAGTGGATTTATGGGAGGCCTCCTGCAGTAAAGCAGTTAATCATGTTAATCCCAACAAGAGTGTGCATTTGCATTGTGCTATTATTCTACACAAATCTACAAGTGTGCTCTGAAAGTAATAGTACCCGTGTGATAGCATTGGCATAGAAACAGCATAAGAACATGACAGAGCAGTGCTCTTTGTTTGAATTCTGCTGCTGGGATAAAACACTGACCAATAGCAACTTGTGGAGGAAAGCCTTTATTTGGCCTACAGCATACTGTCTATCAACACAGGAAGCTATGGAAGAAAGCTCAAATCAGGAAGCTGGAGGCAAGAACTGAAGCAGAGATGGAGGAACGCTGCTTCCTGGCTTGATCTTCCTGGTTCACTCAGCCTGCTTTCTTAGACAACCAAATAACAGGAGCCAAGGGAAGGCACTGCCCACAGTGGGCTGGGCTATCCCACATAACTCATTAATCAACAAAATGTTGCTGACAGACCAATCTACTGGAAGTATTTTCTCAGCTAAAGTTTCCTCTTTCCACATGACTCTAGCTCATTTCCAGTTGACAAAAATCTACCCAACACAGCTGCTTTAACACAAATAACAATATATCTCTGAACTTGGAACCAGAGAGTTAGTCTATTTTCACTGCTTAGGTTTCAGCTGAGGAAGCTGAGGCCCAGAAAGGTTACATGATTTGTCTAAGGTCACATAGCAGTTTAGCCTAAAATAGCTTGATTTCCAGTTGAAAAAATAAATCGAATCCCCAAGAGGCACAAAGATTTCTAGTGCACAGTTTGTCCTCCCCATTGCTGGATCTATGTTTAGATCATTGGTAAAGCAATGCATCACCATGACTACTAAATATATCTTTATGCAGAAAGTACTAGCATTATGAGACTCTAGGTTCAGTCCCCAGCACTGACAAATAATTGATACATAGATACATACATACATACATACATACATACTTACCTACCTACCTACCTACCTACATACATACATTGATCAATGCATAGATATATTGATTGTTAGATGATAGATGATAGGTACATACATACATAGATACATTGATCAATGCCAAGATACATTGATTTGTTAGATGATAGATAGATAGATAGATAGATAGATGAATATATCTCTGATAGATGAATATTTTTGAGAGAGAGAGAGAGAAGACACAGATCCAGCCATGTGACTTGCATGAATGGTTACTGCATGGCAAATGCAATAGGCCTTGATGTTTCTCTAAATTTAATCTAGTTTCTAGTTTGAAAGGCTGTGGATTAGGACAAAGAAAACACAGAGACATATAGAAGTCAGAGTAGTTCAGTAGTGATTGCACACAGTAATATCCTGTGGTCACTGAAGATCATACTGCAAGAATGATGACTAAGGAAGAAGAAATATAAAACATTAGCATATATGTTATTGTTACTCTGATTTAAAACTGTTGTATAGGGCTGGGAAGAAATGCACACGGCATCACATCAACTTCTCATAGACTTCAAGAGCTAACCAGTGTGAGCTCATGTGTCAAGACTCTCCCAAAGATTATATGCCTTCATTATTTGTTTGCTTAGCAAGATCACAGCATAAAATGCTTAAAGCAATGCCCTCCTTGTCGTTTCTTCCAGGGTTCTAATTGCTTGGCTTTGCTTCCCTTCTTTCTCAGGCTGGATGATAGATGCCGATAGCCGCCCAAAGTTCCGAGAGTTGATTCTTGAATTCTCCAAAATGGCTCGAGACCCACAACGCTACCTTGTTATCCAGGTACCAGGCCAAAGTTTGTTCGTCCATGGTCAACATCTCCCCAATAGCTCCAGATGCCACCGTGCTGGGCCAACACAGCCCGTGGGCATGATCATGTTAATAAATCCTTGTGTGCATTGGAGATGCCTCCACTATGATACAGGGACTGAACTACATGGGCATAGTTGGTGGCTCCCACCCAACTCCAAGTCACCATCACATTCAAGCAGTCAAATCAAGATCATTTGTCCTTGTGAATTTAAAGCTTCAGAAAAATAATATATGAAAAATATATTGCACAGCATTGGGTAGTGGATGTTAAATGTTCCCGGGGCTTCTTTCTCTTCTCGCTCTTAAATCGTTTTTCATATGGAAGCTGTCAGACTCAGGAGACCCTGATATGGAGAAGAGCTGTGTATGTATGAGAACTACCACAGGGTTCTACTACAGCTAAACTCTGTAACCTGTAGGCACCTGTTGACGAAGGCCCTTACTCCTATAGCCAGGAAGGCAGAGCAAGCTCTATTGCCCTTTCTAATAGTATCAAAATCTCTGCACCAGGGGGATGAAAGAATGCATTTGCCGAGCCCTACAGACTCCAACTTTTACCGATCCCTGATGGATGAAGAGGATATGGAAGATGTAGTTGATGCTGATGAATACCTTATCCCACAGCAAGGCTTCTTCAACAGCCCATCCACGTCACGGACTCCACTCTTGAGTTCTCTGGTATGCGGTCTCTCTCTCTCTCTCTCTCTCTCTCTCTCTCTCTCTCTCTCCTCCTGATTTAAATCGATTTACTTTTCATTTTCTATATTTTACTTAGGAAAAAAAGAGGTAAATTTTAACCAAATTGAACCTAGAATCATAATCAGCAGCTAAAGATTTGTGTTATTGAATGCTGTAATTTAAGACAAAAATTTTTCTCTCCTTGAACATTAAACACCTTGAAATATTTTTACTCCCTGAGATCCACCTCCTGCATCCACTGGAAATGGATGAGAAAGTACCAGTGTACATGACCATCATTGCTTTCTCTTTTTTTCCAGAGTGCAACCAGCAACAACTCCACTGTGGCTTGCATTAATAGAAATGGGGTATGTATGGGCATGGTATAAACCGGAATCAAATAAGCCACACAGGGAAAGGGCCCATCTCAGCCCACATCGTACTGACTTTCCTTCCTATGCATCCCTATGCATCCCTTTCCACATCATGGCTTCTTTGACTGGAAGGCCAACAATTGGTGATCACTCACCACAAGAGCACTCAAAGTGTGGCTCATAGGCAGACAGCATCAGCATCGCCTGGCAGCTGTTAGAAATGCAGACGTTCAGGTCTCCACCAGACCTACTAGCAGGATCCGTGGGGGAACCACCAGCATTGGCACTAGCCTACCATGTCACACTGACCGTGATGAAGTACAGTCCCTGCCTACACTGTGCTGTCAGGGGCCACTACATCACTAATTCAATTTTAACTAGCATGAAATAAAATATAAAATTCAGATCCTCAAACATTTCAAGGGTTCAGTAGCCACATGTGGCATATGACTGCGTTATGGTGGAACACAGATTGTGAGATATCCCCATCCCTACAGAACATTCTGTTAGGTGTACTGATCAGGACTTTGCTTGTCTGTAGCCCACTGGCACAGGAGTCACTTTGGAGCATGTCAGAAATCTACTTTCCCAGACTCTATTGAATCTGCATTTTAATGAAGCACAGGTGAAGTTATTCTTTAGCAAAGGCTGAGTAATCCCCACTGGAGTAAACTTGCCTCTCCCACCCACAGAGCTGCCGTATCAAAGAAGACATCTTCTTGCAGCGGTACAGCTCCGACCCCACTGGAGTCCTACCAGAGGATAACATAGATGACACGTTCCTCCCTGCACCTGGTAAGTAGCTTGCTCAGGAAGCAGCCATGGGACCTTGGTGTCTACTGCTATTTTCTGAGGCACAAGTCAGTTGTGACATCCAGTGTTCCTGAATGAGGCACACCGTATCCAGAGGTGGAGACAGTGGCAAATTTATAGACGAGGTGAAGGGAATAAAAAGCTGAAACAGAGAGAACTTACCATGCTGTGAGGCCTGTGACAAATACAAGTTACAGATGGGTTTCTGCAGATTTGTTGGCTTGGAAGCAAGTGATGAAAATGTCCATGTATATTATATATATATAATATATATATTATATATATATATATATAGTATAGTATATATATTATATATATATATATTATATATATATATATTCTCTGTGTGTATCTGCATATAAAAGAAGGATACATGTGTCTCCTCTCTCTCTCACACACACACACACACACACACACGCACATACACACACAGGCACACACACACATGCACATACACACACATCACATCATCCTTTAAACTTGCAAAAAGCGCTTATGCCCATTGCTTTGAGAAGTACGGAAAACATCACAGGTTACTTGGTACCTCCGTAGTATTCCCAGAACTTCCTTGCTCTTGGATGTCAGTTGTCTCACTGAGGACACTTGCAGGGCTTGCAGTGAGCCAGGGAATTCTGCTTCAGGATCTTGGGATGAAGCTTTACTAATTCACATGTGCATTCGTCTTTCTTTCAGAATATATAAACCAGTCTGTTCCCAAGAGGCCAGCGGGCTCTGTGCAGAACCCTGTATATCACAATCAGCCCTTGCATCCAGCTCCTGGGCGAGACCTGCATTATCAAAATCCCCATAGCAATGCAGTGGGCAACCCTGAGTATCTCAACACTGCCCAGCCAACGTGTCTCAGTAGTGGGTTTAACAGCCCTGCCCTCTGGATCCAGAAAGGCAGCCACCAGATGATCCTGGATAACCCTGACTACCAGCAGGACTTCTTTCCCAAGGATGCCAAGCCAAATGGCATCTTTAAGGGCCCTGCAGCTGAAAATGCAGAGTACCTGCGGGTGGCACCTTCAAGCAGCGAGTTTATCGGAGCATGACATGAAGGGGCATCATGCCAGCTATAAAATGTCTGGACTTTCCAGAAGCCCAGGACCAAGCCATGGCAGTACCTCCAGTCCTGACAGCCATATCCACCTTGTGTCAAATGTCAAACCCTCAGACTAGTTTTAAAGCATAACTCTGATGGGCTTTGTCACTGAGCCAAGAAGTGGGCCCCTCCCCTGATGCACTTTGGGAAGTTGAAGGTACATTTACTGACCTTCAAACTGTGAAGATCCCACAAAAAGGTTTCTATCGAGAACATTGTCCATTGGGACAGAAGTTTGCCTCATGGTGAGGTACACAGGGGGAAAAAGAGACATATGGAGCTTATTGCATGGGAAACTTTGGGATTCTTGTTGTCTTTATTGATTTAATTCATAAGCTCTTCCGAGAAGGAAGAAGCTTGCTTGTAGTCCAGGTACACAGAGTTGCCTGGAGGCAACTGCACAGACAGTTGGTTCCACCAGCTCTGCATCAAGACACTTCCATGGCAAGACAACTAAATACACAAGAAATCCTGGACGCCCTAAGCAGGTCACACTTGTACAGCATTGAACCATGGCAGGTACAATAGGATAAGCCACTTTGTAACTTACTGGGGCTGGGAGAAGAGGAATGACGGGGTAGAATTTTTCCCTTGGACTTACTTTTTGTACAAATATGTCCCTGGCCCTTAACACGCACTGGTTTACCAGTGTTTTCTGACTATTAGACTTCCTTCTGTTTTCTGTTTCATTGTTTTGAGTTGTAAATATGCTTTCCTGTCTTCATTTCATGAAGTAAACAAACACAAAACCCAGTATTAAGTACTATCCAAGAATAGCCCTGATTCCACATTCGTATCTGTTTGAACCATCAGTATTGTAACCAAAAGCCTTTAACTAAGAAGGGTAGCCATGCAAAAATCCAGAGGGAAATTTAACCCAAAATTTTAGTGTCAGCATTGTGTCTGCTGAGGTGTGTATACAAGACTACACAGGGAAAGCTGCTCCTCAAACCCACTAGCCTTCACCCCTCTACACCCTAAAACTAGTGTAAACCACACGTGGAGGATAAATCGTTTTGATTTTAAAAGTGTTTACTGGAGATATATTTTTCTCCCTGGTAAACTGCTATCAAACATTTTCTTTCCCTTTTAGAAAAATGATCTAGGCTACCATGGAATACCATGGTAGGCTTGGTGTGCAGGTTCCCAAAAATAGAATGCTAAGAACACAGTGGAATGCGGTATCTGTTTGAAAGTGACATGATGAAAGTGTTCCCATGGATGCTTTGTGGGGGGAGGGGATTCATCCCCAAGTGTTCTCACCATCACCCGTGCATCCGGCTACCCAAGATCTCCTTATAGCCCGATCGGTTAATAGCCATTTTTGATAAACAATATCGTAACGATCTCGGGATCCTTCTCTTCTTATTTATCAAGTGATGGATAGATGTGGACTCATAAACACTAACCATAAAACAAAATGATGAGTGCCAGACAAGACATATCAGTCAGGCACCAAGAGCACAGAGCAGGATGGTGCGTTGTGTTGGAGAGATCTAGAAAGTTCACCAACAAAAGACAAGATTGCCCACTGTCTTCTGAGATCTAAAAGGTCATAAACACCAGGGAAATGGGAAGTGTGTGTCCTTAGAGCAGTGGTCCTCACCCTTCCTAGTGTTACCACCTTTAATACAGTTCCTCACATTGTGGTGACCCCCAACCATAAAATTATTTTTGTTGCTACTTCATAACTGTAATTTTGCTACCCTTACAAATCACAAAGTAATATCTGATATGCTATCTGATATGCAGGCTATCTGACAGGGGTCGAAATCCACAGGTGGAAAACCACTGCCTTCAACCAAGAGAACGGTGACCAGAGGGCTTTACTAGTAAGTCAGGGGCAAGGCCAAGTTAATCATCCTCACATGCTTGCTGCTCCCTCGCTCCCTCGGGCCTGGGAATGAGGCTTGCAGCATCGTCTGAGTTTCCTAACTGTTATCCATGCCTGGCTGTCATCTATGAAATTAAGTAGTGAGGAGGGAGCAGCAGTTAGAGAGTCTGAAATCCCGTGCCATCGCCAGGAGATGCCATGTTGATCACAGAGAACCAGAGGAAACCTTTAGGCAGGGTTTTGCTCAAAACTGGGATATAGGATGAGCCTGTCCAGTACCTATCAGGAGCAGGGAATCGGTGAGAGAGAGTCTTTGCAAGTCGCTCAAATTGTAGCAATGAAACCTTAGTATTTTTGTAGTTTGAAATACTTTCTCATAACAAAATAAAGTAGCAAAAAACTATTCAAACTTGCTTTTCTTCTCATTTAAGTATTCAGCATAAAGTTTAGTTGTTGTCAGGGTTAAGGTTGCATTTGGCAGTGTGTCCTCACAGACAAAAAAAGGCAGACCCTTTTGCAGTGGTTCTCAACCCTCCTGATGCAGTTTCTAATACAGTTCCCCATGTTGTGGTGACCCCCCCCAACCATAAATAAATTCGTGGATACTTTATAGTTGTAATTTTCCTACTGTTGGGAATTGTAATATAAATATCTGATGTGATTCCTGTGTGGTCATGTTCCACAGGTTGAGAACCAGTGTTGCAAAGGTAATTATCAGCCACTGGGGTAAAGGAAAGGTACAGAGACAGGAGGCAGCCATGCTGGGAGCAGCATTCTATTGAATCACTGGCAGTCTCAGCTCAGCTTAATTCTTCCACAGTTAACTAGTCTTATATACCTCCCAGGCCATCTTTTTTCTACTAATTGTCTCTCATTCCAATATTAGATAAACTTTTTCTATGTTTTGACCTCACCCTGGCTCTTGGGCAGTTCATGGGTAAATAAATATATGGAGCTAATATATATATATATATATATATATATATATATATATATATATATATATATATGCTACAAAGAGCTTCTATCATTATACCCTATGAAAATTACTTTTTTTACCTCATGATGAGAAACAATAATCCCTTAAATGCTAAATTTGCTGTGAGTCCCTGCTGCCATGGGCTTTATAGATAGAAGCCCTGGGAAAACACAAAATTGCATTCCAGATAATGAAAAGACAGTTTAGGCATTTGTTAGACACTTTTTTTGTTTTGTTTTGTTTTTTGCTTTTGTTGTTGTTGTTTTGTTTGTTTGTTTGCTTGCTTGCTTTAGCATCCCACCCCATCCCCAAACTGTAGACATAAAAGAACCTGGACCTCATAAGCTCTGAAGCACTGGGTCTTGGGCTCAGCTACTGTGAGGTGCTCCCAGCCAGTACAGTTTCAACCGGATTCTTCTTAAGCCCATGGATTTTTCAGAGCACCTTCAGGATATTGCAATAAACATCAAAATTTCAAGAGCCGCTGTAAACGGCTTGATAAGGGGACTGTTGGAACTCACTAGTGGCTGCCCATCTGCGGTTCGTTCGTATTGGTCCTTTGATTGTACTTGTATAAGACCAAGTTGGTACATGAAGATCACCTACCCGTGTCTACCCTCACTGCATATGAAAACTGCCTGGAGAGCTTAGGAAGACTTCCTCAACCCCTGCAGTCTCAAGCAGGCAGAATCCCAGAGGGGCACCCCACCCTTGATTCTAATCCTCATCTGCATCATCTTCATCCATGGTACAGGCCTGCTACTCTACTCTGCCCAAAGTCAGAGTAGAGTAAATCCACTGGTTAGTTAGGGCAGGCTCCCTGACTCTTGGAAAGCATAATGTGCAGTCACCACTATGCCTACTGAGTTGTCCACAAGTGTAGCCTTTCCAAAATCCTCCTCCCTTTATTTATTTTTGTTTTCGTCAACAAAACCTTTATCCTGAAAATGGAAAATATCTAAATCTGGGCCTTGCTAAACTCCTGGGACATCTTGCTAAAGTCCTCGGACATTTTGTGTTATCTAAGAAACAAGTCATAAAAATCCACCACTTCCCACCTCCCCACATAGAATGAGCTGTTCCCACTTAAGAAGCAGATGTTAAAGTTGTGCTTAATCTCTACTTTTTTTGACAAGCTTGCGTTTGTATTAAAGCATAATGATCTGTTTACGTTCCCTTGCTTGGGGGATGTAAAACCATAACTGAGCAGAAATCCCTCACTCTTTTTCCCAGCCACACCTACCATTCCAGAGACAAAAATCTTGGTACTGTTAAAGCCACATGTAGACAGAATTTGTAAATGTAAATGTATTTTTGTACCTGCTTTCAGTATAATGTCCTCTTTATGTAGCACTGAACTTTGTAAAGTATATTTTTTTTAGGAAACTTGTTTTTGTTTTTGTTTTTGTTTTCTAAAGAAAACTGTTTGCTTTGGAAAAACTGCAATAGAATCTAAATTTCAAATTGAAATCTTTGCTTAAAAAGGGTTCAACTGAGGTGAGGAGAGAAGCCTCTTTTCTCTTGGGTGAATGTGCAGCCTTATTACAGAGCTAAGCTGGGTTGGTCATTGCCACAGTGAATGAGAGGAGGGTCATTTTAGGACCATTACAGGCAGAAAAGATGAAGGGCATAGGAGCTTAGTGCTGGTCTGAGAAGAAGCTGTGGATTCTGGGGCAATGTCAGCATAGGAATTGCTGCTTGCTCATCACTACTAGAAGAATTTAAATGAGTGTCATTCTCTGATCTTCTGCCAGTAGGAGCTTGGAAATGTATAAGAGTCAATGGTACAACACTTTGTTGGTTTACATATGCTAATGTGACATTAACACCAATTGTTTTTATAGTTGTAATGTCCTTCACTTACTAGTGTATCCTAGGAATGTCTGGAAAGCAAGATAATATTTATGCCTGTTTGGGTTACTTAATATATTCCTGAAACCTATCACGTGTAAACATGGTCACTCTAGACAAGCCTTCGTCAGCCATACACGCACCATAAAATCACCTAGGTTGGTTTTGCCACTCTTGAAATCCAGCCATACCCAAGAACAATCAAATATGAGTCTCCATGGGGTAAAACTTGAGAATTTTTACTTTTTAAAAGTCCTAAGTCTCTTCTCATGTATAGAGTCATACGTGACTTTTTAACCCTGTTTAGGATTAAAAAAAAATACAAGCTCAGGAATTAGCCCTAGACTCATAGGTGACTCTAGATATGGATAGTATCCAGGCCCAGAGACCCCTAAACCTGTTTGTCAGCATCTTTCTGGGGAGTCAGGGTATCATGAACCTAGGCGGGATTCCCATGGCAGCTACCCAGGTATTTAAAGTGTAAAGCCAACGGTCAAGAAGCTAGAGAAGTGAAATACAGACATCCCCAGCGCCATTTTTGTGTTACCTAAGCAAGATCTATTAAGAATGAATGTCAGGAAAGTAAAGGTTTTATGCTGCTTATGCATAGAACTTGATTGGCACTTCAGCAACCTGTGCCAACCCACTAACCTCCATCTTCCAGAAGGAAAACCTTGACCTATTATTTTGACTGCAACAGGCAGATTATTAAATACCTAAGTGGCTTTTGTAAGAAGAGAACTCCAAGAAGAGGAATCTTGCATTAAGAAGCACACACACACACACACACACACACACACACACACACACACCTACACTTGCACCTGCACACACAGGTACACAGACTCATGCATACACGCACACGCACACACACACACACACACACACACACACACACACACACTATACTGAGATAAAACACTGAAGCAGCTAATCCAGATTTTTTGCCATGTTTATATGCACAGTGATCTTCCTGTCTTGCCTAACTTACCAACAAAATTGCTGGGAGTCATTATGTCACACCAGCAGAAAAATATAGGAAAGGATTTGAGTTTATACATCTTACATGCAGCTTCTATTTGGAAAATGTAATGCCATACTCTCTTGATTTGGACACAAAATGTTGTTACTGTGTGTAATATGTCGGCGCAGAGATGACCCCAGGATATAATGACTGTTTCTAGATGTGATGGCATGACTAGCCACAGACAGAGGTAATCTTGTGTTAGGTTCATTCACACAATAGCTTTACAGCTTCTTATGTGGTACATTTTAACTTTGTGAAGTCATGCGATAACAAAAGCAATATTTGTACAAATGCAGAGCAAGATCTCTTTCACATACTGTTGATTAGAACATGTTGATTGTACATTATTAAACATTAGATGGATGTTCTTCGTTGCTTGCTACTCCTAAGAACTTACTGATTTTTTCGTTCTTTGTTAACAGTGCAGTGTGCCTTCTGTTATTATCCATATCTGACTAGAGACACTCTTGACATTTTCTTGTTTTCAAATTTATTTTTGACTTAACTTGCTGATTTTGTGGTGCTGTGTGGACCAATGAGCTGTATTCCCCACCCCAACTGAAAACATTTTTAAAATAATTAATAAACCTTATTTTCAGAGAAGATTTGGAATCATAGCAAAATAGAAAAGAAAGCGCAGGAACGTCCCACATGCTTCTCACCCGACACATGTGATCTCTCCATCACACCTATTTTTACTGTAGTAGCTAAATAGCTTCCTCTGCAGAAAAAACCTACAAGCCAGTTCAGATACTTACTGGACTTCACTTCCTAGATTCTATTTAGACTCTTCAAATACAATATGATATTTTCAAGACTTTCATATTCTGGACAAATAGGTAGACATACCAAAAAACAAACAAACAAATAAAAACAAAAACCCAAACAAAAAACAGAAAAGCATCCTACTAGTGAAGCAATTTGTACCATAGAAGAGGACAACTTTCAGAAGCCCAGACACAGGGACTGAGCAGCACTGGGGGTCTAGGTTAGCCTGTCTGGCCTGCACAGGGTGTGAAGGGGAGGCTAACTCATCAGCTGGCTGGGGAGGGTGAGACCAGCACCTGCAGTCAGTGCCCTGGCCCAATGAGTGGTCTATGGGTCTTTAAATTCGTGATTCTCCAGTAGGTTCTGACTCCAGAGAATAAACCAAACACTTCATTTCCCTCCACCAGCTGTTCCCACACAATGCCCTACCTTGTTTCTTTTACACAGGAGGATGGAGCACAGGAAGCTGGGCTCTGCCTGCTCCAGTAGCCCAAAATAGCTACATTGCTATCCCTGAATCATTTCCAGAGAAGATGCAGTTTTATCTCTGTGTTTTTCATTCTCAACACTATCAGTCTCAAGTGTTGAGTTAGCCAATGTAGAAGGAGGTCTCTCAGGCAGCTAGGTCCATGTATAATAAGCAAATGGGGAGCCTCTCAGCCCTATCTCAGGGCCTAGAATCTAATGTGGGCGTTTTCCACTCTCTGGGCTCCCTGACCTTACACCCACCGTTTGGCTGTATCCCCATCCTCTGTATGTGGGCCTCTGGGAAAGAAAGCTCTGGAAGCCTCTAGAGCACATTTCACCAAGAATCAAAACCTCAAATTAAGGAGTTTAGTTCCTCTACAGAGAAGAGCAACATATGGCAAACAGAGTAAAGGTAGGAATGTTCTGGAACCCTGGATTTCTCTTCCCATTAAGTGAAAGTCATGGCACACAGTCCCAAATGGACGGCCTTTACCTCTGGTCAGACCTCTGGCACTCTAATCTCTCTGCTGCCTGTATTTCTAGCTGAGCATTTCAGCCTAAAGAGAGTTTGCCTTTGGGGCAATAATCCCTTACCTTTAACTCTCTTTGAGAGAAACAATTCCCAATTATAGAAGTCTAGGAGAGAGGAAAGGCTTACCCTACATGCTTTGCCCACTGGTGATCCCCATGATCTGTGCTTCACTGAATCTTCAGTCTCCCTCCATCCACTAAGGCCTTTCTGTCCCTTGGAAAAAGATAATTGAAGAACTTGGAAGGAGAAGCAGTGAAAATACATGAGTCCTTTCCCCCACTGTCCTAATGGAAACAATATGATAGGACCCTGTGGTTACCCATTTGTTAATTGCAATTGTATGACTTCAGGGACCCTCCATCCTTCTGTTGACTGCCAATGACTCTGAAAGCTCTCGGAGATTAAAAAAAAAAAAGTCTTTGGATAGCTGGGCTAGGCTAAGCTTCTACTTTGTGTTCCTAACTCCATGTGCGGTCACTAGCTATGTAGCTTAGATGCTAGGTCCAAGAGGAACCAGAAACATTGCTGTGATTCCAGCCCTGGAAGTCTCCCCTGATAATCCCAAACAAGAGGCATTCCTACCTTCAGACCCGTAACACTACATGAATATTAGCATCCAGAGTCAAAATAGAGCCTGCAGTGTCCAACTCTCATCATTCAAATATAGTTCAACTAAAACTATACCCTGAGTCTAGAGATCTGTACCATATATGCTTTAATAAGTCTCTCCAGGTGCCAGAAACCAATCATGATCCACATAGTAAGAGTAGTTGCCAAGTGGTTGGCTCTTGATTCTACCCTCCCACTCCTAGAAAAGGACAGGAAGAGTTTATAGATAGGAAAGGCCTTATCGAGGACAAAATGGCCACCATTGCTTGGAAGGTGGCACAGCCCTTCAAGCTATCTGATCACTGAATATAAAGTCTCCAGAGTAAACGATCCACTCAGTATTCTACATACACAACCTTTTTTCTGAAACAATGAGGCAGTAATACTCTAAGATGAGGTAGTGGCTTCTGCTTCTCCAAGACCGTATGAGGCTGCTCCTTATCTGATGCATTTATGTTGATGGGGATTGCTGCCTTAAACCTTTCCATTTTCCCAGAATCCTCTTCATCTGTCTGCCTTCACTGTGTAACAACCTTCACTGAACCTGAACAGAAGAAGAGCAAGGGTAATTTAAGTTGTGATAGAGCATCCTACACTGTTATGCTCTCATTTAGCTGAACTGGTCTCATGTGCACAAACATAGGTGAGAAGCCCAAGGCAGGCTGTAGCAATTGATTACAAAATGTGGGGATTTGTGAAAGCAGGAGGAATTCTCATACACATCAATAAAATGAAGAAGGTGGAAAAGTAAAGGTCCAACACTGGAAACATCTATTAGATGCAAATGTGTGTGTGTGTGTGTGTGTGTATGTGTGTGTGTGTGTGTGTGTGTTATATACGTAGGTACAAAAGTCAGATGATTTGGGCCTGTTGCTCTATTACTTTCTGCTTTATTTCCTTGAGAAAGGATCTCTCACTGAAACTGAATCCATATAACAACCAGCAAGACACAGCAGTCCTTCTGTCTCTATCATTCCACAGCACCGAAGTAACAAGCATGAGGACATACCTGGCTGTTTACATGGGTGTTAGGGATTTGAACTCAGGTCCTTATATTTGCATAGATCATGTGCTTGCCTACTAAGCCCTACAAGTCACTTTTGAGTGACATGGCAAAGCTTCCAATAGTATTACTGAAGTGTTTTAGAACATAGAAAAGAATGAGAGTCTTTCCAATTCAATCTACAAACAGAATAGTACAAGGGGGGGGGAGGAAAGGAGAAAAGATTCATTTGAGGGTATATATGTAGTTTTCTCAATGAGGCACAGGAAGCTGAATCATTTTCTCCAGAAACTTAGGGTCACTCACACAGGCATTTTGCTTATTTACAGAAAACATGATAACGAAGGTACTGACAGATGCTCATAAAGCATTAGATAAAATGCAATCACACTTAATGACTTGGTGACTTCGGAGTAGAAAACAACATTGCTAAGTAGATAAATATCTACCGAAAAGACCCTGACACTTTGAGTAGGAACCAGACAGGATCCATCATTACCATTCTACTATACTCAAAACTGCTCAGATAGTCAGTGTTCTAGAAACAAGTAGCTTAGCTTTTCCTCACTACTTTTTAAAAATAAAAATTACCCAAGATAAATTACTTGAAGAAAAAGGTTCTATCTTGGCTTATGGTTTAAGCATTTTGGACCATGGAAAACTGATCTGGTTGCTGTGGGCCTGTGGTGAGGCGGATCATCATGGCAGAACTGTACGGCCAAGCTAAGCTGCTCAGCTCACCATCTAGCCTGGGCAGAGAGAGAGAGGTGGAGAGGGAGAAAGAAAGGAGAGAGGGGAGGAAAGGGGAGAGGATGAAAAGAGAGTGGGATAAGAGGATGGAGTAAGAGCAAGGGAGGACAATCCCTCTAAAAGGACACACCCCAACTCACCGGGCCCTACCTCTCAATCCCACCATCCTAGGTACCAAGACTTTAACACGTATTTTTTTTAACACACCCAGGTCTCTAAGCAACAGTTGAGGTTCTACAGGTGCAGCTTCCCTGTCAAGTCTAGAGGACACTGCCTCAAAAGGGCATACTAGTCTTCCAGCTCTTGCAACCTTCTCAGCCTCTCTGTTCTCTGAGCTCTAAGTGTAAGAAGTGTGTTATAAACATATCGATTGGAGTTGGGCACCCCATGGTCAATTTCTCTGCATTTTGACCAGTCATCTCTTGTAATGGTCCCCATGAGCTACAGAAAGAAGTTTCTTTGAAGAGGGGTGAACCTTTATTGCCTTCCAGAACTTGACAGTAAGACCCTATTACTGAAGATGCCACACACTTCAGACACAAGACTTAGAAGAATTGAACTAGAATTGACCTAGAAGCCTTCTCCCTGAGGACTAGCTTTCGTAGTATCTGCATGTGCTATGCAAGCTGCCAAGAGAGAAAAGTGATAGTCCTACCAAGTTGTCCCACCTGCAAGCCACAACCAGGACAAGTATAGTAAGTCTTCCAGAGTGGTACAATAGTGACATTTTAAAAATATTTTTAGAGTGACCAATAGCTTTCTGATTGGATTTAAGGCCCACTCAATAAGAGACAATGTAAATAAAATTAATCATTCTATCTAGACTGTAAAAAAGACATGTAATCCAGGTAGTTTACTTACAAGCTGTAACACCTAGATTGGGCAGGTTTTGAGCTATTTCAACTTATTTCCCAAATATAATATCCCTTGTTCCTTGCTGCTTTTCTTGGTCATGTGCTCATGGTCCATCGCCTCTCATGGCGGCCTCCTCCATCCTCCGCCTCCTTTCTTCTTCTCCTTTATCTACCAACAAACCCCCACTCCATTCTTAAGTCCCACCTTTTTCCCTCTATTGCCCCAAAACAGGCTCTTGCTATTGACCAGGTGAAGTGGGGAAAGGGTTATGTAGATCTGCTCATCAAGGACAAACAAATCTTGAGAGCCAGTATTTCTCATTAGAAGACAGCAGCATCAGACCAACCCACTAGAAGGTAATTCATGCCTGGTACTGTAAACCTAGCCAACTACCCACCATTAGAAAGGTCATGAACCCTAGAGGATAACTTAGCACTGACATTTTCCTAAATGAATAAAATTCCTAACTGCATTTTAATTAGTTATCCTACACTCACAGATAAAATAAATCTTCTAAAAATGAAATAACTAAATGACAATGTTGGTAGGTAGAAACATGAACATGCAGAGGCTGGACAGATGGCCAATTGGTTACAAGCACTTTCTGCTCTTTCAGAGGACCTGAGTTTGGTTTTCAACATACTCAAGGCAGTTTACCTGTAGCCCCAGTTCCAGTGGATGCAATGTCATCTTCTGGCTTCTGGTGCACCAGACACATATATGGTGCACACATACATGAAGGCAAAGCATTCAAGCACATAAAGTAAAATAGAAATTTTTAAATGCATGTATAAACTTCAAGACTAAAACATAAAAGCTACAAAATTTGGATCAAGCACAAAAGAAACTTTAAAGAATATATTGCATTTGTAAGTGAAAGAATATTATAAAGATGCCAATTATCCCTAAATATTACAGAAATTCAATGCTATTCAAGGAGAAATTTCAATGGTTATTTGGGGAAATGTGAGATTTAGAACTTGGAATCAAAAACAGAAAATGTATCATAATAGGCAACAATATTTGGGAAATAACTGTGTAGGATTAGCAATGTTATAAAAATACACCATACATGTAATAATTAAAGTTATATAACTCAAATGCATTCTGAAAAAATAATGAATAGAAAAATACAACTTAGGAAATTGACACACATAAATGGACATGTAGCATAAAATAAAAATTAATATTTCCAGATATTAGAGGAATAAGAGATTTCTAAAAATAGCTTTGAGGAAATTTTCTACATATTTAGGAACCTATTTCACAGCTTATTAAAAAATAAATTCCTGGTGGTCTGATGATCTAAACAAAAGCAAAAAGAAATATTAGACAGAACATTCATTATTTTGTGTTTAATCTTAGGACAGAAGCTTGCCCTAAATGGCTGATAATAAACTCCAAAGTCATAAAGAAAAAGATTATCAACTCGATATTCTAATTCTTTAGTTTCTTTTAAAAAAAATAAATAATGACTAAGCAGAGTGGAAAGTTAAAATCTGTCTGAGAACAAAAACTTTGATATATGAACGAACAGTATGTAGAATCTGAAGAATTTCAATGATTCCAAAATAAAAGTTTAAGCACCCCCACTAAAACTTTCAGTGTGTTAAGGAATAACTAAACGAAAACATGCTTATAATATATGCTGGATCTCACTTACAATCAAAATGCCACCCCAAAGCAAAATGTTAACCCCTTCTGGCTACACATTTTTAAAGAAAAGTTCATGGGCTGCTAGGAAGAATATGTATTTGAGTACATTATACCATGTAAATTTCTATTAAATCCAATTGATTGATTTTGTCATTTTGTTTGCATATTTCCCTTTTCATATTTTTATTTTATTGGAACGAAGACCTGACAATTCATGAGTGGAATGTTGAAACGTCCCACTACTATTACTGGAGTTTGGGGGTGTTTTTTTCTTTCAATAATTTATTTATTTTATTCACTTTATATCCCCTCTCTCCCTACTCTCTTCCTAGTCCCACCCTTACAAATCTCTTCCCACATTGCACCCTCCCCTTCTCTGCAAGTGAACCCCCTTGGGCATTTAGAATGGTGTCCTCATCATGGATTGTTTCCTTAATCAGTATGATATGACCCTTTTATCTTTTTCTGTATTTCTGGTATAAAGTCTATTTTGTAAGATATTAGGATAATGATACCTGCTTGCTTCCTAAATTCATTTTTTAAAAATACATTTTCCATCCCTTCACCCTGATAGTATCTATCTTTTATGATGAGGTGCATTTCTTGGAGGCATCAGATAACTGCTGCTCTTTTATCCAGTATACTAGCCTGCAACTTTCACTACATAGTTGAGCTCATTAATGTTCAGAGTTATCATCAGAAGGCATATATTGATTCTTGCCATCTTGTTGATTTTGTAGTATTTGGTTTTTTCTTGCTTTCTCTCTGTTTACCTATGAATCTAGCATGGTTTATGTGGCCTCATTAATGGATTTATGTTTCTCTTTAGCATTAAAGATTCTGTCAAGTATTATCTACAGAGCTGGTTTGATGGTCATAAAGGAAATATTTATTTTTTCCTTCAACTATGACAGATAATTTTGCTGGGTATAGTTGTCTGAGCTGGCAGTTGTTACCTTTTAAAACCTGAAATATGTCTGCCCTGTCCTCTTGACTTTTAAAGCTTCAGTTGAATAATTTACTGTTATTTTGACAGGCCTGCCTTTATATGTGGCTTGATATTTCTTTTTTCTGCTTTTATTGTAATTTATATGTCTTGCATATTCACTGCCTTGAATATAACAATGGTACAGGGTCTTGATTTTTCTGGTCTTATCTCTTGAGCATCCTGAATGCCTCATATATCAGATTGACATTTTTTTTTTAATATACTACAATTGTTTGAAAAATGTTTTCTGGGCCTTTAGAACTCAATTCTTGTCCTTCTTCCAAAATCCATAGATTTGCTTTCTCAGAGTGTTGCTTGTATCTTGTAATTACCATGGGTGATTCCTACTATTTTATCTTTGTTCTTGTTTAGTTATTCTATTTCCTCCTTGTTCACTTCATTCTGAGATAGTTTGTCTTCTTCTTGAGTCCTTCAATTGGTGACACTTTCCACAGAACTTATTTACTTGACTCACTATAATGTTTAACTTTCAAATTTTAGATTGGTTTACACTGAGCATTTCTATCTCTTTGATGAATTCTTTCATATCTTGCACTACTTTCCATATTTCATTCGGTTGTTTGTGTTCTTGATCAGCAACTTCTTTCTGTTTGGATTTTCTTGATGGATGTGGACATACTTCAGTTTATTTAAATATACTTATTTGGCTTCTTTGGTCATTCTTTTGATTTCTCTGGGATTTCTCCTCACTCATTGTCTCTATGCCATTACTGTAGGATTCACAATTTTAGGAGGAGTTATGTTATCTTGGGTGTTGTTGTTGTTTTGGTGTGTGTGGTATATATAATCTTTATGTTACTACTTTGGTGTTTATACAATTGGTGTTACATCTTTATTTGATCTACATTGTTATCAAGTATATCTTTCAGTTGACATATTTGCAGTATTGTTGTAGAACTCAGATGTGGTCATATTTATTATTGTAGTTGAAATGTAAAGTCGTCAGATCCCTCTGACTCTAACAGGTGCCAGGTGGTGCTGTGTGCAGGAAGAGTAAAGGAGATCTGTCTGGATAGGTATAAGTCCTTTCTTAGTGACTCCCTGGACCTGGACAAGTAGATTCTATCCATTCTATTATAACTTATTTTGGTCAAACAGGTCTGGTGACTGAGGATACATACTTCCCTTGAAAGTGCTGGTAAGCTCTCCCAGGTAGCGATTGTTTGTTTGTTTGTTTGTTTGTTTGTTTTTTAATCTGTTTGTTTATTTGTCAGGTTGTCAGGCTACCGGGAAGCAGGCTTCCAGCTGAGCTATGAATCTCAATTTTCTTCCCTACTCTTGGTTTGATAAGGTAACCTACAGACCTTATACTTTAAAAAATAAGAAACGACTGTGTCTTATCTTCAAATTTTAAATCATGTACAGTGCTTATACCTACCTCTGTGCAGGTACACACAATCTGGAGACATCCAAATCAATGCCAATCATTAATAGCTGAGAACTCCAATAAGAAGAGTGGAAATCTACTATAATGAAGTAGAAAGATGAGGTGTTTACGCTTTATACTTGTAATTGATTTTTTTTTTTTTTGCAATATGTACTATTTTTTACAATTGTGATGGGATAGCATGAAATGTATGCCACTTGAATACCCTTTCCCCTTCACTCAACACAACTATACAGGCAACAATTTCTTGTTTAATTTTCTGTTCCGATCTCTCTCCTCAGAATAGAGTCCTAAGAACATTGTCTTTAGGACTAAGCTATCACTGGAAAATAATTCTATCTAAAGGAACCAGGAGGGTAGTGAGCACAATGTCCAAGTTCTTGAGATGAACAAAAATAGAACAGGTAGACATAGGATGTCGACAGTCCTTGAGAGTGAGAATGTAGTAGTGAGCCTGGGACTTCCTTAGCAACTATATACTCCTCACAGCAGATACATTCTCACAGTGCTGGTGATCAATGTCCAAAATCAAGTTGGTGTCTGATCCACTGAGTGGTGAACATTCCCTTCCTCTGTTTGCGAGAGCATTTGTGTGTGCAGACTCAGGAAAAGAGAGACAGCACAGATGTTCTGTTTTCTCCTGGTACAAACACACTAATCCCATCCTGGGGGTTTCTGGCAGTTTGAATATGGGAAGTGGCACTATTAGCTGTGGCCTTATTGGAGGAAGTATGGCCTTATTAGAGGAAGTGTGTCACTTTGGGGACAGGGCCTTGAGGTCTCAAATATATGCTCAAGTCTGGCCAGTGTGACACTCTGTCTCCTCCTGGCTACCTATAGAAAACAGTCTTGTCCTGATTGCCTTCAGATCAAGATGTAGAACTCTTGGTTCATCCAGCACCAGGTCTGCCTATATGCTGCCATTCTTCCCGCCATGATGATAATGGTCTGAACCTCTGAAGCTGTAAGCCAGCCTGAATTAAATATTCACCTTTAAAAGAGTTACCTTGGTCATGGTGTCTTTTCACAGCAGTGGAAACCCTAAATCAGAATTGGTACCAGTAGTGAAGTGCCACCATCATGACTTCATCTACTTCATAAACGTTTGAATCTCACTCCCACTGCATTTGGGATATTAGGACTTCAATACATGTACTTGTACTTGTAATGACACAAATATTAAGTCTATTTAGATAGGCATTTTTCACTTTATGTGCATGAAATCAGGGAAAAATAAGGGACATTTTTAAAGAGCGTATTACTACATCATTTAAATGGCATCCAAATATCCAATAAAATTTCTGCTTGGATGTAGGGATGCCAGGAGTCTTAGTCAGGGTTTCTATTCCTGCACAAACATCGTGACCAAGATGCAAGTTGGGAGGAAAGGGTTTATTGAGCTTACACTTCCATGCTGCTGTTCATCACAAAAGGAAGTCAGGACTGGAACTCAAACAGGTCAGGAAGCAGGAGCTGATGCAGAGGCCATGGAGGGATGTTCCTTACTGGCTTGCTTCTCCTGGCTTGCTCAGTTGGCTTTCTTATAGAACCCAAGACTACTAGCCCACAGATGATACCACTCACAAGGGGCCCTCCCCCCTTGATCACTAATTGAGAAAATGCCTTACCGCTGTATCTCATGGAGGCATTTTCTCAACTGAAACTCCTTTCTCTGTGATAACTCCAGCTTGTGTCAAGTTGACACACAAAACTAGCCAGTACACCAGGAATGTCAACATTCTAGTTTAAGTGCATTTTCTCACCTGTGTAGATCAATACCCTGGAGAGCTAGCAGAGGCAAAAAACAGAGTTTAACCCAAGGATAGGAGACTGGAAACCAGGAACAGAGAATTTGTGCCCAGCTGAGTGAGTTCATCTACAGGACTAGAAAAGAGATTTGGTGAGAAACTACAAAGCATCTGGGAAACCATAGCATAGATCACTAGACAACCTAGGTAGATGCAAAGTGGGAATTTCTGGTTTCATTGGAGACTCAGTTGTATTGTGGGATGCTTTTCTGCAAACTGTGTTATGAGAGGATGTTTTACTGAGAATAGGGATGTGGTGTTTTTCTGGAAAATGCCTGATGAACAGGCATGTGATGTTTGCTGGAGCAGATGCTTGATGTTTGGTGTGTGATGTTTAGAAAGAGTGTGTAAGTATAACCCAACAGACAATGGATGACATTCTTGCATTGGTTCACTTTGCTTTCTTTGATGAGCCCTGAGTGGGCCTGGAACCATTGCTGCCCCCACCGCTGCAGATTGCTACTGCTGCTGCTGTGGTGGTGGTAGTTCCTGCTGTTGCTGCTGCTTGTTCTTGCTATTGTGTTTGCTGCTTTTACTATTGCTGGATTGCTGGGTGGCTGGGTGGCTGGATTGCTGGTTTGGAGCTATCCTGATGATGAACATTAGATTTGCCCCTAGGAACTTGATGACCCTAATCATCAGGAAGTAGTCTAAGGTATCTACACCCCCTTTCCCCTCTAACTTTCTTTCTCACTGACCTAGTGTTCAGTGCTTGGAAGGGATTGAAGGAGAGATGGGTGGTGGGTAAAAGAACCCAATCAAAAAGCCTAAAACATATGCCTACAGGGAGGTTGTTCAGTGGGTGGGTTATTATGTTTTTGCACCCATGCACAAATGGTAATTCTTTCTTTCCCAAACATAGCTTTAAATGTCCACTCTGTTTTATTTTGTTTTGTTTCATTTTCTAAAATATTCCCTTGGAATGCCAGCCAGGTTAAAACTATGTGCTCATATCTTGTTACTGGAAAGCTTTTTTTATTCAGTCAGTCCATTGTTATTTCTCTCATCAAATATTGCTGAGTACCTGCCATGGGTCTGGAATTGTGTTAGACCCTAGACATTTCACTGGGACAAGGCTAGAAATGTCCTGCCTTCCCTTTTACTTTGAAGACACTTTATGTCTGATTGGGTGTAATGAATGTTGGTCCTTTTCAAAGCTTTCATAACTATGCTTTTATCCCCAGAAGTACATTAATATTGAAATTTTCATTCTATAGATTTCCCCTGTAATGAAAGGCTCCTTAGAATCAAGGACTATAGCAAATTAGTCACTATGTTTCTAGTGCCTAGAATGGTAATCAGCACATCATGCGTGTTCAGTAAAGGCTGAGGGAAACAATCTCTGGTGTGGCCCTGGAGTCTTGTTCTTATTTCACTTAGCAGCCAGCCCCTCCTCTTTGATTCTGGGTGAAATGGCACCCACAGTGCTACCGTTATGGAATTAAACTGTCAATGGCCAAAGAGGGGAGCTTCTGTAGGTTGAAAGAATCAACATCCCATTGGGAACTCTTTCCAAGAGAGGTTCTACTGCAGGTCTCAGTTGAGCAGCCTATACCAGGAGTGCCTCACTCTCTCACACACCATCTCTTCCACATTGCAATGACCCTTACAAGTTCCCTTTCTTCTAGTTGGTCTTTAATATTTAGATCCATGTGATATACTTATGCATTAATACATTTTTGTTTTTAAAAGTAAATCATGACAGAGGGTGTTAGATCATGTTCTGTAACAAAGACAGTTACTCTGTTTAGGACTGTGTATCTTACTCCTCTCCCTCAGCAAAACATCTTGGAGAACTTTACTGTAGTAGAAAACCCTAGGTAATTCTTTCTACGTGGTGTATAATGCTCCATAGTATGATCATAACTTACTTTATAACAACTATTTACCTGTTAATAGTTTGTTCCCATTCTTCCAAAACTATAAACAATGTTAAAATTAGTATGTTTTGCTAGCTCAAAGGTTCTAGGATGAAGGTTGGCTTTGGAAAATGGTTTGGGAATGTGTAACTTAAGAAGCTTCAGTCAGGGGGAGACCTCTGCCAGGGCCACCAGGGCTCCATAGGCAAATAGTGCCAGGAGAAAGCTAGCCTCTCAGGAGTGTGGAAAAGCCCGTGAGTGGGGGTAAGACGAGCACCACTGCTCAGCGGGACTTGCCCGGAATCCTTGGGACACAGGGACTGAAGAACAGCTGGGGGAATGAGCCTTGTGGTTTCCATCTGTGGCTGGAGACCTCTGCCTAGGCCACCAGGGCTCCATAGACAAATAGAGCAGGGAGAAAGCTAGACTCCCAGGAGTGTGGGCAAGCCTGTTTGCTCAGAGGGACCCACCTGGAAACCCCAGGACACAGGGTCTGAGGAGTGGTCCTCTGGTTTCTTCTGGTGGCCTGCGAGCAGATCCTGTGACACAGGGCTCCATACTCAAATAGTGCCAGGAAAGAGCTGGTATCCCAGGAATTCTGACACACCTTCAAGCACAGGTAAGACTACCACTTCTGTTCAAACTCACTGGATTAAGAAGGACCCTTGCAAAGCCATCAGGACAGAGGAACCAAGGGACAGCTGGGAACTAGATCCTTCTGGTTTCTCTCTGTACTCCAGAGCTGACCCTGTACCACAGCTCTCCAAACCCAAATTCCCTTTAGAAAGAACAGGTCTTCAAGGAATATTGATACTGAGGCTTGCAGGAAGGTCAAGCCACAGTCAGAGGGACAAAGACCAGCTAACACCAGAGATAACCAGACAGCAAAAGGCAAGGGCAAGAACATAAGGAACAAAAACCAAGGCTACTTGGCATCATCAGAACCCAGCTCTCCTACCATAGCAAGCCCTGGATACCCCAACACACCAGAAAAGGAACATTCGGACTTAAAATAACATCTCATAATGATAATAGAAGATTTTAAGAAGGAAATAAATAATCCCCTTAAAGAAATACAAGAAAACACAGGTAAACAACTAGAAGCCTTCAAAGAGGAAGCACAAAAATCCCTTAAAGAATTAGAGGAAAACACAATCAAATGGGCAGAATTACAGGAAAACAAAAACAGACAAAGGAAATGAACAAAACCATCCAGGAACTAAAAATAGAAATAGAAACAAAAAAAATCACAAAGGGAGACAACCCAGGAGCTAGAAAACCTAGGAAAGAGATCAGGAGTCATAGATGCAAGCATCACCAACAGAATACAAGAGAGAATCTCAGGTGCGGAAGAAACCATAGAAAACATTGACACAACAGTCAAAGAAAACACAAAATGCAAAAAGCTCCTAACCCAAAACATCCAGGATATCCAGGATATAATGAGAAGACAGAACCTGAGGATAATAGGTATAGAAGAGAGTGAAGATTCCCGACTTAAAGGACCAGTAAATATCTTCAACAAAATTATAGAAGAAAACTTGCCTAACCTAAAGAAAGAGATGAAAATAAATATTCAAGAAGCATACTAAACTCCAAATAGATTGGACCAGAAAAGAAATTCCTCCCATCACATTATAGTCAAAACACCAAATACAAAAAATAAGGAAAGAATATTAAAAGCAGTAAGGGAAAAGGTCAAGTAACATATAAAGGCAGACCTATCAGAATTACACCAGACTTCTCACCAGACTATAAAAACTAGAAGATCCTGGGCAGATCTCATACAGACCCTAAGAGAACACAAATGCCAGCCCAGGCTGCTACACCCAGCAAAACTCTCAATTATCATAGATGGTGAAACCAAAATAGTCTATGACAAGACCAAATTTGCGCAGTATGTTTCCACAAACCCAGCCCTGCAAAGGATAATAGATGGAAAACGCCAACACAAGGAAGGAAACTACACACTAGAAAATGCAAGAAAGTCATCTTTTAACAAACTCAAAAGAAGATAGCCACACAAACATAAAGATAACATCAAAAATAACAGGAAGCAACAATCACTATTCCTTAATATCTCTTAACATCATTGGACTCAATTCCCCAATAAAATGACATAGACTGACAGACTGGATCCATAAACAGGACCCAGCATTTTGCTGCATCCAGGAAATGCACCTCCATGTGAAAGACAAACACTACCTCAGAGTAAAGGGCTGGAAAACAATTTTCCAGGCAAATGGTCCCAAGAAACAGGTTGGAGTAGCCATTCTAATATCAGATAAAATCAACTTTCAACCAAAAGTCATAAAAAAAGATAAAGAAGGACACTTCATACTCATCAAAGGAAAAATCTACCAAGAAGAACTCTCAATTCTGAACATCTATGCCCCAAATGCAAGGGCATCCACATTCATAAAAGAAACTTTACTAAAGCTCAAAGCAAACATTGCACCTTACACAATAAGAGTGGGAGACTTCAACACCCCACTCTCATCAATGGACAGATTTTGGAAACACAAACTAAACAGAGACACAGTGAAACTAACAGATGTTATGAACCAAATGGATTTAACAGGTATCTGTACAACATTTCATCCTTAATCAAAAGAATATACCTTCTTCTCAGCACCTCATGGTACCTTCTCCAAAATTGATCATATAATCGGTCACAAAATAAACCTCAACAGATATAAGAAGATTGAAATAATCCCATGACTCCTATCAGATCACTATGGATTAAGGCTGGTCTTCAATGGCAACAACAACAGAAAGGCCACATACATTTAGAAGCTGAACAATGCTCTACTCAATGATAACTTGGTCAAGGAAGAAATAAAGAAAGAAATTAAAGACTTCCTAGAATTTAATGAAAATGAAAGTGCAACATACCCAAACTTATGGGACACAATGAAAGCAGTGTTAAAAGGAAAACTGATAGCTCTGAGAGCCTCCAAAAAGAAACTGGAGAGAGCATATACTAGCAGCTCAACAGCACACCTGAAAGCTCTAGAACAAAAAGAAGCTAATACATCCAAGAGGAGTAGAAGGCAGGAAATACACAAATTAAGGACTGAAATCAACCAAGTAGAAACTAAAGAACTATACAAAGAATCAACAAAACCAGGCGCTGGTTCTTTGAAAAAATCAACAAGATAGATAAATCCTTAGCCAGACTAACCAGAGGGCACAGAGACAGTATCCAAATTAACAAAATTAGAAATGAAAAGGGAGATATAACAACAGATTCTGAGGAAATTCAAAAAAAATCATCAGATCCTACTACAAAAGCCTATACTCAACAAAATTAGAAAATCTGGATGAAATGGACAATTTTCTGGACAGATACCAAATACCAAAGTTAAGTCAGGATCAGATAAACCATCTAAACAGTCCCATTACCCCTTAAGAAATAGAAGCAGTCATTAAAAGTCTTCCAACAACAACAACAAAAAAGCCCAGGACCAGATGGGTTCAGTGCAGAATTCTGTCAGACCTTCAATGAAGACCTAATACCAATACTCTTCGATCTATTCCACAAAATAGAAATGGAAGGAACACTCCCCAATTCATTCTATGAGGCCACAGTTACACTGATACCAAAACCTCACAAAAACCCAAAAATAAAAGAAAACTTCAGACCAATTTCCCTTATGAATATCAATATAAAAATACTCAATAAAATTCTCACAAACTGAATCCAAGACCACATCAAAATGATCATTCACCATGATCAAGTAGGTTTCATGCCAGGGATGTAGGGATGGTTTAATACCTGGAAATCCATCAATGTAATCCACTACATAAACAAACTCAAAGAAAAAAACCACATTGTCATTTTGTTAGCTGCTGAAAAAGCATTTGACAAAGTTCAACATTCCTTCATGATAAAAGTCTTGGAAAGATCAGGAATTCAATGACCATATCTAAACAGAGTAAAAGCAATATACAGCAAGCCAGTGGCCAACATCAAACTAAATGGAGAGAAACTTGAAGCAATTCCACTAAAATCAGGGACTAGACAAGGCTGCTATCTCTCTCCCTATCTATTTAATATAGTACTTGAAGTTCTAGGTAGAGCATTTAGACAACAAAAGGAGGTCAAAGGGATACAAATTTGGCAGGTAGAAATCAAAATATTACTATTTGCAGATGATATGATCGTATATCTGAAAAACTCTACCAGAGATCTGCTATAGCTGATAAACAACTTCAGCAAAGTGGCCGAATACAAAATTAATTCATACAAATCAGTAGTTTTCCTATACTCGAAGGATAAACAGACTGAGAAAGAAATTAGGGAAATGACAGCCTTCCCAATTGTCACAAAGAATATAAAGTATCTTGCTGTGACTCTAACCAAACAAGTGAAAAATCTGTATGACAAGAACTTCCGGTCACTGAAGAAACAAATCAAAGAAGACCTCAGAAGATGGAAAGATCTCCCATGCTCATGGATTGGCAGTATTAATATGGTTAAAATGGCCATCTTGCCAAAAGCAATCTACAGACTCAATGCAATCCCCATCAAAATTCCAACTCAATTCTTCATAGACTTAGAAAGAGCAATTCTCAGATTCATATGGAATAACAAAAAACCCAGGATAGCAAAAACTATTCTCAACATTAAAAGGACTTCTGGGGGAATCAGCATCCCTTACCTCAAGCTGTACTACAGAGCAGTAGTGATAAAACTGCATGGTATTGGTATAGTGACAGGCAGGTAGATCAATGGAATAGAATTCAAGACCCAGAAATGAACCCACATACTTATAGTCACTTGATCTTTGACTAAGGCCCTAAAACCATCCAGTGGAAAAGGGACATCATTTTCAACAAATGGTACTGGTTCAACTGGCTGTCTTCATGTAGAAGAATGTGAATTGATCCATTCCTATCTCCCTATACAAAGCTCAAGTTCAAGTGGATCAAGGACCTCCACATAAAACCAGATACTCTGAATCTAATAGAGGAGAAAGTGAGGAAAAGTCTCAAACACATGGGCACAGGGTGAAAGTTCCTGAACAGAGCACCAATGGCTTATGCTCTAAGATCAAGAATCTACAAATGGGACCCCATAAAATTACAAAGCTTCTGTAAGGCAAAGGACACTGTAAATAGGACAAAACAGCAACCAACAGAATGGGAAAGAATCTTTACCGATCTTATGTCCAATAGAGGGCTAATATTCAATATATACAAAGAAGTTAGACTCCAGAGATCTAAATAACCCTATCAAAAAATGGGGAAGAGAGCTAAACAGAGAATTCTCAACTGAGGAAAACTCGAATGACGAGAAGCACCTAAAGAAATGTTCAACATCCTTAGTCATCAGGGAAATGCAAATCAAAACAACCTGAGATTCCACCTCACACCAGTCCAAATGGCTAAGATCAAAAACTCAGGTAACAGCAGATGCTGGCAAGGAAGTGGAGAAAAAGGAACACTCCTCCCTTGCTGGTGAGATTGGAAAAATCAGTTTGGCAGACCCTCAGGAAAATGAACATAATACTACCTGAGGACCCAGCTATTCCACTCCTGGGCACATACCCAGAAGATGCTCCAACATGTAATAAAGACACATGCTCCATTATGTTCATAGCAGCCATATTTATAATAGCCAGAAGCTGGAAACAACCCAGATGTCCCTCAACAGAGAAATGGATACAGAAAATGTGGTACATTTACACAATGGAGTACTACTCAGCTATGAAAAACAATGACTTCATGAAATTCTTAGGCAAATGGATGGAACTTGAAAATATCATCCTGTGCGAGGTAACTCAGTCACAAAAGAATGAACACAGTACATACTTACTGAGAAGTGGTTATTAGCCCAAAAGTTCAGAATACCCAAGATTCACTTCCCAGCAACCATTGGGCTAAGTGTGAGGTCTCAGATGGAGGAGTTGGAGAAGGGACTGAAAGAGCTGACTGAGGGAGTTTGCAGTCCCATGGAGGGAGGAAGAGTGTCAACTGGTCAGACCCCCTGATGCTCCTGGAGACTGGACTACCAACCAAAGAATACTCATGGAAGGACCTATGGTGCTGGTCACATATGTGACAGAAGAGGGTCCTGTTAGCCATCAGGGAGAGGAGAGGCCTTTGGGCCTGAGGGTGTTAGAGGGAATGCCAAGGGGGGAAGATGAGAGTGGGTGGGTGAGTGAACACCCTCATAGAGGCAGGGGAGGGGGAGGGGAATAGGGGGTTTCCAAAGGGGAGATCTGGAAAGGGGGAAACATTTGAAATGTAGATAAAGTATCAAAAAAGGAGGAGGAGGAGGAGGAGGAGGAGGAGGAGGAGGAGGAGGAGGAGGAGGAGGAGGAGAAGGAGAAGGAGAAGGAGAAGGAGAAGGAGAAGGAGAAGGAGAAGGTGAAGGAGAAGGAGAAGGAGAAGGAGAAGGAGAAGGAGAAGAAGAGAAGAAGAAGAAGAAGAAGAAGAAGAAGAAGAAGAAGAAGAAGAAGAAGAAGAAGAAGAAGAAGAAGAAGAA